>JAMXBD010000354.1:0-600000 GCA_024138025.1 Combretum micranthum
TAAAGTACAAGATCCAAACTTGGACGTGTTTATAAATAGGATAGATGGATCTTATTATTTGACATCGAAGATACGATTCAATATTACAATTTTTCCAAAAGTTATTACTCGTTATAATGCATATATGATGGGATGTTTGCTATGTAACTTTTCTTGGAAGCATACTGGAACCTTATCCTTTAATGAAAAAATCTAATAAGAGGGTGAACTATAAAATCTTATAATTACATGTATAGCCTTTTGGATTATATTAAGCAGATATTATCACAAGTCTATTTTGAATTGGAAACTGACCTGACTCATCACTGATGATTTCTACATCGGGAATCGGCCTCAACATGACCGATTCGAACCCGCTAAGGATTTGCTGGTTCTGGTAGGCCTAGTTGATTTCACCCCTTAAAATCTCCTAACTTGATGGTTCATGACACAAAAATAGCAAAAAAAAAAAAAAAGAAAAGAAAAAAGAAGAAAATAAATTATAAAAAAATTATAATTAAAAAACAAAAATTTAAACTATTTTCACTTGAATTGGTAAAAATTTATTTTTCGTTCACAACATTTAATGTGTTTTTATTAACAATAGAAATAATATATATATTTAAAATCATGTGTTGTTGAGTTTTGATAGACTTCTAATTAAAGTGGACTTTTATTTTTTATCAATATGAGACTTGTTTTGCGTTTATAAGACTTATTTGTATCTTGAATATTTTATAGTATCACATTGTTAATAAGACAATTAAAAAAGTATAAATGATTGAATATGAAAAAATGCATAATTGAAATTTTACTTTATATAGTGGGCTATGAACAATTTTTATAATGGCAAATGTTATTTCAAGTTAAAAGTTTTTTTTTCATTTTTTTTTTACTTAAATTGAGTAAAGTAATTTAATTAAAATTTTTATTTTTTAACTTCATGATTCCCGATTCCAAAGGAATCAGAACCAAACTGTGGAATTGGTCCGACTCCAATAGGTTTGGTTTCAATTCTACCAATTTTGAAATCAAGAACCATCGGTTTGGGTCCAGTTCTGGATGCAAACCGATTCGTGGCAATGTCTAAGATTAAGGGTGTTTTTAATGCATCCGTACACTTCAATGGCAATATATATACGAAGCATTATTGATTGTGTTAGTGATTCTATTATGTTCAATGCGGTCTATGTACAACATATTAATAAAATTTCGCATTTGTATCTTATATATGACACACTCTCATATATTATCTTAAGCTTTCATTATAAAATTCATGTGAAAATACTTAAATATTTACTCTTAGATCAAATTGCATGATTAGTGAAAAAAAGATCAAAAATTGGTTTTTAATGTCCTAATTTGCAATGAAGTAAAAGAGTTTATGTGGTATTTTGGATTAAGATATCAATTATGATTAGATTCAAGTAAGTTGACATAATAAGAGCCAATGTGTTTTTATTTTATTTCCAATATCCATAATTTGCGGACATGTTAATTTGGGAAGAATTAACAGCAGCAATGTAGATCCTTTTGTAGCTGAACTAAAAAGGGTCGTTTTTCGCATTTGTCGTCAATAGGCGACTTGTTTTAAAGTCTCAAATTCCATTATTTGGAAGGAAAAAAAAAACTAAAAATGAACAAAAATACCAAATTTCATAAAAAAATTTGATACTTACTCAAAGTACCACATTTGGACGAGAATATAGGATATAGACAATAATACCATATTACTGAAAAAGTTGATACTGTCTTAAGTACCACATTTGAATGAGAATACCAAATATGACAAAAAAGAATACCACATCTTGATGAAAGTTGTACTTAAAGTGAATACTAACTTCTTATGGGATCTATATTTTTGCTCAAATTTAGTATTTTGATCCAAATGTGGTACTTTGAACAAGTATCAACTTTTTGTTGGATCCAGTATTATTATCCATATCTAGTATTTGAGCCATTGTTAGCTACCAATATCTAAGTAGGTCTCACTTAATCTAAGTTGATACTCAAGTGGAACAACACATAAGTTGACCCTTAAGTGCAACTTGTCAAAATTCTACTCGTGAAAAGCTTCATTGCAACAAATTCTTAATAGTTTTAATACAACTAAATTGAGCTATTCGAATGAAGCAATCTTGAATACCGATAGTGACACCAACAAAAACAAACAAAAAATATTTTATCTACAATGTGGAGCTGTGTTATTATCTGAACATAAGAAACCAACCAGACCTAGATAACAACAACAAGGACTTGATTCTTTAAAGCATCTAAATTTCATATCACAGTTGGAGCATTTAAGTCGATGGAAATCAACCATAGATTGAGCACTACAATATTTCATCAATCACTTTGAATAATTCCCAAACCAAATTGTACAGCTGCAAATGAGCCAAGCTAAGTTTTCAGAGACTCAAGCTCAATTCATTAAGAAAATTATCGAGCTCGAGCCTAGCAAGGTATAACTGAATTAAGCTTCGAAATTGTAGGCTCAAGCTCAAGCTCTTAAATATTTTGAACCTCAAGCTTGGCTCGAAAGCTCATTTACATATATAAGTGAGCCTATAATGGAGCCTAAGCTTGGAAGCTCTTTTACACTTAAATAAGCCCAAGCTCAAAAGCTCCTTTATGCATAAATGGGCCTAAGCCAAAGCTCAAAAGCTTGTTTATGTTGGTATGACATTTCCAATGAAAAATAGGTTTTTGACAAAGAGTATGAGATATCTTTCTTATGATTATCTCTATTTCCTTTTCAATGACATAAGCTAGTATAAAATTATATGGATCGAGAAAAAGAATCCACAAAACTAGGCGAACTAACAACACAATATACATATTATGTAAATTGTAAATCGTGAATATTTGATTTGAAAAAAAATATACCAATTCTGTCGTTAAAAAAAGAGAAAAGAAAGATCATGATAATTCCATTTCAATGAGCCTAACAACCTCTAAAGAAAAATCCTACAATTAAAGAAACTGAAATAGCAAATTGTATGCCTTTAGCCTTTATTTTAATTTCAACTTTTGCTTCCTCCTTGGTGTCATCATCTTTATCTTCTTACACATCTTCATCATTAACCTAAAGCACATAATTTACATAAGTTACATTGAAAAGAAGTAAATTGCAATCTTTAAAGCAACTAGGATCGGAATTTTATAAGTAAAGTAAAGAGAGAACAAGGCATCCAAAGGAGGATTATTTTACAGTTACAACTAGCTAATAACAAGTGTTAAATCAACCTTCTTAGGATGGTATTGATCTCCATTCTGCATTGACATGAAGAAAAATAAATAAATAAATAAATAAAGCAAAGATATTGAAGCATAAACTCTAGCACCTGTGTACATCTTCCAAATTTCTAAAGAGTTCCTTTCATATTCATTAATGAATATTCAAAGATGAGAAAAGATAGTGACTCCAGCATTAAAGTGTAATGAAAAATCCAAGATCCTAATTTTAGGGGTGCTGACTTGATAGTTGCTTGTAATTTAATCTAATTATATTGAAATCTTCTTTAACCTCAAATAAAGTATTTCTATAATTGAAGATAATAGAATTTTTATTATAATTAAATAATGGTATGTTTCTCAATATCATGCGGAAATAGTTCTCATCTGAAAAATTTTTCTTATTTCTAAATTTTCTTTAATATTTATTCATTTTGCAAGCAAGTGAATTTCATTGAAATAAGAAAAAATTACAATACCAAATAGCAAATTGGAGTTGCTAAAATGATAACAAAAGCTACAAAAGACAGATAAACATTACTAGAAACAACTTGTTAGTCACATTATAACAGCTAAGAAATATTTGTTTTGTTAGGATAGAGGGTTATGTAGTTAGGTTCCCTAATCTAACCCACTTCCTAATGCCCCTCGGACATTTTTACAAACTGAAAAGCTTCTAAAATTTGTAGGAAACACATTTGATAAGTTATAAAGGCAACAGTGTTATATCAATATTAACTATTAAACAACGCTAAATCACCAACACAACACTTGTCATATCTAAAGGTCAAACAATCTTCAAGTCTTACTATTGATTATTAGATTTTGTTATCCAATTTAGAGTTATCTTACCATCCATGTCATTGTGAGTAAATTCAAACTTGGGAATGAGTTGAAAAAAATCTTTAAGGTATAAACTAAGTGCAACTAAAAAAATCTAACAAAATTTCAAGCAAATTTCCAGTTATGAAGAACATGTTACTATAGTCTATAAAGGCACCTAGTTTGGTACTTACACTAAATTGAGATAGGAAGAGTTAAAAAAAGTTACCTATGAGTACCAACTTAATGAAGACGGAGTCATCGAATGGACAAACAACCAACAAATTGATGAGAATGACCAGACGAGCAATGAGCCGGCAATGACTTCATACTTGAGAATCAAAGAGTTGAATTGTTGAAGTGTAATAGTGACTAGTGAAGAAACTTTTGATTTAGGAAAAGGGAACTAGTTTTTTTTTTTTTTTTTATCACATTTCACGTTGGTTAGTAAAACTTTTGATTAAGGAAAAGGGAACAAGGGTTTTTTTGTCACAATTTACAACTTTTTGTCCTGTAATGTTATTGTCATGTCATGCTTTCTCTTTTTTTTCTTTTTCTTTTTCTTTTTTCTTTTTCAAATTATTTTTAAAAGCTTAGCACTTTTTTGGGTGGGATTTGCCTGAGAATTTTTTAAAGAAATTTTTTATTATTTTGAATAATTGAATTCACTTTTTATTAAAATACATTATTTTATAATATACAAAATATAATACAATATAATATATTATATTAAATATAATACAATATATATAAACTAACATTATAAATATATATCAAGCTCATGAGCCAGTTATTGAGCCCAGCTTGTAAGCTTGTTATTAAGCTCTAAACGAGCCTATTCATGAGTTTGAACTAAAGCTTGAGCTCAGCTCATCTAGCTAAATGAGTTTCACTTAGAGCTTAAGCTTGGCTCATTTAGTAATCAAGCTGAGTCAGGTCAAGTCCAAACCAAGCCGAGCTTGAGTAAGTCAGAGATAGCTTGGCCCGCTTGTAACCATTTCCAATTTGTAGATCTTCCTTAACTCTCTTAATAATTATGTCTATTTTTGTGCAAGATTGAGGAGCTTTGTTTGATGCCAAACCAAAATACAACTAAATTACAAGACAAAGATAAGAGACTAAGCTTGTTTGAAGACTAAACCAAGTAATTAAGCTAACCTAAAGTGAAATAATGTTGACCTTAAAAGCAAATGAGACCAAAAAATGACCAAACTGGGCTATTTTAAGTCTAATTTTGAGTTCATTTAAGAAGAGCTTTAATTGTTGAGCTATATTTGACATATTTGAGCAAGCCTAAGCATTCTTGGCTGTAATTTATTACACAACAAGTGCTGAGTTGAACTTCAATTCAAAAACTATGTTGACTTGCATGAGACCAACCTAAGTGATTTCTTACTTTATCTTCTTTATTTTTCTTTAAATATTGGGCAAAGTTTTTTGAAGTTCACTTTTATATTATTTAGAGAGACTTACTTTTGTCTATTTACTTGAGATCCATAACAATACTCCATACATACCCCCACACCATGTTATTACACACTTTATATTGCTTTACAACTTTTACACACAAAGAACATACCAGCAGAGCAAAAAAAAAAAAAAAAGAAACAAAGAAAATAAAGAAAAGAGAATGCATCATACACATTATAGTTCTTTATTTTATTTTTTTTTTTTTAGTTTTCTTTAGTTACTTTTATGGATTCCAACCTGAGAACAACAACAAAAAACATTTGAACATGAATTAAGGTTTAGGATTTCCATTTAAGGCTATTCCACTCTCTTTCTTATAATTTGTTTTAGATGTTGTTTTGCATTTTGTTTCTCTTGATTTTTAGCAAGAATATGAATTGAAAATTTGTGATTGCATTATTAATTGATGGATTTTCGTTTTTTTTTTTTTTTTTTTTGTCATGATTGTGTTGTTTTATCTAGTTAGTTTTAACTTGCCAAATTTGTATTTTATTCACTTAGAGTACATATAGATTAAGATTGTGTGTGGGGATTTTTTTTCAAATCGCTTCATGACCGACTAATTCAAATTAAAGATAGATATAGAAATATATGCTCTAATTTGATTAGTGATTTAGAAATTTAAAAGGGTTTAATCACTTAATTATTTATCTAGGAATAGAAAGGATTGAATTGGGTGATCTCAAGTATTAACTCATTTTGGTGGAAAGGGATTTTTGCCTAGTGCTTGACTAATTGGGAACCTAAATTAATTAATGATATGGCACATGTTTGGCTAATAACACAAATTGACATCAATTGATATCTCAACTATTTGGTTCATACTCATATAAGTTTTTGAGTATTAGAAATTCCTATATTTGTAGAGTAGTTAAATTTACATTTTTAAAAAATTAATCAATTTTCCTAGTTACAAATAGAGCTAATATAGTTGGGAGCTAATACTCCATTTCGTATGGAATACAACCTTAAGTCATCAAATATACTACTTGCACAACCTAAGACACTTGCTAGTTTTTACTCCCTTCAAAATAGAATTTTATAAAACCATGCTAGCATTTTTTTTTCTTTCCCAAGGATAAGTAAGAGCAAGTTAATACATATATTTCTAGAAGAGAAGGTGAAAGAAAAAGTAAATTAAACTATTACTTCAAAGAGAATTTATTTAAATTTGATGCATTAACAATATGTTGATCATTGTTATGTTATATTTGATGCGCAATGCATTTGAGGGATAATAAATTACCTTACCACATGTTATGTGCATGAAATGTTAAAATGAAAATCTCAAGGAGTGTATAAAAGCATATATAAAAGATGCCAAATTGTTTTGTGAAGATTTGAATCTTGACTTGCGACAAATCATAACATGCTTCCTTTAGAAGTAACAATTTAACATGTTAGTCAACAATTTCACTAAATATGCATTATATTTAAATGTCTTATACCATCCCATAACATGTATAATAAAATTACATCAAATTTATAGGATATTTAAAATAATGTGTTAGTTGAAATTAATAAACCAAAAGAATAGTTGAAAATCTTAAACCAAGACTTACAAAGTAATCATTCCAACTATAATTAGCATTGGCAATTTCAACTTACTAGCAAATACTTTAGCTTGACCCAAAAGCTACTATCCTACACTTCTAAGATTAGCATCGGCATTGATGTTTATGGGTTTCAATATGAGTGCTAAAGGGTCACACGTCATTTATGAGTGCCCTAACTTGGTATTAGGCTACATTATAGCCTAACTTGCTATAGTTATAACACCTCAAGACTCTAAGACATAAGTATTGCCTCGCCATCAAGGCAACAATAATATTTCTAATTAATAGCTGAGCTTGAAATAGCATATGATTCCCTACCATGAGCTAATGGGGTCTTTGGTACCTTGCCTAAAGCTGATAAAGAGTCTTCCCTTTACTAATTTTCTATTTTCAAAACCTACTTCTTCTTTCCTTTTATGGGATGGACTCTCTGCCAACTTCACTTTTTGTGCTTACTTTAATGTATGAGCATCATCCATTGCATCCATATGTCTCTTTGAATTCCCTATTTTTAGCTTTGCATGAATGTACATATGTAATCTCTACTTTTAAACTTTTCGATTGTAGTCTCATTATCATTATGGTATTATATGAGAGCAAATTTAGGCAATCTACTAAATTCTTTTTCATGCTCTTGTATATTCCTTCCTTTCTACTTTAACTAACAAAATTCCTCTCTCATCTTGTTTTTAATACTAAAAGGGGTAGTATTAATCCATGGAAACTAAAAATCATTCAGCTCGTAGTCTCTCCATTAGCTATCTTTAGGACATCTACAAATCATGAGTGGTGTCCTCAAAGAGTATAGACACATAGTGTACCTTCTTATCATCAACGATGCCATGGACTTGAAAAACCATCTTGCTTAAGACTAATAGAAATTGAAAGTCAAATCTAACTACAAATCAAATGGTTAACCAAGAAGAAAGATATGAGAGAAACATAAAGTAAGTATTCAGTAGGAAGAAGATTGAAAATATGCAATTCATGAAAGCAATGTCAGCTTAGAAAATTTACAGGATGCTAAGTGGTTATGATAGTTCTACAAATTCTAAAGCTATCAAGGAATTTAGATGAAGTTTTGATCAAGAAGTAGAAGGGCAAAGCTTCTGACAAGCAAATTAAGAGTCAAGAAAATTCAGTGGTCCTGTGTTTTTCTTTTTTTTCATTTAATGGGACCTCTCTCATATGATCATTGAATGGGTAAGATTTATTATAATTGTGATTAAAACCTTAACATTCCTTTTACATTAATATTTATAATCAGTTTAATACTAAAATTATAGGTCAAATGGTCCAATCATGGGACCATAGAAGTTCTCTGATGGTCCATTTACTTTGACATAGAAGATAGAAAGGGAATAGAAAAATTATGCCTTAAGAATGGTATCAACAGTAATAGACTAGGAATTATATATTTCATCATTTACTTCATCAGAATTTTTATTACCAAGTATAATATTCCAATGTTTTCTTCAATTTATTAATTGTAGTGTTAAACACACACACACATACACATTATTCACAACAAATGCATTATATATATAAATATAATATATATATATATATGATATAACACATGTATTTAAATATATAATATATATTATGTGTTAATCTATATGTCATAAACACACATATATAACATATACAATACATAGATTATATATTTAAAATCTCTAGAATATGTATTTATATATATATTTTACATTATATATATAACTTATAAAGTATCATTTATATATAACCCATACATTTAACTTATAACTTATATTATGTAACTTATAAAAAGATAATTTATAAGAAAAAAGCTCTTTTTAGTACTTGAACTTTGACAAAGTAGACAATTAGGTATCTAAACTTTTAAAAAGTATAACTAATTAAACTTTTCGTGCCCTTTTTTCATTACCTATTCTTTTATTGTTTATTGAAGTAATAGGTACGTGTCAAACAATAATTGAGTGAGTAGTATTTAAGGGCATAAAAAGTTCAACTAAATATGAAATTGGACTTTATAGAAGTTCAGGAACCTAAGTGTCCATTTTGTCAAAGTTCAGGTACCAAAAGAAGACTTTTCCCTTACTTATATGTATATATAATGTATATAATCTCTAGATCGTGTATTTCATTTTACATACACACATATATATGTAACTTATAACATATATAAATTATAAGTTATACAAACAAGTCATAACTTATATATAACTTATAATTTATATATACTATTACAAGAAGAGGATGAAAAGAATTTTTCTTATCATATTATTCATAAGCAAGGTGTTAATATGAAATACCCGAAAATTTTAATACTTCGTTAATCTGAATACACTTATAACATATTTGCTTGAGATATAGAATTGTAGTGGGTAATTAGATAATAAAATATAATGTATTAGCATGATTTATTAATTGTGATGTATCGCATGTTTGAATAAGTTAACAAATCAGAGTTAAGATAGTGTTGTATGTTGTATGTTGTATGTGTTAGTGTAATTTGATTTTTGTTTTTCTTGATAATTTCTATTCTCGTAAGGTTTAAATTGCACCAGAAAAAACTCAGACCTAACCTAAACCCAAACTTGGTGGAAATTTGGCTCAAATAAAGCCCAAAACAAAGCCAAAGCGCACTTTTATTTCTTCTAGAAAGCTTCCATGAAAGTCAACAAGATAAATGGATAAATCAACTTTTTATTTAGACAAAATAGACATCTAAAACTGACCTAATACAGACCGTAAAATTCGTCGAATTTCCAAGCTCATTTTCCCAACCTTTTTTATCAAGTTTCGTTGTTCATTTCACCAAGAATTCTCTTCTACTCATCCTCTAAAAGTTAAGGTAAGTTTAGTATACTTTTATGGTTAGTTGTTTCTTTATTTTTATGCAAGAATGATTCTTTGTTCTAATAGGACTCTATGATTTAAATGTGATTTTGATGATTTCCGTATGTTTGATACATAGTATTATTAATATAATTTGGTTTATAGGACTTGGTGAGTTCTTGAAGTGTGTTGTTTGAGTATGGGGAATGGTTGAAGTTGTTTTGAAGTTGAATGATAGATGTAGATTTATAGAAGTTGTTTGAAGTTGTTTGATGAGAGTGTTGAGGAGTAATGATTTTTTTAATGTTGTTGGGAGTATATAATGGGTTGTTTGAGTTTAAGTTGATTTAGAACATGTAAAAGTGATGGAAATGAAGTATAAAAACAAGGGGGTTGTGTTTTGAAGTCTGCAAATTCATCATCCCAAAGTACACGAGCCGTGCTGGCACTCGTGATGATCTATATAGGGGCATGGCATAGCCTATGATTGCCACTAGATGTTTGTTCCCAGTGTGCATGGTCACAAGCACTGGCCGTGCAGCAAGCCGTGTAGGGAACATACTTGCCCTCCTCACCTCTATAGGTTAGCACAGCCATGAGCATGGGCCGTGCTCCAGACCGTGCAGGACCCTGTTTTTAGGGAAAAAGACCAATTTAATTAAATTTGTTTGGGATGATTTTATTACTTTTTATGTTTTTCATTAATTGTTTCTTAATTTGCGATTAATTAAAAAGCTTATATGAACATATTGTGAGTATTAATACTAAGTTATGTTATTATATGAGTTGATTTAAGATTTATGAATGTTAAATACTTAGAAACTAATTATGATTATATTCAATTGAGAAATAGTGATATTTGATATAGATATTTGTTTGAAATGTGATATACATATATATATATATATATATTGTGTGAGTGATTATGAATTAACCATGTTTATGTGGAATGATTTCTTTAACAGATTATTGTACTCGACTAAGTTTGAATACTGTACTTTTGCATGATGAACCTAGTGATCAAGGTACGTGGTAATGTGATTGTTGATTATTAGATTATATTTATATTTCTAAACTAACTTTAATCAAAGGGGAATTAAAAATTATTTGAAACAACCCTATTAATGAGGTTAACATGATAGTTTAGGTGCTTAGGCCACTAGTCATGATGCAATGACCTTTTTTAGTGGCTCGGCGGGTAATCGATAGGGGATATTGTATCATTGTAACATTTGCTTACTCTTAAAAAGATATAATATGATTTAGTTCACATTTATAGGGACAATTAAATTAGGTGATATTATTAATTAAGTTAAGTAAAGTTGAATGGTTGTAAACCCTAAATGAAATTACTTTTTCTTATGAGGATATAAAGGAGATATAAGTATTCGAGTTGCTTATATCAACCTCTTGAGCAGCTGCAATTACTCAGGACCCTTAGGTTTCCCAGGATTAAATTCGGAGTTTGAATACTCCAATGCTATATTGCTGACTTAATTAAAAAGAAATAATTAATGTGATTTGCTTTGCATTAGTTTAAGAGTGTGTGCCTCATCATATTTGTTTGTATTATTGTGTACTAGGCCTCTGGCTCGCTTTCTTCATTTTAGGACTGAAGATGACGAGTTTTATGGTTCCTTAGGCTAGGGGACGGACTTTGAGGACTTTTTGGATAAGTGTGATGACTAAGACTCCTAGACTTACCTTGTTATTTTCCTAGCAAAAGATATCAGTTCAAAGTTTGTTTTATATAAAAGTGTAATAGTATAGACATGGCTTGTTTATAAGCCAAGTTGTAATATAAAGTATTTACTTTTCCTTATATAGTACGTAATATATGATTTGTAAACTTTGGGATACCAAGTTATTGGCATCCATATATTGTTATATTAAAGTGACTACTCCTTGATGAGTAGTTTTTTGTTTAAAAGCTATGTGTTTAAGGTTAAATAGGCAATTCACATAAACACTTCTTTTTCCGACAACCTTATGTGTAGTATATTTTTATACTATACGTGGTTGGGGACTTGATATGTCATATTTTAATATAATACATGTCAGTTCCTTACATAATATATATAGATATGTTTAGTAGATCTATTCAAGGAAACGAAATCTCTAATAAATGCTAATTGCTACATTAATTGCTACGTTACATAAATAGAATATATTATATATTAATTTATATTACTTAACACTCTTCTCAAGTTGGAGCATAGATATTAATCATGCCCAACTTGCTACAAATATCATTGATTCTAACCTTAGTCAAAACTTTATTAAAGATGTCTACCAACTATGCTCCACTATTGACATGTCCTACGGAGATGAATTTCTATTGTTTCTTTTTGCAAATGAAATTACAGTCAATCTCAATTTGCTTAGTTCACTCATGGAACACAAGATTAGATGCAATATAGAGAGCTGCTTGATTATCATACTATAACTGAGTAGACATCGGTACCTTAAAACTAAGTTCAGTCAAGAGCTGATGAATCCACATTAATTCATATACCGATTATGCCATAGCTCTTTATTTTGTTTCCACACTTAAGCAAGATAATATGTTCTATTTCTTGCATTTCCAAGAAATTAGATTACCTCCAATAAACACACAATATCCAGTAGTGGACCTCCTGTCTATTTTAGATCATACCCAATTAGCATATGAGAAACAATTCATATGATTATGTTCATTATTTCCATACACTAATCTAAGTGTCGGAGCACCCTTTAGATAACACAAAATTTGTTATAGAGCTGCCCGATGATGTACTATAGGAGCACATAAACTGACTAACAACATTAACTGCATATGCAATATCAGGATAGGCCACTGTAAGGTAATTCAACTTCCTAACCAAACGTCTATATCTCTCAGGATCCTTAAGTAATTCACCCCCTTTCGTAAGTTGCATATTAGGAAGCATAAGAGCACTACACTGCTCAGCTCCTAATTTTCTCGTCTTGCTTAATAAGTCAAGCACATATTTCTTTTGAGACAAAAAAATACCCTTCTTGCTCCTTGTTAACTCAATACCTAAGAAATATTTCAGCATTCATAAGTCTTTTGCTTAAATTGACTTTACAAAATGATTTGACAGAGGAGATCCCTAGACTATCACTTCTTGTAATAATAATATCGTCAACATATACAATAGGAAGAATCATATTAGAGTCAGAGCATCTAAAGAATACAAAGTGGTCTGACTTGTTCTTCTATAAGACAAAAGCTTCAACTATGAATTTCCCAAACTAGGTCCTAGGACTTTGTTTCAAATCATATGAAGATTTATAAAGACGGCAAACTTTCACTTTCTCTCCCTGAGCAACAAACGCAGGTGGTTGCTCGATATAGACTTCCTCCTAAAGATCCCCATGTAAAAATTAAAAAAAAAAAAGCATTTTTAATATCCAACTAGTATAGAGGCCAATCATGAGCAGTTACCATAGAGATAATTAATCAAAAAGATGTTAGTTTGGCTATAGGAGAGAAAGTATCTAAATAGTCCACACCATAGGTTTGGGCATAGCCCTTAGCCACAAGACGGGCTTTAAGGCAAGCAACAGATCTATCAGGATTAACTTTAACTGCAAAAACCCATTTACAACCAATAGCCTTTTTACTTGCAAGAAAGCTTACCAAATTCCAAGTACCATTAGCATTTGAGGCATTCATTTCTTCAATCATAGAACACGCCAACCTGGATGAGACAAAGCCTTATAAAGAGTGCAAAGGATGGATACAGGACCAATAGAGGGAACAAATGAGCCTAAAGAAGATGATAAATGATCATATGGCACAAACGAAGAAATAGGGTAAGTACATTATCTTTTACCTTTGCAAAGAGCAATCGGAAGGTTCGAGTCATTGTCAGGTAGATGTCGAAGAAGATAATGGTGATGGACTTGTAGTAGGAGGATGCTAGCGTCTAGCATACTCATAAAGAGTTAGTGGGGGAGGTAGTAGACATGGAGGTGGAGGTGGAGGTGATGAAGGTGTAGTGGAAGACAAATTTGATATATGATATATAATATGATAAACTAATAGATCATCATTATCTTTTGATTTATCTGTGGGTTCAAAAGATGTAGGAATGAGCGGACATTGTTCCATAAAGGACACATCAGTAGACACAATAAACTTGTTAAGATTAGGGCAATAATATTGATACCTTTTTTGTGTACAACAGTAACCCAAAAAAACACATTTAACAACCTTAAGATCTAGCTTAGTGACTTGAGGCCAAGTATCTCAAACAAAACATGTACAACCACATATGCGAGGCTTAATAGTAAACAAAGATTTTGTAGGAAAAAATAATCTTAAAAGGATCTCACCATGAAGAACAGATGCTGACATACGATTAATTAAGAAACAAGTTATTGAAATAGCTTCTACCTAAAACTGTTTAGGAACGTGATTTTGTGAAACCAGTGCCCTTGCTATTTCAAAAAGATGCCTATTTTTCCTTTCTGCTACACCATTTTGAGATGTTGTATCAACATATGAAGTTTAATGAATAATGCTCTGCTATGTCATATAGGATTTGAATGTCTCGAATAAGTATTCTTTGGCATTATCACTTCTTAGGGTACGCACAGAAGTATTAAAATAATTCTTAATTTTAGCACAAAAAGCAGTGAAATGGGAAAATAATTCAAAACGGTTTTTCATTAGTAGAGCCAATTCATTCGAGAACAATAATATGCAAAAGTCACAAAATAATGAAATCCAATTTTAGACATAACTAAATAAAGACCCGAAACATCTGAATGAACTAACTCAAAAGGAGAACTAACTCTTTATTGACACTAGATAGATAAGAATGACAGAGGTTTTTAGCAAATTGACATGACTCACAATCTAATGATGACACATTCTGAAATTCAGGACACAATTTCTTTAAGGCAGGCAAAGAAGGATGATTAAGTCGACAATGTGCTTCAAAAGGAGTCAAAACACTTGAGCAAGTAATAGGTTTATGTACCTTTGTATGAGTGTCCAAAACGCAAATCTCTCATGATACATGTCCTTTACCAATAATTTACTTCATCATAAGATCCTAAAACAAACAATAATCAAGAAAAAATGAGACAGAACAATTTAGGTCTAGTGTAATTTAGCTTACAGATATGAGATTGAATGAGAAATTTGGTAGACTTAATACAAAAGACAACGGGAGTGATGAAGTAAGATGCATAGTACCAAAACCAAGAACAAATGATGTAGAGCCATTTGCTAAAGTAACAAGAGAAGATGAGGTGTATGATTGAAAGGTAATGAAAAAACTAGAATTACCTGTCATATGATCAGTAGCACCTGAGTTAATGACCCATTATGATGTGGATGAAAGTAGGCATTTGTCTAAATTACCTGACTCAGCAATAGTAGTGATAGAATGGTAGAATGAGATGAATGCTTTAATGCTTCTTGGTATCAACAAAATTGAGCAAACTCATCTACGAAAAGGATAACAGTCTTTTTAGATGAACTTGTAGTAGCTGCTATAATAGAAGCTAAATGAGACTTCTAAGATTTATTCGGTAATTTTGGACACGTGCGCTTAGTATGACTAAACTTATGACAGTAAAAACATTTAACTTCCTTTGAATCTTGGCTCCTGTTATTTCCTTTATTATAATTCTACTCGTCAACCATGGGTACCAATAACAATTTTCAATAATGACAATGAATCAGAAATAAATCCAAGATAACATTTTAATCAAACCAATGTCCAAAACAAAACGGAAGGCCAAACACGAAGTAATGACTACACTAGGTATGCCAAATGAAAATATAAATAAAAAAATCTTACCTCAAAATCTAAAATCTAATAGAGCCAAAATCAACAACCTAGGCCTACACAAATGTCACTAATGCCTCAATCTTTGATATGGCACCACATAACGAGGTTGACCAAATTTGTATATTGGAAGGAGATGAGAAACCTTAAAATTTTTTTTGAGGCTTTAATAACATATTACAAGAAGAGGGTGAAAAGAATTTTTCTTATCATATTATTCACAAGCAAGGTGTTAATATATATTATATATATATACACACACAGTTTAGTAGATCTATTCTAGAAAACAAAATCTCTAATTAATACTAATTGCTACTTTAATTGTTACATTTCATAAATAGAATATATTATATACTATTGTTATAGATAATATGCATAATAAATTTGTGCATGATAATAAACTATTGACAAGAAAATAAACAGAGAATAACATAATTGTATTTTTAAAAAAGGATAAAATAAGTCTTTTTTTTTATTGTGTGGGTACTTTTCAATGATTAATTTTATTGGGGGAAAATTTATTAATTTTTACTCCCTCTAAACTTGGAATAGAAAGATTGATGGCAATAAGTATGCCCAATCCACTTTTGTAAGTAAATGAGGTAATAGGTTGATTTTCAAGAATAGTTATTCTATCTTTCCTCTATGCCTTCAAGTAAATGGGAAGAGTCAAGATTTTGAATGAGACATGTAAAAGATATATTACTAATATGGAAAAATCTTTAATCAAGAGCTAGTAGTGTTTCAAATCTTTTAAATATTCAGAAGGTGAATTATTTGAAATTTTATTATATTTTTTTATTCTCTTTATTTTTTGTTATTATTAGTTTTCATTATTGTTCATATTAGCCTACATATGTAATAAAAAAAATCTCAAGTTATAAATAAATTGTCTTCTTTTCATGGATAATTTTATTGAAATGAATTTCCTACAAAGTATTATTAAGTCTTACCAATCAATTTTAATTGTGATGAATGATTATTCTTATTAATCTTTTGAGATTGTAACAAATTTTTAAACCTAATTGCTTATAAAAAATTATGAGTCATATTGACTCTTGTACATTCACCACCATCTTAATTATTTCTAATAGCTGTGTTAAATCAATCCTAAAAATTGATTAAACACAGTTTATTTTTTTACATTTTGTGTGTCATATCTGATCTTAGTATTCATCTGTATATTTGTTGCAGTCTTGGTGAACACTGAAATGGAGTGTAGCATGTGTCTATAGCACTTACAAAAAAAATATTGAGGTCATTTTGAAAATAATCACCAAAATCCATGGTAAAATCAAATCCTATAAACGAACATCATCAGATATCAATTTTAGTACACAAAAGGCATATATCAATCACAATATAATGTTTACGTACCATAGCTATGCCATGACTTGCAAATATGACACATATATTGCAACATACAAAAGTAATTTCAACATAGCTTTCAAAGCAACTTTATCTGATTTTATGCATGCATTTCCTTTCTATGATTTTACCATGCCATGTGGGTCCCGTTCATTTTTCTTTTATGCTATCTTCACTTTACAATCTGTATAACAGCTCCCTTTTTTTTTTTAATCTTACCTAAGTTTCCCACTTTACTTGTCTTTTATGCTATCTACAGTTTACCATTTGTACATACACAAATGGCATGATCTACATGTGATAAGGCCATGGACACATACACATGGAAAAATATTTATTGTCCCGCAAATGTTGCTCCCACCTTGTCTCAGTTAATAAACACTTAACACTTGTTAAATAAATTTTAAAAATAAAAATATCCCTAAAATAAGCAAACATTTATTATCATTTTATGTATACGTTTCGTATTATTATTGCTTGGGATAGGATTAGGACACAATGGCTGAGATAGCAAAACTTTTTCCACACACACGTATCCTATTTGAAAGATATAATTCTAGTATTGTAATTTGGTAACTAATTCTAACCAAACCTTATTTAAGTAATTAATATTTCAAATGTCCTAAAAATATAAAAAAAAAATCATTGAAATGATTCAATTGTTATCCATTTCTAGTTTTATCACATTTACTATACTTTACGAGGAAAAAAAAAGAAAAAAAATCAAATACTTTATTTATTTTCTTGGTGAAATGATATTAAATATAAAAAGCTTTGAGTCCTTAAGTGTCCAATTAAAAGTCTAGTGATGTGTTGTTCTTTTTAGAAAAGAGTTTGTCCTTTTTCTTCTTTCAAACATGCGATCATTTTCTTATTAAGTGTTTTTTTTTTTTTTTGTTAAAAGTTCGCAAATATTTTGCATGACTTTGATTGTATGTTATGGTTCATTCTTTTGAAAATCTAGGCACATAAAAAACAATCCACTTACTTGCAATAGTGGAGTTTAAGTTAGTCCCACTAAGGAGCTTTACATCCTCTAGACCTTAGTTGGCTTAACTTCATCAGATTCTATAGCTACTTTACTCACGTCTACATCATAGCCACAATTTGATCCAATTAAGCCTAAAGAGGAGGTTGTGGTCTCTTACTGCTTTACTCCTTTAATGCATCATTAGCAACCAATTGTGCATTTGATCTTGATAGCATTTTAAGTTACTTTTAATAAATCAACAAGATTAGCACTCATTTACACCTTTTAACATATGAGCTTTAGTCTTCATAGTAACAAGAAATGCCATTCTAAACAATGAACCTTGGTTATTACATACAATCTCACTTAAGTGTTGATTTACTAAATCTTATCCTAGATCCAATACTACCCAATAGTGCCTTGCCTCCCAAGGCCTTCGTGGTGACAAGAAAACATTACAAACTATGTTATCCTCGAGATGAGATAATGCCAACTGAAACTAAGTGTATATCAAAATACATAATATATCACATAATAATTATGAAAGGTCATAGAAGCATTTGTAAAATACATAAATTAGAGCATCATATTACCCAAGTTCATTATCAATAAAAGTTTAAAAGCATAATAAAAACTTTCATAAATTTATTTATGGACAAGCTAGTCTACACTTACAAAGATTCATACTCCAAGCTTATGCTCCAACATCATTGCTATCTTTAAAACTTAGGTTTAGATTAAACTAACTTCTCAATGTCATAACTAAGTAAACAAAAATCAATATATAACAAGTAATAGTATAGGCATGCAAACATCTACACACACATATCAATTATAACATAAGTCAATTGAACAAATAATGAGTACCCTTTGGCTTCACCTAAAAAATAAATACGAGTGACACTCAACAACTCTCAAGCTAATATATATATGTATAAGAGTTGTATTAGATAACTTCCAAGCAATATAATAAGAGCAGTACTTGTTGGCTTCCAAATGTTATATGTGAGCTACATTTGGTAGCCTAAAACCAAGTATACAAATCTATATGTTATGAAATAGAGCTTTTGTAAAGTTGAGTTTTCAAAAATTAGACTCTTAGATCCATTTATATAATTCAAGATTTTTTAATATAACCCTTAAGTTCTTAGATTTTTATTTTGATTTGGTTATTCTAAAGGCTTAAAGCATTTTGGAAAAAGCTTTATAGAGTATTACAAAATACTTTTAGATCATAAAGTTCAATAAAAGGTCAAGGCTTTGTGGCCTAAAGTAAACCATAGTTTAAAGAGTCCATAATCCATACAATCTATAAATGATAGAAGTCCAAAGGTATCTCAAAACCAAACATAATAGAGTATCATATATAAGATTGATAGGAATAGCAAAGACAAGCTAGATGCCACACCCATTATTCCATCAATCAACATCTAATACATAACCCATTGAGTCATAAGTAAAGTCAATAAAATGCAGTAAAAGAAGGAATCAGCTACATCAAATCACTACAAAAATAATAACCATAATCATAAATGATGCCACTCAATACAAATCTCGAATCTAATGTAGCAAATAGGGTTTGTTATTTTATAAATTTAAGTATAAACAAAAAAGCATGGGAGTATTCATGACTTTAGAACACATTAAGGAACATAACGTTTGTTTCACCACAACAGAAATCAAGGGTTGACGAGTTGACTACCATGTCTTGAAATAAAAACTAAAACCAAAAGTTAGCTTGTATGAAGTGACCTACCATTATTAGGGTACTATTATTGTAGTCCACCCCTATATTTTCACCTATAAAGTCCCATAACTCTAGGGGTTGATCAATTAGCTACCCCATCTCAAAACTAAAAGTTATCTCATGTGGAGTGTTTTGTTGTTATTTGGATACTATGGTTTTAGTCCATCCCTATCCCTATTTTTTATCACTCGTTAAGTCCAAAAAACCTGAATGATGCTTGATACACTTCTCTCTTCTTCAATTGTCATTATATTTCTATATATCTCTCCTATTGATCACTTGTTGAACTTTTCCATGTTTATGTAAAGAAAAGTGGGCAACTTACTGGGAAGCATTTTCCCTTATTTTGGAAAATAGTAACTCGTTTATAGCTTATTTGAAAAAAAAAAACAACTTATGAATTATAAAAGCACAAGTCATTTTTTGATCAATTTACAAGCTCTATTTACCAATCGTTTACTACCAATGATATTTATTATAAATTTTTAATTTTTTTATTTAGGTAGATTTATTTTTAATTATGAAATTTGTTCAGGAGAAACAAACAAAAAAAACTATTTTCATAAAATTAATTAAATACTTGAAAATACCATACTTTTCAATAAAACTATTTCAATGAAAACGTTTTTTATTAGTAAATATTTTCCTCAAGACAAATAGTTCTACGTTTACATATTAATCCCACTGAATTACCGATTCTCTTCCACACAACACACAAGGTTATCCTAATACTTATAAGCTACCGCACCATGAACCAACCAATAGCAGTTGATCTCTAACTCATTAATTATTTAATATGTAATCAATAAATTAAGAGTTATTGTTTGATTAGATTATATTTAACACTAAGTATAAGTTCATTACCATATATATTTATTTCAGCCCAATCATTTAGATCCACAAGTTTAGGCATAATAGGTTGTAGCCGATAGAATTTATTAGTCAAACACATTAAGCTAATCGGCCAAATTTAATATAATAATTAACTAAGTCCACTAAATTAGTAGAGTTGTCAATCTAATCATTATATAAATTAATCATAATTTTTATTAATTATTTTCCAATTATATTTTCTGACTAAGATTAATTGAAACATTTAGAGATATTGAAATGATTTTAGAATACATGAATTAGAACTGAACCAGTTCAATTAAAAGGGTTTCAGCCCTATCTATCCTTTAATTAAATTATTAATTTATGAAATTATTATCAATTAATTTAGACTAAGTCAACCTATTTGCGGGTGACCAGTTCGCATTCATTGTAATTAAGACGGGTTTGGATCTATTTGATGCCCTAGGGCCCCAGCTGTATCATCATCATCATCATCATCATTCACACGTGACCAACTACCATAAAAATCAAGCGAGTTCCAAAATTTTGATGCATGATTGGTTGCTTTTCGTTTAAGATTTTCAAAATTTATTGATTAAGATGTGTTGTTGGGAAAAAGGAATTAATCAAATCAATCACAATCTAAAATCTCATGAACTAACAATATTTTGATGAATCATAAGACTTATTAAAGATCAAACTTGCATTTTATCATGAATAAGATTTAATGTTATTTAAATATCACAAAAATTCATGCTATTTTTCAAAAATTTTAAAGGCTATAAACAAGTTCTTAAAAATTATACTTTGGATACTAAGAATCAAATACTACCACACATTTGACCATGTCACCAAATTAGCACCTAGTTGCTTTATTAAACCTAGGATCATTAAACGCTAATTAGTGCATCTTAAATAATTGATACTAAAACTTCAATTCAATAAAAATACTCTTACCATAAAATAGTGCTGTACCCCAGCCTAGAAATCCACCAAGTGATGTTCCTCCAATTCTCCTAAATTGTAATAGATAACAAAATTCTCTAATTAGAATCTTAAACAAGAACTAAACTCAAAATTAACTTGTTTCTATCCAAATTTGTAGAGATCATTGATTTAAACTTTAGAACTGTACAAATTGCCTTCAATTGAATTAAATTAAGTTAAAAAATTCTAATACCCACTTCAATCCTTATAGGGCTCAAGGCAAGAGAGAGGAAAGAGAGAAAGAACCGGCTTTTTTTAATCTCATCTTAAATTATAGAAATATCCATTCAACTAATTACCTCTTATTATTTCGGCTTGTTTATTAAAAGTGATCAATAGCTACTTCAACGTTATTTCAGTTATGTTATATATATATCTTATGGAAAATATTTTGTTAAGATTAATTACTAAAATATTTATGCTCTACTGTTTCTATAGAGTTGTCTTGGTAATTTAATCTTAAAAGATAATTAGGAAAATTTCAAATTTTCAATAGTATTTCTTGAAAATTCCTTTCTTAACACTTTAATTTATTTCATTTCTTTAGGTTATTTCAACTCTGATGCTTGAATTATTTCAGCATATTATATATAAATAAAATGGCATATACGGATGCATCTTGGATTGAAAATACATGCATATACGAATTAGATCCGATGATGTTTTAGTACACCCATTAAACTTTAATATATAGAGATATAATAGAAAACGAAAATATGATAACTACTGGTCTTTTCAGCGTTGTTTCTTTTATATTTATATATTTACAGAGTTTATATAGAGAGAGAGATTATTCGATGGTCTCTATTCAACTGTTATTAGAGCACTTGGTGAATTTGAATAAAGGTACTAAACCATGACAAAATTTGTGACAACAATGTGATACGACAAATAGACAAATTAATTTGCTATGCTTTCACAGACCTCACTTTAATTGTGACTTTGATATTTTAATTTGTTACATTCAAAAGTTTAAGTAACAAATATATTTTTCTAGAATTTCACTTTAAGAGAACATTCGTTCCTTTTTCATTTTTTTTTTTTTTGTTTCCTTTTGGCTATAAAAAATTTTATTTCAAAATAAAGATCAATATGGTGGTTAAGATGTTAAATCAATATGACAAACAACATAAAGGAGATGGAAGCATTATGATGCCTTATGTAGAATTAATTTTACTCACAGTATCTACCTGAATCTTTTCGATTTCTATAGAATTGTATCTAAAAATATACTTAAACATTTTAAATCTTTTGCCCATAATATCTAAGGATGGATTTTGTCCGATTCCGTTCATTTTTTCATCCAACTACTGATGTGGTAAACGGATCCAATTAAAAATATTATTTTTCCATCAATGTCTGCTTTTTATTATTTTTAATATTTTTTTAACTTTCCTCTTTCTCTCTTATCTCTCTCTCTCTCTCTCTTCTTCTTCATGTTCTTCTAGCTTCTTCTTCATCTTTTTCTTTTTATTTCTTCTTCAAATAAAAAACATACAATTGGAAGTGTGGTGATTCTTTACCTTTTAATTTTCTATAACAGATTTCATCAACGGCATTTTTCCATGTATCAAGTGTGAAAAGGATAATTTTTTCACTACACTTTTCTTCTTTATATTTATTTATTTTTTTCACTTTCGTTCTCTCTCTCCACTCACCCTCTTTCTCTCTAAATAAAAAAAAAAAAATCCAGATAAATTATTATAAACCCACACACCCAAATTGTTCTTTCGTGCTTTTTAACAAAATCGGTTTGATAAGTTACAAAATTCTTAACTTTGTAATTTTTTAATATCGATTTGGAGGAATATTATGTTTGATGGGCAAAAGAAGAAGAAAAGGATTTTTATTAAAAAAATAATGTTGCCTATTATCCTTAAATTTCATCAAGCGAACATAGTTCAAACTGATTCCTCTTTTTTTGACATTTTAGGTTTGGGATGATGATAAGAAAAAATGTAGTGATGAAGATGAGTTAAAACTGACTCCTCTTCTTTTTTGACATTTTGGGTTTGGGATGATGATAAGAAAAAAGGTAGTGATGAAGATGAGTTAAAACAACATTAGGTGTGTCGGTTTTATAAAAATTTGTTCGGGATTTTTTGGTTTTTTTTTTTAATTTGGGGGTTAAGGTAAAAAGAAGAAGAAGAAGAAAAAGCAAAAGGAGGAAAAGGGTGTAGAGGGGGTGGAGATAGGGTAGAGAGAGAAAGTTTCATGGATTTAATCATGATAAAAAAATTTTAGGGAGAGAAAGCTTCATGGTTATAGAGTTTTTAGAGAGATTGTATAAATTTGGATATCTGAAATTGGTTTATTGAGATTAATAATTTTTTATTGAAGTTTGATCATGATTTTTGATATTTTATTTAAAGTTTGATTATGATTTCTCGTATTCTAGGTTTTTTTTTTTTTTTATTTGAAGAATGTTTGAGTAGGAGGAAGAAGAAGAAGAAGAAGAACCAACATAGGAGGAGAGAGGAGAGAGGAGAGAGGAGAGAGAGGGGAGAAAGAAAGAGAGGAGAGATAAAGGGAAAATAATAAAAAAAAGTTGACTTAGATGGAAACGATAATATTTTAACCAAATCCATTTGCTACGTCAGTAGTTGGATTAGAAAAATGGACGAAATCCACCCATATGTACTGTAAGTAAAAGATTTAAAAAGTTTAGATATTTTCTTATAACAAAAGTTTTATAGGTACAATTCTATAAAAATCGAAAAAGTTCAAATACTGTGAGTGAAATTAACCTCTTATGTAACTAGTGAATAAGACCCCCTTATTATTAGATCATGTGGTTCTACTCAAAGCTAAGCAATTTGAACTTTGGATTTTTTTTTTAATCTTTTTTGCCCAGGCTTATATATGATATTGAAGAAAATATTTGACACATTTTACTAGTAGATAGCATAATTGTCTTCTCTAATACCACAGTACATTACTTGGTAACTACTAGATATAACAAAACATAACACACAGTACTTCCACCACCAAAAACTATTTACTATCTTGAATCTACGTAGTTTATTTTGTATTGAAAACCACTTTAGATCTCTTAATTAAAAGCAATGCTTTGCTTGTATAAAGCTTGCCAATCGTCTTCTCCATCAACTAATAAGTGTCAAGATAGATAATTTGCAATTGTGTTTTGTTTCTCTAGGCACATAGCTACTCTCACTATTTTCAATAGTGGTCATTTTACTTATGACCGATGAAGTTAATATTCTCCTGTAACCTATGAACGAGCTAATCTCTTGTCCAGTTGCATGTGTGTAATGTCTTTGTCTGGGCAAGATAAGATAAAAGTGGTTTTGTTCATTAGCATATCAGCTTTTGCTTGTTCGTTCAACTAAGGGATTTGGTTTTGTTACAACAGATGCTACTGCCACTTTGCTTCACAAAAAAAAAAAAAATATATATATATATATATATATATACACACACAATAAATCCACTTATTGCAAACCTTATGATAGAGCTCAATTTGTGTTTATTAAAGAGAGATGAATGCGTAATTTTATACATGTAGCAACCTTTTTAAACTATCTAGATTATTGAAGAGTGGAGTGAGATGTGGTGGATTACTATATCAGAAATGTAAGCCACTACTGTTTTGCTGCTATTTGCTGAGATGATTCAAGTTCAAATCTTGATCTATTCTCTATTTTTTAATTCCCCAAAATGTTGGATGTCCTAAACCGAGAAGATTGCTTAGATGGACTCCCATGTTCTTGGTTGCTATTTTGCTCATTCAAAGATCATGAAACAAAAAGGAACAAATGTCTATAGCTTCTTATTATTAATTCAATTCTACTTTGGTTCTCATCGGTTGTGGCTCTTCTGTATCTTTCTTTTCTTAACAAGTTGTTTTGATTTCAATTCTCATTGGTCTTAGTTGTCCTCTCCGTTATTTCATTCTAATTTTCATGTAATTGATTCAAAAACTCATATTTCGTTAATTTTAATTCAAATCTTATATTGAAATTCACTAAAATGCATAAAAATAAATGTCAATTATATTTTGGCATATAACTAATGTTATTAGACCCAAGTTTACTCTCCCTATTCAAACCAATTGGACCTGACCCTTCATTAAGAATAAGTTGATTCAACCATGATTCAACCCTCGGTTTAGTTTGATCTTACCTATTGACCCTTGACTCGCTAGCATATCCTGGTCAAGGTCCAAATTGGGTATGACAATATTACATATAGCTATATAAGAATATTTGTAAAGTATAAATGATAACTTTTTAATAATTATCCACTATCATTATCAAGTGTTTAAATATAATTAGTATATATTCAACACACACATACACGCGGTATATATTGAATCACTATATATCACATTCACGGCACTACAATATCACGTCAAAGTGGGCAATGGTCCCTTCACAGCATTACAACAACATGCCAAAGTGGGCTATGGTCCCTAGGAACCACTACATACTAACATGTTTTTTAAGTGCAATGAACAAGGAAAAGAAAAAAAAAAAAAAGTAATAAAACCTACTCTTTCACAAGGTCCATCAATATTACCTGGAAGTACAAGTGGAATTTCTCTAAAATCATCACCATCATGATGACCCATATCACCTACTCTCTATTGCACAGAGGGGCTGAAATTACCGACAATAATTTTTTCCCTTCATTTAGGAGTCAACATTCAAAGCATCTAAAGATTCTCTATTATTTTTCCTTAAAATAATGGCCATTAACAACCAAAAAAAAAAAAAAGGATAAGAAAATTGAAACTAAAACCCCAGAATAATTATGTGCTGCAATGCAAGACCCACCAAAACACTACCTTCAATCCTTGGAGATCGTCCTATGTTGAATTCTTACTGGGAACCCACCTTTCATTTTGGAAGTAAGGTCCGCAAAGTACTCCGGCTCGGTGCTGGCTTCTAACGCTGGCATCACCTTGAACCGCTCTAATACCCCGGCGACCACCCTCTTCATCTGCAAGAAAGCCATCTCCTTCCCCAAACAAATCCTCGGCCCCGCCTGAAAAACCGGGTACGTATAGGGATCCCTCCCCACAAAAGTCCACTTTGACTCCTTTCCATCCCTCTGCAGCCACCTCTCCGGCTTAAACTCCGCCCAATCCTCACCCCAGAGATCCGGCAGCCGCCCCATCGCATACGGGTGGTAAACCACCCGTGTTCCCTTCTTCACCACCGTCCCGTCTGGCAAAACATCATCACAAAGTGCCTCCTTGGTGTCCACCGGGACTGGAGGGAACAGCCTCATGCTCTCACACAACGAAGCGTGTGCGTATACCATATCCTTCATTTCCTCGTAAACAGCTGCTCCTGGTTTTTCACCTATCTCTTTCAGGATTTCGTTTTCCACATCCGGGTTTTGCGAAACCAGCCAGAAGAACCATGTTAAAGCGGCGGAAGTAGTGTCGCGGCCGGCGTGGATGAAACTTATAACTATGTCGATTATGAAGTTCTCATTGGAGTGTCCCGACATCAAAAAACGAGACAAAATGTCCATCTCCTCCATCGAGCATTCCTTAATGAGCTCTTTCTTTTCCCTGATAAGGTCTCTAGCAAAGTCACGAACCTGAGAGACTGCCTTCTTGAGGCGCTTCTCTGATCCCATCCCGAGAAGTCTTTTCAGCTTCCATATTACTGGGAGGATCGAGTTAAGCCTCATGCTACTTATAAGTATGGCTTCTTCGAATGCCTCGGCGAATTGCGCGTGAGGAAGAGACGGCATCAAGTAGGCAGGATCATATCCAAAAGCAATCTTGCATATGTTGTCAAAGGTGAACCTCTGTAGAATGTCTTGCAAGTCCAGCACAGTACCGCTCTCCGCAGCAAAGGACAGCATGGGGATGAGGCGGTCGGAGAGTTCTTTGTCGACAACGGTTTCGATGAATTTTCTTAGGGATCTCTTGTTGAACTCATGGCTAGAGACCTGTCTCTGGAACTTCCACGGATCGCCATTAACGTTGAAAATGCCGTCACCCAGGAAATCATGTAAGCTTTCACGTAAGAGTTCTCCTTTAGGGTAGATACTGAAATGAGTCTTGAGGATGTGCTGGACATTGGCGGGATTCCCCGTGAAGATCTGTCGCTGGCCCAGGAAGCGGTGGAGGACGAAGGTGGCAGATGAAGAACTTTGAATCATGTCGGAAAGCCACTGGACGCGGCGGTTACGGTTAGCATAAATGGCAAAATAGGAGCCAATGAAAGGGTAGGACTTAGGAAGACGAATGTTGATGTCTGTGGAAAGAGGTGGTGGTGGAGGAGGAGAATGTTGTCGTTTCTTGAATACCAGGAACCAGAACGATAAAGACAGGATGAGAAGCAAAGCTGAAAGCTCTGCAAATAAGAAGACAATGGTTTCCATTTGGCTGGGAGTTAGGTGTTTGTGTTTGTGTCGTGAGAGGCTATTTATTAAGACAAAGGTGATGGTGCTGGTGCTTTAACGTTTATGGGGGCCAGTGATGTCTGATGTGGAGTGGAGTGGATTGAGGTTCGACGAGTGACAACTTGTGATGAGGCAGTACATGGATACGATATACGTTTGTGTGTGTATACATATATACATATATATATATAAGTACATGGGATAAAAGGACAACGTGAGATGGGCAATTGGGTTCGTCATGCGTGTTATGAATTATGATATGATCTATCGTGGGGTTTTACTTTTATTGAAAATGTTTGCCACGTGCGTATTTTCCATGAAACAAAAATTAAAAAAAGAAGAAAAGCGAACGGTGGACAACTGTGATAGGACAGTTTTAAGTGACGGGACGACCCCGATTGGGACTTTACTAAATGTGAGCAAAGGACAACTCCATATATATATATATATATATTATAAAATGTTGGACTAGTGCTCTAAGCCAATCGGATCTACTCGCAAATTATTGAAGTTCAATTCGCTCTAGCTCTAACTACTTGAATAGCTATTGAATTTAAATTTTTATATACTCAATTTAAATAGATATCAAACCTAATCAAGCATTTTAGGTTTTTTTATAAAAAATATATATATAAATATAAAACTTGTACTTTTTCATTTTTAAGACCTATTTTCATTTCTTCTTTTTTCAATATCTAATGGTACACATATTTATCATATTTTAAGACCAACATAACCAAAAACCCTATTTTATTCTCAATCCCAACTTATTTTTTAATCTAGTTTATTTATATAAGAATAATTGAATCTAATCGAATTGAGCTCGAGTTCATCTAGTATCAGTTCAAGTTCGAGCTTAAAAATTAAAGCTCGATCGAATTTGAGTTTCGAGTTTTTCCATTTGAGTTGAATTCAAGCTTAAGATTGTATCTTCTCAACTCAATTTGTTTTACAGTTCTATGTTGGACCTTGTTGTACATTTGCTTAAAAAAATAGTTATTTGAAATAAATAAGAGTATTTAATTTGTTATTTTATAATTATACGTTTTTATAAATTTGTCTAAATATTTTTCATGTGCTTGTATCCCAACGTAGAACAGTATTTTATTTTTTCTTTTTCCAATTTGTCCATATTCCAATGTATAACTCCCATATGTACCTCTTAACTTTGTAAATGTATGGTTAAATGTATTTGTATGTATTTATGTACATACATATATATATACATATACTAGCAATGGTTGCACTCATAATTAATTCAATAAATTAGACTATTTAAGTTATTATTTTATAAACGTATGTTTTTTAAAAATTCTCCCGTGTAATTTTAATGTACATGCATCTGTAGTGGTGGAATTTTTTTTCACTATTTACTTTATCTCAATTTTTAACTTTCATACCTATACCTCTTAACCCCCTTTATCATTTCTAATATCCAATAAATTTCACCATACCATCTACGGTAACTCTTTAGCATACCTACCTAATGTAACTCCTTTTCTCAAATTTTTTTCATTTCACAAACACTAAAATGGTGTCTTTTACATTAATAACAAGATTAATATCACGAATGATATCTAAACTTGGACAAAATATGTAATTGAGCAACTGAACTTTGAAATTGATCAAGTTAATACTTGAAAAAAAAACCTTTGCTAAGTTCTTTTAAATTGATCAATTTTAAAGTTTTTCAAGTATTAAATTGATCAGTTTCAAAGTTCAAGTACTGAATTATATATTTTTCCAAAGTTCACATACTAGCTATGACATTATCCCATAATATAATAGATATAAAAATAGGTTACGCTTTACTTTGCTACAATATTTTGCATGGTCCCTATGGATTAGGATGAAGTATTATTGGGAATCTGACTTGTGTATGCTCTCCTCTTAAACTTCTTATCAAACCCCAGTAAGCCATCCCCTCTTTTTCAAACATTTTCCCTTCATTCACCATAAAAACCCACCATTATTGATATCATATCTTCATATCTAATTTCTTAGGATCTAAGGTCTAGATTTTGCTATATTGCCCTCATCATCATGAATCCATCAATATGAGATTTCCACTTTCCTAATCTCACATTTGCATATCTAGTTGGATTGAAGATGACTATGTCAATTTTGGAAAGTTACAGTTTTTAGGATAAGTGGGTTTTGTTTTCTTTTTTTTTTCCTTTTCCTTTTTGTTTATTTTTTTCATCTCGTTATGGAATTTCTGATTAGAGTGCTAATTTTTCATTCTCATTGTAGAATTCGTGTTAATAGAGGGATATTTGAACTCTTGATTATAATAATATATATATATATATTATATGTGTGTGTGTGTGTGTGTATTTTATTGGGTCTTTAGATCCCTGTCCCACTAATTGTTTTGTTAGGATTCCATATCTTATGTATTGCATTACTATTGTAGTATTGTTAATGGAATGAATTTCTATTTTCTGGAAAAAAAAAAATGAAGAATCCTATGTATGTTATCAAAGTATGAAGAGCTACCCTGGTGGATGATCTAGGTTTTTTTAACAAGCATGGTGGAATTGTCAATAAAGGTTTTTATTACATGATTCAATTAATTATATTTATAATATAGTTTTGAAAATTTAATTATCATGGACCAATCATGTGATGATATATGTAATTAAGAAAACAATCGGAAAATATAGGTATGCAAAGTATTAAAAGTAGAAATACAAATATACGAAGTAAAAAATAACAAAAATATAGGCATGCGCACTATCGACTAAGTAAAGTGTATTTAACCTTTTTAATCGTTGGTACCCACTCGTGAATTGAAATCTTCTCAATGGCATGTAGATCGGATTGAACAAGGCTTTATTCAGGCATAGGGCATAAGCCAAAGCTACTTGTTGTCCCATCCTTTCGGTAGCAAACAGTTTATCATATGCCAACCTTTGAGAATGAGATATTATTATTAGAACAATGTATTCTTGACATTTGAAATATTGAAATAAAAATATACAGATATAATATACCATCGAATAATAGATTATCAATTATTATTATTACTATTATTATTATTTAAACACCGTGTAAATAGACTTTAAAATTATATAAATATCATTGTTTATTTGGACTAAGTGATAGGGTTTGAAGAGTATGATTCTCATTGAGATGAGTAATGGAGATTTGACATTGTAGACTTGGAGTAGGACTCGTTAGATTGATCTGTCTGTCATCCAATCTTTCTCATTATGACTCATACACTAAAAATAACTCATCTTGGCTATTGACTATCAAAATGATCCAACCGATGATATTGATAGCCAAAGCTCTATAAATACCCCAAATTTGTCATCATTCGAATAAGAAGAAATCGAATAAAAACACTAAAGAATTGTCGAATTTCTATCCTAAGAGATCAAACACTTATTCATCATTATTACTAGTGGGGTTTGATGCTTGATAACTTCTTCACCTATCACAAGTACATTTAAAATATTGAAATTACTTACTACTCATCTTTATTCCATTTCTTTCTTGATCATTCTTAACATATTATTATGTGTCAGTCATTGCAAGTCATATGTAGCGCGATACTCACGCAAGACACATGTAACTACTCCGATCGAATCCATACATCTACACACCCCTCCTTTATTTTTCTATCCTCTATGCATCTTAAGCTCACACTCTCCCCTTAATATAAAAAAAAAAAAAATGAAAAAAAACTACAAATCTTTTATCCCTTTGTTTTCTTATTTTTATCTGTTGTGACATTTGTTACAATTTTAAACTCTTAAAAATTCAACGTTTATTTGTTAAATATTAGATTTGGTAATATAAAATGTATGTGACTGTTACTGCTAATACAGTAGTAGAGATTATTTTCCATGTGTTAGCTAGTAAACTTCGAAATTTCCGAATTACTATACTAAACCACAAGCAATAGAAATTCTATACAAACCGGAATTTTTTTTTTTTTTTTATTCATGCTCTAATGTCTAAGCTATTTGAGCGGACCCGCGGAGCCCAAGTTGACGTTGCAATTGCGACTAGGAATGCGATTGTGGAGCATCATTTGGAAAACATGAAAATGGGCACGCAACCCCAATGATTGATGTTTTGACAAAAACGTTTTCACATTGGTCGACCTACACTTACTGAGACGCTCAGTCTCTCACGTTTCCATTGGAAAAAAGGTGGTAGCCATATCGTGAGCACGGGCAATTTTGCTTTCACTGCGGATGGAAAATTTTTGGACCACCAATGCTCCACAATTTTGATAGGGAAAGTAGGTAATTTTTATTGTACTCCGTACTTTATTTAATTTTATTTGATCATAAATGCTGTGGATGGGTATTACTAGTCGTTTAAGTTCCGGATGAATGGATAATTTTCGTGTATCTTATATTTTGTTTCATTTTTTAATCCGTTCTCAAAGATATATAAGTAATAGTAAATAACTATATGTAAGTGTTGTATTAAAAAATAATTAAATTAAAAGAATAAGAAAGTAAAATATTAATGTTAAATGTGAATTTTTTTTATTATAATCTTATATGTATAATTAATTTTTATCTCCCTTTTAATCCTATATGTAAATAATTTTTTCTTTTAATTTTGATGGAAAATAACATTTACATTTAGTATGATCACTTTGTAATATTAAAATTTTGAAAAAAAAAAAATCATATTGGATTGGTAGATTGGCCCACATAATCCACCGACTCATGTAAATTGAGGTCGGCTTGCAGGTATGGCTCAAGTCCAAATCGGGTGTTGACTTATTAGGTCCGGATTCGATTTTAAAGTGTAACTGCCCAAAGTAAAAAAAGGGGCAATTTGGACCCACCGATTCAACGGGGTGGATCCAACTATTTGGACCCATCATTTTTTTTATTATTATTTAGGAGGTTAGAGGGAAAAAGATAAATCGGAATGAGCTTTTCACTTCTTTTTCTTTTGCTTTTTCATTGATGCAAGCACATGGTTGCGATGATTTTTCGAATTCCATTTGTTTAAAAAAAATTTTAAGCTGTTGGACCATGGGTCCTAGGGGTCCTCAAGTAGGACTTGGCATGAATCCGCCATAAGTTTGGTTTTAAATAATTTGGTATCTAAAGTAAATTTTCACATAATTTTTTTTACCTGATTAAACTTATTTCAAGTAGAAAAAAAAATGAATACAAAAACATGATTCTGGTATTAAATTGTTCAAAACCGAAATTTAGGTTGGAAAAATGTATGCAAAAACTTGCTTTGGGTACCAAATTATTGAAAACCAAACATCATGTACTTGATTGAACTTTTTGCAAAAGTTTAAGTACCATTTTTGCCATTATCCCTAGATAGATCAAACAAATCTAGTACAGAGAAGATAGAGATAAGATACAAATAAAGTATAAATATAAATAAGATATAAATAAAAGTCAAATAATCCAAATAAACCCAATATCTTTTCATTACTTCATAAATTCTTGATGTATCATGCAATACCATTGCTTCTGGTCACTCTTAACAAACTGTTCTCTCTTCACTTTAGCTAAATTCACAAGTAAAGGCACAATCATCTGCCCATTCTTCTTAAAAGTTTAAGTATTTTGAAAACAATAATGTATCACCCTCCTTATGAGATTGTCATGGCCTTTTCAATGTAATATTAGCAACATCAATTGATACCACATCACAATTCATTTCATCTACCTGCTTTTGAATTGTAAATGGTACTTGACTTTTCTTATGGACTTATATAGTTTCTTTTTTTTTTTTTTTTTCAAGCCAATGCATACTATATAGCTTCAAATGCTGATGTGGTGGAAGAATTGGTAACTATGTATATAGAAAAATGGGATAGAAATTAGTCATTGATAGTTTCATAATTTTAGAAGTTTTGAGTTTTTGTGTTTCAAAATCCTATTTTGATGCAAAACGAGCTAATAAGCAAAACAAACTGCTTCCCTTGAGACATACGTTATTTTTAAGGCAAATTCAATCGTTCAGACCTTCAAAACTACGTTTTTATTATTTTAGGAAATATTTAATAATATCAAGTTTTTATAGGAAAGTATATTTTTATGTGTTGTCTATGGCATTTATTTCATCCTTTTAGTTATTAAATGTCTATAAGCTTTTTAGGAACTTTCCTTTTTTGGTAAATTTCATATTTTTCATACATTTTGTGTGTCTTAGAGCAAAAGACATTAGTTGTTCATCAATATTATCATTCTAAGCTATTTTATTGCTCTTTTTCGCATAATTTTGAATTATCTTATTAACTTTGAATTTCAAATGCCCATAATGTCTAGGTTTTATTCTTAGATTCAACAAACATATGAAAAATCGCTATCCGAATATTAACAGAATCAATGGATTGTGATATTTACCATTTTTTTGAGCAAGTTCTCACTACGGGAGATGTGGCATAACCTTCAACTCGGACTATGAACCTGGTTAATATAAACAAAATTAATAAAACTGCCTCCATCATTAACGATAGAACATGATAGCCCCTCACTTATTCTTGAGCATGAAATAGGTTCTCTCTTTGTCGGTTTAAACCTGAAATATTAATATCAAGTTTCCGCGAGCCACTATGGTCATAACTTCTCCCTTTTCCCATCAGTCCTATCCTATTCATAGCCATACTTTTTTTTTTGTCATAAACGAGAGATATTTATACATATTAACCATTGTCATATACAAAAGAGGATGTTGACTCAAGCGGGTCAACAAACGTACTGTCTAAATTGAGTAGCTTCTGGAGATGGGAAGGGGGTTACACCACCAATCCGTAGGACACATCCCTCTCCTTATCATTGAAACTACTCAGTCAGCTACTCTGTTAGCTTTCCTAGGAATATGAGCAATTGAAAAAATATTCAGTGTCGCTATTAGATAGCTCTTGATTTTATCTATATAGGGTTTTGTTGCCCAGTGCACCTTGGAATTATTTCCCAAACAAGCATTGACAACAGAAAGACAATCGGATTCCAATTGCACCTTTTCCAAACCCATATCTAGAGCAAAATCAATTCCTATCATGACAGCTTTGCCTTCAATTTCCTCAGCAGTGATCCCCGTACATAGCATCGACCTGCCACAAATTAACTTTCCCCAATGATCTCTTGCCACCACACCCACTGCTGCCCTCTCACTTCCAGATGTCCACGAGGCGTCCACATTGATTTTTACAACCGAGGGTGAGGGTTTTGTCTAGCTCTCACTTCCATTTACCACAGCTTCAATTCTTTCACTTGGATCTTCTGTCTTGGATTTAAGATCTCTGACCAATGTTTGTGCATGGCTCAGAACTCTTAGCGGCTCAATTTTTTTCCCCTCAATCACTGCTTTACATCTCTCCACCCAAATGCACCAAGCTATTGCCCCGATTTGTACCTCCATCTCCTTTGCTAATCTTCCACTACATGCGGCAGCTTGATCTACCCAGTCGAGGAAGGAACCCACGGCTTGTTGGTTAATTCTGATACCTAGACTTCCGAACCAGATCAACTTTGTCCATTCGCAAAGGATTAGGGCATGCTCTGTACTCTCCAATTCTCCACAGATCTGGCAAGTCGGGTCGGGTAAGACTTTCTTCCTCCACAATTGATCTGCTGTTGGTAACGTGTTTGTTCCTATTCTCCATAGAAAGTGTTGTATCTTAGGTAGGGTTTTGGCTGTCCAAATTTTTCTCCATTGCAGGTTGGAGGTGCTTCTAGACGTTGAGGCTTGGTTTGAGTTGGTTTCCCCCATGGTGGACTTGAGGAAGGTGTAGACCGAGTTTACAGAGCAAATCCCTTCGCGATGGTGTAGCTATATCAGGTTGTCCTTCTGTTGGAGTCTTCCCAAAGGTATCTCCTTTACTCTTTGCCTTTCTTGTTCTGTTATCCATTGCTTAATTTTATTTGAATCCCATTGTCTTGTAGCTGGGTTTATCAAATCTTTCACGAAAAGATTTTCTGAGCCATGAAATTCTGAGATTTGGGATAGCTCCTGGTACAGTAGGTACCCAGCGGTCTTTGAAGCATCTGATTCTTTCCCCCGATCCAACCTGCCAAACTCCTTCTTTGAACAAGACCTCTTTCCCTTTCAAAATGCTAATCCATGCCCATGAAGGTCTACCTCCCCTGTGAGCATCTCTGAAGTCTTTCTGTGGGTAGTATAGACCTTTTAGGATTTTTACCCATAGCTCATTCGGATTTTGTTCTATCCTCCAGGCCAATTTAGTTAGGAGAGCCAAATTAAATAGGTGCAAATCTTTGAAACCCAATCCTCCTACTTCCTTGGCTTTAGTGAGCTTATCCCAGCTACTCCAGTGGACCTTCTGTTCCTCTCTTTTCTAGTCCCCAGAAAAATTTTGCCATCAAGCCATTTACCTCCTTGCACCATCTCATTAGAAAACAGAAGCAAGCCATCGAGTACATAGGAATGGCAGTGGCTATTGATTTGATGAGCACTTCTTTTCCTGCTTCTGTTAGATTGTTTTTTTTTTTTTTTCCAGCCTTTCAACTTCCTTACAATCTTCTCCTTCACAAACTTTAGAGCCTCGAATTTAGATCTTCCCCACAGCATTGGAAGACCTAAATACATTCCTGGGTTGTCAGTGATGATCATTCCCAAATCATTGCTTATTCTTTGTCTTATCATGCTATTAGTGTTATTGCTGAAGAATATACTTGATTTGTCTAAATTGATTCTTTGACCTGAAGCTTTGCAATATCTTTCCATTAAGTTTATCAGCTTCCTCACTTCTGTCAGCTTCGCTTCCATGAAGAACAGAGAATCATCTGCAAAGAACAAATGAGATAGGGTAGGACATGTAGATTTCATAGTTAGCCCTGAGATAACCCGTTGTTTTTATTAATATCTATTCCTTTTGATAACACATCAGCAACCAGGATGAACAAGTATGGTGATAAGGGGTCTCCCTGTCTTAGTCCTTTGCTAGGCTTGATGTTTGCCACTATTTTCCCATGAAGAAGAATATTGAATTGTACCGTAGTGACACAATTCATTATCCAATTAATCCATTTAGACTCAAAGCCATACTTAGTGAGCACTTTTTTTAAGAAACCCCATTCGATCCTATCATATGCTTTGTTCATATCTACTTTTAGAGCACAAAAACCCTTTTTTCCTCTTTTTTTGTTTTTAAGAAAATGGAAAGCTTCATGAGCGATGATGATATTATCATGAATCGCTCTACCCGAGATAAAAGCACTTTGATTTTCAGAGATGAGCCTGCCCAGAAAAGGTTTCAATCTATTGACCAAAATCTTGGAAATGATTTTGTACAAAAAGTTGCATAAGCTGATAGGCCTAAAGTTAGATACCAAATGGGGATGTTAGACTTTAGGGATGAGAACAAGATCAGTAATGTTTAGGTCAGAGTGGAAGTTACCTGTGCTGAAAAAATCCTTGACTGCATCAGAGACCGTCTTCCCAATGATAGTCCAGAATTTTTGATAGAAAACCCCCGAGAATCCATCAGGACCTGGAGCTTTTAGGCCTCCCATTTGAGCTACAGCATCCTTTATCTCCGCATCTTCTACCATTTTACACAGCTCCCTGTTCATATCATCAGTGACACAATTGCTAATCCAATTCACACAATCATCATTTGGTTCCTCCCCCTCTGAACTATAGAGCTGGCTGAAGTGGTCAATGAATTCTTGGGCAATCAAATTCTCATCCTCCATCCAATTCCCCTCTCTATCTTTGAGCTTTAGAATTTTGTTTTTATTCCTTCTTAATAATGTGGATTGATGGAAGAAGGAAGTGTTCCTGTCTCCGTAGTTGAGCCAATTGATACGTGACCTCTGGTGCCAGTATTTTTCCTCCCTATCCCATAACTCGTTTAGTTTCCGAATAATGTTTGTTCTTCTTCTAGGTCTACTCCATTTTGTTCACTTTGTACAGTCCCCAGTCTTTGCAAAACCCTGTCAATTTGCTTCCTATTATTTGGGAAGCATCTAGCACTCCAGTTCATAAGGTTCATCTCTCTTGCATTCATTTAGGTTCAGATTTAGAGTAGACCAATGATCACAGCCATTCCTCCTCCCCCAAGATTGTTGGATGACCCCTGTGCATTCATCTGAGGACAACCACATATTTTCAAACTTGAACTTCCTTGGCCTCCTTATATCTTCTTTAAACAAACGCATCAGGAGCATAGCATGATCTGAAGCATTGGAAGGAATGTGCTCTATATTGCTTCCGGATATCTTTCAATCCATCCCATAGAAACCAGCCCCCTATCTAGTCTTTCCCTCACCAAATCAGCTGTTTCTCTCTTGTTGCTCCAAGTGAACTTAGGACCACTGTACCCCAAGTCTTCAGGGCCGCATCCTCCACAAAATTCCTAAAGCCATTCTTCGTTCTTCTGTCTGCCTTTCGGCCTCCTTCTTTCTCATGATCATAGAGAATTGCATTAAAGTCTCCAATAACTAGCCACTCCTTGTGGTCCCTCGAGAAAGTTATAAGTTGATCCCATAAATTTTTCTTTTGCATATACTCCGTGCCAGAATGGATCCAGGAGACATGACCCAGTCTAGTACCATCTTCCCAAAAAATTTCCGAATCCACAAAAAAATCAGACTGTTGTAGAACAACTATGCTGAGGCTATCATTCCACCACAGAGCTAGGCCTCCAGCAAGGCCCCTTCGGTTGACATAGAAGCTATTTCCAAAATGAAACTTAACTCTTAAGTTTTCCAAAAAACTTTCATTATTTTTTGTTTCCATAAGGAAGACAATAGAGGGGTTGTATTTACATATTAGGCCTTTAAGATCTCGAACTGTCTCAGGAGACCCGATCCCTTGACAGTTCCAACATAGGAAGCTCATGGTTCCCGTGTGGCTGTTGAAGGCCAGCCACCACTGCCCGTAAACTCATAGCTTTTGATCGGAACATCGAACCATTCTTTGTCATTTATGCTGGAAGATGAATTTTCCTCATCCAAGATCACTTTTATTTCTTGTTTTTTCCTTCTAGCACCAACTTGTTTTTTCCCAGTTCTGTGTTTCTTTGGATTCCTATTTTTTTTGTGAGTTATTCTATCAGCCATCGAACAATCCTTACTATTATCCTCATCCTCCAAGTCCATCCTCTCTTTCTGCATCATTTGGTGTTTTTGTACTTCCCCTTTCATTTTCTTTTGGCTTTCCTTTTCCAAAACGTCTCCTCCTCTTTTCAAAGAGAGTCTTTCCATATTTTCATGGAGTTTAGTAGGCGCCACAGAATCTGGTAGGGCCAAGGGGGTTTTTTTGAAAGGAGCTTTGCCCTTTACTTGCTTACCTGTAGATAGGTTAACTTCCAAATCACATTCCACTACATTTTTTGTCAGATCATGAAACTTTAGGATGGTGGCCTAGGAATTACATTTTAAGGAAAGGTGTGGGGAGAACTATTTAAACAGGATGTCATTCAGCTGTACACCAGTATCAGGTTGGGTTATGTATTGTTCATCGGGTAGGTTTATTTGAGGGGGTGGGATTTGAAGTTTTAGACAGGGTATGGGACTGAAGTCTTGTTCTTTTGTGGTTTGAAGGGGTAATGGCTTTGGGGATGGGGGATGCGGTCTAGGATTCTCAAGGTTAACCATAGAAGATGATGGGAAATCATGATCATTTTCATAGTGTAGAGCCATATTCTCTTTGGAATGGTTTTCATCTTTTTTTTCCTCTTTTTGACTCCTCCAGTTCCTTACTCCATTAGCTCTCAACCCCTGTCCTACTCCTTCCTCCCCAGCTTTCTCGAATTCACAACTCTTACTCTGATGCCCCAACCTTCCACAGTTAAAACACCAATCATTTATCCTTTCATACTTTAGGAAAGCCCTATACTTCTCACCTTTACCGTTGTTTATCCATATGCTCGCTTTCAAAGGCTTATTAATTGGAACTTTTATTTTGGTTCTTAGGAAGGTCCTTCTCTCCCTTCCCTGAAGATAGGGGCTCCACTTCAACTACATTTCCTATTTTTGATGCAATCATCCTAGCCCCTGCTATCGACATATGGTTCAACTTCAGCCCATGTATTTGTACCTAGCAAGATATGGAGTCCATCGGGATCTCTTCCATTTTCAGATTTCCTTTCCATTCTTCCACCACCATGCAGTGTCCCATCACTGACCAAGGACTTTCTTCCAACAGATGCTTCAAGTGAGTGCTTGATTTGAGGTTTATGAGGTACATATTTGCTTCAATGTGGTTGATAGCTTTAATTCCATAGCTTCTCCAAGTTTTGTTCAGAATGTTAGTCACTGCATTTTTGTTTAGAATCCTGTCGGTTATGATCTTGGCCATAGCTAGGGTTTCTTCATTAATGTTGCTGTTATGCAAACCTTCATCTGGATCTTCTATAATAACTTCTTCTTCAAATTGACTATCATTGGGATTATGGTCTGTTAATGCAGCCATGGATCTGGAAAAAGAAACAGCTAGGACCAAGTTAAAGAAAAAGAAGCAAGCACCAAGGCAAAGGAATCAGACAGAATCCATATCAACTAAGAAATAAGAACACAACAGGGATGGGGAGGATAGATCACAAGAGGAATTATGGGAGAGCGTCAGCGAAGGTGAGCACCGGAGTGTCATAGTACACAACAAACCGGCCACGATCAAGGCAGAAAAACATAGAAGAATTAGGAAATAAAAGATATTACTTTTAGAAGAACTTGTTTTTTTTTTCTTTCTTCTTTTTCCGGACACTTTTTAAAACTTGGTTTTTTCTTTTTTTTATAGCCGAACAGTACAAAAGTCTGAGACTAAACACATAGACAAGACCCTACTGTTCATAGATTTTCCCCAGATTTGGGAAATGTCATCGGAACAGAGGATAACATCCAATGATGTTAAATCTCTCCAACAGAGAGGACTTGCTCTATTCATAGCCATACTTTCTCATTTCAGTTTTGATGCCCTCTACCACCTTATGTTCTCACATCACTTTGAAGCTAGGAAGACACTTAGAAATTAAATGTACAAAACTCAAACATTTAAAAGATTTTACCTCGCCCATCTTCCGCTTGTTCTGGCGCTTATTCGTCCTCGCATTGGATAATCATAGAAAATGAAGTTCTTGTACATTCTATAATTTAGACAGAAAATATAGAGAAAAAAAAATACATAAAATGATAGAAAGTTTATTTGTTTGATAATTTAACAAGCCTCGAAGGCATCGCTTTAAATTAATGTTCTCAAATTTTGATCCTCTTTATATACTTTTCCTCAATTTCTTTTAATTGATACATCAACGATTGGGATTACTTTAATTTTTCAAATATCTTATAATATTATTATAATGCTATCTTCTTTCTTAAAATTTCAATATTATGTGTCAACATTTTAAGAAGGTAAATTAAGAAAATTTGATAAAAAAAAAAAAAGAAAAAAGAAAAAGAAAAAAGGATAAGTATTCATAGAGAATGACCGTACCCGAGTTTAGATTAAAGCAAGTATTAACTACAACAATCATGTGAACTTACATAAAATCATCCTTATCATGTTCGGAAAATATCTTCTTAGACACGGCTTTTGCACTTATCTAATTGTCCATGGCACGACTTTTTGGTTGAGTAGATAAATCACAACTCAATCATCAAGCATTCATGGTCAAAGAAAGGAAATATTGACTATTTAAGCCACTTAGCTTCGTAATCGTCGTTGTTTCATTGTCTTTACCTTCGCACCAGGTCCAACAACAACAGTCTCGACCTTGTTTTTCTAGCTAATCAACCAAACCTTAAAATTGGTATTTTAGTTGTGTCTCTGTCAATAAAAATATGACACATAAGCAAATTGGATAACTTCATTGCTGATCCATATGAAGGAGGACGTGGTCAATTTGAAAAAGAGTAACCGATCATCTTCTTCAATTCACCACTAGGGTATATCTTATAATTATATATTGGCTAATCATGTGATGCAAGAAAAGTTGGCGCAAGTGCTCTCGGATTGTTGGAAGTTAGCACGAACTTTAAGTCCGAGTGTTGATCCAGTAATGATGATCAAGGAATGTCAAATTATGAAAATATTATGATTTTATTTGGATAATCAATGAAGCATAAACTAAAATAACAAAAAGTGATAATTGATATAATTATCCTACAAAATGTGGTAATAACGAGTTTAAATATAAGTATAGAACGCAACGATTACACTTGGGAATGATGAGAACATGTAATGTCGTGAATAATTTGTTCAATGAAACCAGACAATCAATGATGAGAACATGTTGTTTTTTAATTTTGGCCGAAATGAAAACACGTTATGAGTTCTTATGAATATTGGTCATTTGCATGTGACAGATCTTGCATCGTCATCTTGAATTACAAAATCGATGTTGGAACTAAAACTAAAGACCATCTCCAGAATGTTGTCTCCGATTCACTGACCGGTTAAGATTAGTCGCCAACTAAAAGAAAAAATTAAAAAAAAAAAAGAGGTTAAATCACGAATAATACCTAAAATTTAGCAAAATATATAATTAGATACCTAAACTTTGAAATTAATCAATTTAGTACATAAAAAAACTTTTCGTGCATGCCAATAGTACCTCCACCAATTTGGTTAATACTATCATCTTACATGATTTTTTAACTAATATGACAGAGTACCATTGGCGTATATGGCTTTTTTTATTAAATTGATCAATTTTAGAGGCAGGTATCTAATTGATTAGCTTCAAAGTTTGGATACCTAATTATATATTTTGTAAAATTTAGATATCATTTACGACATTTCCCTAAAAAAAAAGGTAAAATAATAAATCAATATGCTAAATGAAAATTCTGAATAAAAAATTCAAGATGAAAAAACAGAAAAAAAAATATAGACAAAAAGAAGATTGAAATTTTAAAAGCACATCTTTCAAAATTTAAAAGAAAAAAACCAAAAAAAATGAAAAATCAAAAACCCTAAATATAATCTTGATCTTGTGCCTAGAGCCACAAAGTACAAACGAGCCAAGTTGAATTTTTTAAACATGAAGTTTGGCTCGTTTAAAGTATTAACGAGCTCAAGTTAAGCCAAGTTTTTTACTGAATTTGAAAAGTAGAGGATCGAATTCAACTTTGTTAAAGATCTTTGAACTCAAGTTTGTTAAGAATTCTTAAACTTAAGGTCGGCCATATCTTTGTTTAAATTAGCATGAACTTGTTTCTTTACATTAACTAAATTAAGCTTGAGCTCATTTAGTCATGTAAATATATTAGACACACTTTTTCATTGGGTGTGTGTGTGTGTGTGTGTTTTTTTTTTTTTTTATATTGTTATATAATAACTAATTTTAGAGTTCTAATAACATATAATATTATAATATATAACATATGAATAAAAGTATATGATATGTATAATTAAATATATATTGGGATGCAACTGGGGTAGGTTTTGTATGGGTCATATAAAACTAGAATCCGCCCCAGTTTTTTATGAGGTTTATCAAACTCAATTCTAAACCATACACGGTTTTTTTTTCCCATTATGTCCAAACTCAACCCTATAAGGTCTCGGGTTTATCCAAATTCGCCTTTATAATGACCTGCTAAACAATATTTGTAGCATTTTATTTTTATTTTCTTCCTTTTAAATTATAACTATTAGTATTCTTATAATAACACAACTAGATATATTACACATAATATCTCTGTGAAATCAAATCTTATAAAATTTCTTCATATGCATGAGAAATTTCACAAGAAAATAGAAATAATAGATCAAAGTAAATATTTCATGGTGAGATAATAAGACAATCCTATAGGGATTTATGTGTTGGGTCACATTCCCAATAGGGATTTGTTTTAGATCCAAAACATGACTCTAAATCCTATAAGGTTTTGAGGGAGTACACAAACCCCACCCTAAAACCCTATATGGTTAACTTTATAAGATTTCACTATAAGAAAACTAAGTTTTAGAGATGAAAATTCCATCTCTAAACGTAAATTTTCATAGCAAAAACTATCGCCATTGATTGTATTTATAAAAATATAACTTGCTTTACACATTTTCTATCGCAAAATTTCTGTCTTTAAAAGCCTATTTTCTTATAGTGAATTTCTAATTGAATTGGATGAGTTGGATACCTTATAATAACCTATTTGGTTGCATCTTAAGATATATAATATAACAATATGTAAAAAGAGCTTAATCATCAAACTGTTAAAGATTCTAATTGTGAGTTTGTTATCGAGTCTAATCATAGGCTTATTAACAAGCTACTCATAATTATCGATAAAAACTTGAGTTTAATTAGTTTAAATAAATTAACTTCATTTTGAGTTGAACTCATTTATCAAACCAATTGAAATGAAGTCAAATATATAGTGGACCGAGTTTAAATAACTCCCAAGCAGCTATCTCAAATTTGATCCTACACTTGTTAAAAATGTATGATTAACAAGTTACTTATTGACTTTATTATGATATATTAAAGTCTCACTCTCAATCAAAAGATTAGCATACTTTCAATTTTAAACATTTTATTTTAATAACACTGGATAATTTGGATGGAATTTGCTATCTCTTATTCGTGTTCCAATGAATGAGTATTTAACATGTGTACAAATCAAAAAAATCTCTAAAATAATATAAGTAATAATTATACTTCAAAACACGCATTAAATACTTATTTGCTGAGATATGCGATAACTGCAAATTTTAATCCGGATAACTTCGACTGCCCGCTTATCTCTCTAACCCATTAGCTCAACCCATGTTCCCTCGTTACCTTCGCCTTCCTTAGCAACAGCAAATCCTTAAAAATCAAACCCCTTTCTTCAGAGTATAAAGGAAGGATTAACTAAGGTGCATAGGTAGGAAGCGAATTACATCAACCGGAAGAAAAACTGATAACCAGACAAAACAGAAGAAGAAAAAACCTACACGGTACGCTAGGAAGTGATCACAACATTATTTCCTTTGGACGACCATCGACATGAATGTGGTTGGTTGGCTATACACAAGGACAATGCTCTTTTATTTCTCTGTCCTTTTTTTATTTTTTCCTTAGTTCGTTTGCATATATATATATATATATGTTTGTGTGTGTGTGTGAATATATTTTTCTCGTGACTTAATAAGTGTCATCTGGCGGCGCCCACCAAGGATGGGAAGGGCATGGTTTAAAATGTCGTACCTGTGGCATGTCGCTTAGTAGGACTGCACTCTTTGTTGGGACCTCAAATCAAAGGAGGCCGCTGCAACATTTACGGCGCTAGACAAGCACATGTTGTGATGTCGGCAAAGAGTGCGTGCGGGAACTCCATAAATTATAATTCACGCATGCATCTTCTGCCGATTAATTATATAAACGAATGACGTTTATGGGTCAATTTGGATGTTCTGTTAAACGATATATATAAATATATTCGATTTGTATTTATATTTTATTTATATTTAATTTATTTGATCTTTTAGTGAAAGTTGTCAACTATTTTTTATTCATATCTATTTTTGAAAAATAATTTATTAAAAAAATTTTAAAAAAGTATCTATATCTATAATCTATCAACAAATAAATAGACTCATAATGAGGGAAACTGCATATAAATTATTTCTTTATTCATGATTGATTGAAAAGTTCACGAGTGTGAAAGCTAAAATACGCAAACAGAAAGGTTTTATCCATCGATATTGAGAATATCAATATCAATAAACTTCCATGTACAAAGGCTAAAGCAGGGATACCAGTCGACAAGGATCGAGTAGAGATAGCACTTGCATTATCCTTAGCCACAGACATGGACCAGAACCAGATTTCATATGGTGCCTGGCGCGGATTTAATCACTGTGGGCGGGGTCCCTGCCATGGCATAAATCCATGATGCCACGGGTCCATAAACCAAGCACCACATAGAGTCAATGGGACCATATTAAAAGTTAAAATTATATAAAAATTTATAGGAATTTGAGACTTATCTTAATAGTGCACGTTTAACAATCTTTTTGAAAAGAAGTAAATGAGTAAGAAGTGGAAATGGGTAAAAAAAATAAGCGGAAGTGGAAATAAGTAGTGTCGGTATCCAAGGAAGAGAAAGAAAACATGGAAAGCTATGTATCCTTTTCCTTAATTTAGTTACTCTTTCAAAAGGGAAATAAAACGAAATTGAGTTAATATTTCACAAACCCACTCTTATTTTATGTTGATGCGAATAATTATAACCTATAAGAGACAATTTTTTAATCATATCTTGTTTTCACCCAAAACTATTCACCGATTTCTTTCTAATTCTACCAATTTCGGCTTGTACCAAACATTATCATTTCTCCATTTCTGCCTATTTAGATCTTTCTATTTCTGTTGATTTTCACTAATCTAGACACATGGTAAATCTGAACCAATTTTAAGTCCTAGAGACCAACCCGATATCCAACAAGTCAGAGAACACCATATGCTTATATAAATAGCTGAATTTGATCTTGACATGTTTAGATAAACTAGTTTTATTTCGAGATCGAGCTCTCACTTACAAATAGATTTTGAGTTGAATTGAGCATTCTATCGAGTCTAAAATTTTAATCTTAAGTTCAAGCTTGATTCATTTTTCATTTAAATTTTTCTTACACCTAAAAAGAAAAGATAAGAACTACGAAATATATATATATCATATATATTAAATTGAAAATATCTATATATATATATATATTATTGCTTATATAAATAGCTGCACAATACACATGATGATATAAAAGATAGTTGGAAAGAAAAATTCAATTTATAATTTTATCGATATGATTTTGATATATTTAATTTAATTATTCTTAAGACATGGGTCGGTTGGTTCAATATTGTGAGATGATAAGTAAGAATTTGCAATATTTTGTGTTTTGTAATCTCACATTGTATATATGGGGTTTTAGTCTTTAACGCTTTACATGGTATTTTTATTTTCAATACTTTTTGTGTACCTCTATTGTATCTTTACTTGTTACAATTAACTGGTGGACGTGTGCAAAATTTTTATTATCCATAATTTAATAAAATAATATTTTCAAATATGCATAATTGTTAATACAACAAAAATTTTAAATGGTAGTGAATATAAAACTCCAATTCAACCATAATGAAAGATCACGAAATCAATCCATCCAATCAAAAACCGACAGATGTAAATGAGTTGAGTCGAGTCCGAATTGAGTCAAACCAGCTTTCAAAGGCTTAGGCTTCACTCATCTAAAAATTGTTGAGCTTAAGCTTGAATCGATTCTTTTATCGAGTTTGAATTTGATCTTTACATGTTTATATAAACTAGGTTTATTTTGAGATCGAGCTCTCACTTACAAATAGTGTTTGAGTTGAATTGAGCATTCTATCGAGTCTAAAATTTTAACCTTAAGTTCAAGCTTGATTCATTTTTCATTTAAATTTTTCTTAAACCTAAAAAGAAAAGATAAGAACTACAAAAAATATATTCATATATATTAAATTGAAAATATCTATATATATATATATATATATATATATGTCATAAATATAAATCTCACAAACCTGTTAGTGAGTCTTGCTTGCTAATCTGCTAACGAGTATATTCATGAGTCTACTAGCGAAATTGTCTTAAACTTGATTTTGAGCCTAAATGACAAGCCGCATAATGAGCTTAAACCAAAGTTTAAGCTTGACCAAATAAATAAATTTTATTTTAAATTCAAATTCAACTTTTTACTAATTAAGATTGAATAGTTTACAAGTGGCTCAGTTCATTTGCAACTTTAATTGCCGTTGATTATGTGCTACCTGGACATCACCCACCGACGTTATCGAAGACAAGGGGGTTAACCACGCCGTCAAGACTCCTTCTTGCTGGCACTGGCTAATATTAACCGTGAGTCTTGTAATAACCCACTAGAATATCACTTTTACGAGCATAATCTACTGATGAGGATGTTCATTGAGTTGCTAATCTCTAGATCTGCCGCTGACTAATCCCTTCATTTATGTTACATATCCATTCTTCTTCTTTTTAATTTTTGGTTGGAAGATAAATATGATTAGAGCCGTCAGAAATTAGGCCTTTCAATTTAATTTCCACCATAAAAGTTACTCTATACTATTGCTTAATCTATGGCATCAATACATGCACTTGTTACGTGGATTATTGGTTACACCTCCTCGATTGAGCATGTTCTCCTTTTCATAGACTCTACTTTTCTAGCTATTGAACATTCCTTGGTGGTACTTGATTTGCTGAAAGAGCAAGGAGCAGATCGACCATAACACTACCTCTTTGCTGATGTCAACCTCCAACCCCATAGTAATATTTGATAAGCAGAAAAAAAAAAAAATCTCAAATTTTACTCCGCCAAAGAATTAACCATACTTAGACGAACAGATGTGATGCACAGACCAACTAGGTGGTTTGGTTTGTCATTATGATTCTTAATCTACGATTTTTATAAAATTATCAGAGAGTTTGTACAATTGAAATGTGGAAAGGTGAGTTTTGTACATGTATAATGGATATATTAAAAAAAAATGAAGAAATCAGGTTCTTGTTTTTTTTTTTTTTCATAAATAACTTTTCACCTATAATATAACATGCATTGAAGATGGGAAAGCAGAGTTGAAATAAACTCTATAGTCATTTTTTTTTTAAAATGGAGTTATGAAATGAAGGAAAGCAAACATTTTAAATTACTTAAAGTGATTGATCGTATAGATGAGTAAATAAATTCATTTATAAACTTTGCAATTAGAATCTGAGTCAGAATGAAATCTATAACTATCAAGGTAAGAGTAGGAGAAAAGAGAGAGGAAAGAGAAGATAAAATTGAAATGTGATGAGAAAAACATGACATCCTCATAATTGATGGGTTTTTAAAAGCATGGTTATATCTTTTATATTTTAATCATTTCATTTAAATAAGTGAAACCAATAAACTTGACAAAAAAAAACCATAAAACTACCAAGTTTAACGCAATTTTTTTATGAATTTAGTGCGCCAATTGAAAATTTTAACCGAAATAGGTTCTCAGTAGAAATAATTACCAAAATAGTACTTTAAAATCGCATCTTTTTGTTTATACTAAACTCCACCCTAAGTTCAAATTATTCAACTTAAACATAACTTGAAAATAGTACTTTTAATTCGCATTTTAATTTTTGTTTATACGAAACTCACATCTTTAACTAGCAAGTTCTATTGAAATTATTCAAATGCACTTGCATGTTGAACACTCGAGTTCTTTATAATCATAAATCGCATCTTTAAGATACGATTTTGTAAAGGTATTTTGGTAACTAATTTTGTCAAGATATTTTAGGAATTATTTTTTATAAAAGAAATAGACCTACTATTCCCCCATTTAACATGTAGAGTCAATTAACAACTTAAGATTCCACTAAAAACATAAAAAATGATTCTAAAAGAATATCTTAAAATCATAAACACATAGGTGTTATACATTCTTTTAATTTTCTTTTATGCAGGATCTTTATGTAAATCCAATTTCCAATACCGAATCTTTTAATATAATAGCGACAATCAATTAATGGTTTTGATACATACCGTTGTCCATAGCCTTTTTGAGTTCAAACCAAGGGAAGAAAATCTGCCTCGATTTTGTCTTGATTTTATCTTGATGATTTTCTCCTACTTTTCCCTTTCACTTTTCTGTTTTCTTTGTTGGTGGAGAAAATGAAATGACACTTATGAAAAGATACGATACTTTTCTTTTTTAACTACCATATTTAAATAGGAGAGAGTGCAGGGATTTTAAAACCCTATGACTCAAAATTACCATTATGCCCAAATGACCATCATATTTGACCTTTTATATTAAAGTCATACTATAAATTATATAGACTACTAATGTTAAATAATTTAACAATCTCCCACTTGGTCCATGTTACGACTTGATGATTCAATAACAATTAAGTGTGCACAATATTTAAGTCATAATTCTCAATTGAATTAAAATGATTGAATCATGGTGGTCACACACTATTTAACGATGTGATTCCTTCCATGTATTACATGATCATCATAATTCATGATAACTTAACTGAGGAACAATAAAACCTTTAAATTATTATTTCTAAATATGTTACTAGTTATCTCACAAACAATAACAGATAACAAAAGAGCAAGCAAAACCATAACTTTAACCTAATTCACAAGTGTCATAACAATACGAGCAATACAACCATATGTATATATGCATATACATTAAATATCAAATCAATGAGGACCTGTCTATAATGTCCATCCGTTCAACATGTCCATAAATGTTTTCGGTGGCAAACCCTTAGTTAACGGATCCGCTATCATCAGGTCAGTACAGATATACTCAATTGACACTCTTTGGTTTTGTACTTCTTCTTTAATAGACAAGTATTTCAAATCCATGTGTTTCGCACCCTTAGAATACCTATCATTCTTAGAGTAGAAAACAACTGCAAAATTATCACAATAGATTCTTAACGGCCTAGCTATACTATCGACTAAACCAAGCTTTAAGATAAAGTTCCACAACCACATTGCATGAATAGTGGCCTCAAAGCACGCCACAAATTCAGCCTCCATAGTGGAAGTAGCAATGACAGACTGCTTCCCACTCTTCCATGAAACTGCTTCTCCAGCAAACAGAAACATGTAACCAAATGTAGATTTCCTCAAGTCTACACACCCGGCATAATCTGAATCTGAGTAGCCTACTACTTCAAGATGACTTGACCTTTTATAAGTAAGCATATAATCCTTGGTGTCTTGTAAGCACCTAAGTACTTTCTTTGCAACTTTCCAATGATCTATTCTAGGATTACTCTGATATCGGCCTAACATTCCTACAGCGAAACTAATATCTAGCCGAGTGCATGTCTAAGCATACATCAAGCTTCTAACCGGTGCTGCATAGGGAATGGTTTCCATCGATTTTCGTCCCAAATCATTCTTTGGACATTGCAATTCACTGAACTTGTCCTCTTTTTGAATTGGAACTATTCCTGTAGAGCAATTTTTCATTCTAAATCTCTCTAATACTTTATTGATGTAGCCTTTCTAAGACAATCCTAACAATCCTTGTGATCTATTGCGAAATATCTATATTCCTATCACATAGGATGCCTCACTCATATCTTCATTTCAAAAGTTTTAGAGAGAAATTTCTTTACATCATGTAACAAACCTATATCATTAGCATCCAAAAGAATATCATCGACATATAAGACTAATATAATGAACTTGCTCCCACTGACCTTCATGTAGATACACCGATCAACGGTGTTCTCTACAAAATCGTATGACGTAATGCTATTATTAAACTTAATATACCATTGTCGGGTAGCTTGTTTTAATTCATTTATCGATTTCTTTAACTTACACACCAAATTTTCATGTCCTGTGGTTATAAGTCCTTCAGGTTGGTCCATATACACTTCCTTTTCTAAGTCACCATTTAAAAAGGCGGTCTTTACATCCATTTGGTGAAGCTCTAGGTCATAATGAGCCACCAAAACCATAATAATTCTTAAGGAGTCCTTCTTGGAAACTAGAGAGAAGGTCTCTTTATAGTCAATACCATCTTTTTGAGTGTAACCTTTGGTAACAAGCCTGGCTTTGTATCTTTCGATGTTGCCTTTTGAGTCTCGCTTGGTCTTAAAGACCCATTTACAGCCAACTCATTTTGATCATTCAGGCAACTCTACTAGCTCCCAGTCTTTATTTACATCCATTGATTTCATCTCTTCCTTCATGGCATTGAACCACTTTTTCAGAATCACTACATTCCATGGCTTGTCTAAATGAATGAGACTGGATCTTTATCAATGCTTAAGTCAGATTCATATTCAAGTGAGTAACCACATAGTCATTCAATATAGCTGGTCTTTTCTGTCTAGTAGACCTCCGTAATGCCATTTCTTGTGGTATCACTTGCTCATTTGTGACTTGCACATTGTTGCTTGGCTCACCTCTAATATGTTCACTTTGTGTGTTTTGAACATTAACTTGTCGTTTCAGCTTGTTGCTTGACTGTGATGCAACAAAAGGAACAACAACCTGAGTAGAAACAAGGGTGTAGGGGTCTCTTCTTGAAATTCTCTAATATCCACTTTTCGTGATTCCCCACTCCCACTAAATTGACCATTTTCGATGAACCGAGCATTACCAGACTCAACTATTCTTGTATTGTGGTTAGGACAATAAAATCTATACCCTTTTAATTTTTTAGGATAGCCAATGAAGTAACCACTAATGGTTCTTGCATCAAGCTTTCTTTCATGTGGATTATATATCTTTATTTCTGCTGGACAACCCCAAACATGAAGGTGCCTTAAACTGGGTTTTCTACCTATCCATAATTCATAAGGAGTCTTAGGGACTGCCTTACTAGAAACCCTATTCAACAAATATGCAACAGTTTTTAATGCATGCATCCATAAGGATAAAGGTACAATGCTATAACTAACATACTCCTAACCATATCCATAAGTGTATGATTCCGCCTTTCAGCCACACCATTTTGTTGCAGTGTACCAGGCATTGGACACTGTGCACATATGCCTCGACTTTCAAGGAATTTTGCAAATGGACCACGACATTGTCCACTTTCATTGAATTTACCATAATATTCATCACCCATGTCTGACCTTACTACTTTCACCTTTCTATCTAACTGTCTTTCGACTTCATTAAAAAACACCTCTAGAATGTCAACTAATTGTGACTTTTCATGTAGCAGATATAAGTAACAATATCGTGAGTAGTCATCAATAAATGTGATGAAATATTTTTCACCACCCCATGTTGGAATGTCAAAAGGACCACAAATATCAGTGTGTATCAATTCAAGAAGTTCATTACTTCTTGTGGCTGGGTTCTTTGAGGTGTGTATAATTTGTTTTCCTTTTATACAATCAACACATACTTCCCAGTCATAAAATCCAATTGAGGCAAGATATCACTTTCACCAACCTCAATGCCCTTCTTTGGATATATGACCTAATCTTTGATGCCATAAGAAAGCAGAACTATCATTATGTGTATTACGTTTGTTACCTATATTATGCTCAACAAGAAATAAAGAATCAGCATACATAACTTCAAGATTAAAACAGTACAAATTATCAACTAAAGTACCAGATCCATAATAGTACGAATGTCTATACAATAAAAATACACCATTTCCAATCTTAAAGTTAAATCCTAATTCTGACACCAATTGTTATACATTGTTTTAATTTTCTTTTATACAGGATTTTTATGTAAATTCAATTTCCAATACCGAATCTTTTAATATGATAGCAACAATCAATTAATGGTTTTGATACATACTATTGTCCATAGCCTTTTGAGTTCAAACCAAGAGAAGAAAATCTTCCTCGATTTTGTCTTGATTTTATCTTGATGACTTTCTCCTACTCTTCCCTTTCACATTTCTGTTTTCTTTGATGGTGGAGAAAATGAAATGACACTTATGAAAAGATACAATACTTTTCTTCTTTAACTGTCATATTTAAATAGGGAGAGTGGAGGGATTTAAAACCCTATTACTCAAAATTACCATTATGCCTAAATGACCATCATATTTGAGCTTTTATATTAAAGTCATACTATAAGTCACATGGACCACTAATGTTAAATAATTTAACAATAGGAGCCTCATGAGATTGTAAACTTGTAGAATTATATAGGTAAAATCTCAATTTTGACAACTATATTAGCCATAATCAAAGCTGATAAGTGTACAATATATGTGAAATTAAACTTGACCAATAATATTATAAGTTATAAATAAGGAATGAAAAGTGTTTAATTAAAAATGCAACTAAAATATAACAAAATAAGAAAAAAGGTCAACAACCCTAAAGGGTTAGTTACCTTTGGATTAGCAACTCGGTTACCAATGGCTAGATGATTTTTTGGGTCTTTCATGGGCTAGTTCATCCTTATCCTAGCTAGCTGTAATACCTCTATCAATTTATTAGTTGCTTCAATAATTAGACTTTATCCAAAATAATTGCTAGTGTGCACCTAATGAGTATTAATGAACACTTGGTTTTTAAACATCGGTCGACACTTGAAAACTTTGTAGATTAAGTTTTGTAATCATTTGACTCGGACTCAAGTTAGGACTTTGTGGAACTTGATTCCTATCAAACTAGGTGCTCTTACACTTGCTATTGTTCATCTTTTACTACACCTCATGAGGAGGACACTTGTATACCTTAGTCAATCATCATCTATATTGTAGATGGGCTCTTACACCAAGGCTAGTATGTCTTGTCTTCTTTGTTTCATTTGTGCTTTTCTATTTGAGATAAATGAAGGAAGAAGGGAAAAAAAAGAAAAACTTGCCATATGAAAAGCAAAATGCATATAAACATAAAAATATTATGTACATCTGGAGTAAAATAATGTAAGGTACTTGAACATTTTAAAACATGTGAAAAATCTAAAGTGAAATATAAATAAAAACTGAGAGTGTAGATCGAAAATAGATGATTTGATAAAGCTAAAAGGAGTTATTTTGTGAACTAAAATATATCTAAGTCATTCATAAAGAATATAAATCGCCTATCGCTTGTGAGATGTAATTTCAAATTTGAATGTTTGGAAACATATCACATAAAATTATGGACTAAAGGCACTCAATATTGAGACACTGCAATTTTGAAAGTTTTAATTTGATACATGGATATTCAAATTTGCATTCTTATAGAGGAATCTAACACTTTTGGATTGTATTTAAATAGGGGAAATCTATAAAAATAGAAAGAAACAAGGAAACTGGAAGGAAATTATATGTTTAGAGATTTATGTACATAATGGAAATGCATAAAATAAAGAATAAACCAATAAAGACATTTCTACTTTCAAGCTCCATTCTGTTCTTTCGAAAATTAAAGACAAATACAAAGAGAGAAATTAATGAAAATGGATAAAATTGAGAGGCAATTCCAAAATTGCCCTTTTCTACCCTGTGTATTAAAAATAGAGGAGCAGTAAGATTAATTACTAACTCTACTTCCATTCATTATCTTTTCAAAGATTAATAAAACAATGAAAAAAATCAAAAGAGCTTTTATTTTCATTTTCTTTATAAGTTAACAAACATGAAAATAAAACTTACACTTCCTTTATTCCTACTTTGTTTTTTTAACTCATTATCACTTGTTTCCCATTTTACAAAAACTAATAAACACAATAATGTATGGTAGGTTACTACAGTTGGTTGATCATGTGCGATAGGCCTGCCAGTCGACCTAAGAGGAGTCTTGAACTAATGAAACATGTAAGATGTCATAGAGAGAAACATAGGAAGAGGAACGGGCAAACACTATTTCTCAAATATGCAAGTGTAACAAAAGATCCAATCAAATGGATTCGATCATTCTTAACTCATTCTTCACTGATTGTAAGCTTTGATTTTTCTTGAAAACATTTCGATAGAGTTTTCGGTTGCTCTCAATCTTAGAAATATGCCAAATGGATCGCAAATGAGGGGAGGAACCGTTTATTTATAAATTGTGGAGTTTGATACCAGCTATTAGATAACACTTAAACGAACGGTTGAGACCAAATGTTGCTTGTGACCATTGGATCTCTTTTATAAATCGAATTGTCAACATACGTTCCTTTTTTTCTTATATGGATCTCTTTGATCGTAAGCTTAGAAGAAGAAGTGGGCTTTTATAATATAAAGAGGTCCATCTTTTTATTAGAATAGCTCATATTTATTAAGAAAATAAAATAGGCTTATTTTCTTTCAGGTAAACTCTATTTTAACTAAACAAAGTCTAAATTAACCTAGAAATATATTTTTCAAAGTCTACTTTTCGAGCATGAGAAAACCGAAGAAGGTCAAGAGTGGAATAAATTAGTCCAATGATCCCTATTCCAAACCTACCAAGCTAAATTTCTCTACGACATCCCTTATTAGACCTATCTTTCGGGCCACTAACCCAAAAAACTAATTCTTGGCATTAAATTGGGTTAAAAAACTAATTACTAAAATGACCATCAACATTTTGCCCTTGATCAAAAGATCCTTTAGTAAAGTCAAAAGGGGGTTTTGGGTGTTTCATTTAATGAATGTTATCTTCAAATTTGTTACAGAACACTAATTAGAAGTTGCACTTGATATCAAATTATCTACCGTATTGATTGAACCAATATTTCCTGTACTTGTCGATGAACTAAAGTAAGCTAAAATAATCTTCTTCAAACCTATTATATAATATTTGATGAAGCAAGTTTGTTGTCGCATAATCACTTACGGTATTAAGCAAACCAATGTGTTCTATGCCTCTTGATGAATCAAAGCAAGGTAAAGTAGTTTATATATATAATATAATATATAATGCTTAATATATATAAATATATCTATATATCTTTTAATAAGGGTATTAAATTAATACAAAGACACAGCGATAAACAAGGCGAGCAAAACAGTAACTGCAAAATATTGTGCAAAACAGTAACTGTAAAATATTGTGATCACAGTTCACAAGTTGCAAAAGATTGACATCAGTTTTAACTACTATTTTAGGTCTCAAGATTTTTCCATCCACTTCAACTAAATCCCAACTTGATCCTTCTGTAAATGAACTTTCCCTCCTCTGTAATCTATTCCCATAGGCTTGCACATTGAAATTCCATTTTATTCTCAGTAAATGTGCCAATTTTGTGACCGACCCTCACAAGCTCCATATTAATGTATAATGAAATGGGGATCGTGATCCGGAAAACAATAACAACCATAACAAATGTAAATATAAATATATATATATATATATATTTTTTTTTTTCCATTCCCCATACCTTCAAGCTCCGTCACGATATGTATATATATTCTCATTATGCTAAAATTTGGATCAAAGCAATTCTGGAAAGTGAGTCCAGCCAAATTTATATTTCTATAATTTATCCTTGAAAAAAAAAGGTGGAAACCCAACAACCCATTTGATTGAAACCCTTTTCCTTATTTCACCATCTTGCTCCAAAAAAAGAAATTACTAAAATTCTTGTCCACCTTTATTTGATAGATTACTATTGGGAATTTCCATATATGCAACGATCCCTTTCTCTCAATTCTGCTGTCGATGATACAAAAACTGGTTGTGCTTACAATATTGCACACATTAGGTACACCAAAATGATTTGGATTGGAATGATTTGAAATGAAATGGGTTCCAAAATAATAAATCTATTCACATACTTGGAAGTGTACATGGAATGAAATGATTATATGATATATTTGTTGGAAATATCCCAAGCAAGAAATGCAAATTATGAATATGCAATAGGATAAAAAAGTAATTATTGATTTTAAATCGCGATTCCGGCTTCTAAAGGTGCATCCTAATAAGAAAAATGGAATAGAACCCAAAATGGTATTTCATTCGGGGTCCATTCCTGTGTTTCAAACATAGACTAGATATTTACTCATGAAATAATTTTATTTTTCTTTATTTACTTGATTTAATTGCTATTTTTGGTATCATGAGCCATATTACAGATACAGTGCGCACAATCCTTGCACCTATAATCTTCATCCTTTTCCTTCCTTTAGCAAATAATGGGTTCATCAATAGCAATGTCTGATGGCAATGGATTCGGAGACTCTCATTCACAAGTAGTTGGGTTATACAACAACAGCATCAACGGTTTGATTATCATTTGCTTTCCTTAGATTGCCTTCTACTTTCTTTTTTTATTATTTTTTAATCTGTATTTTCCATGATCTTGCAGGAATCCTTTAAAATTTGTCCGGCAATTAAAATTAAACCCACGCACAAGTTTCAATTATCAGTGGATCGGTGATACTCTTGATTGAAATAAAAATTGGCATTGGCTTCAAAAGCAGGTGGATCATGTACCGTCCACTTTTAGGCAATGTAAATCTTTCTATTTATCTAGGCTTGACTATATATCTTCATATCTAAGAAATGGTATGTGTCCAGATGGTTTGTCACCAGCAATATGACCCAAACGTATAGATTCATCTACTTGAAATATATTGAAGGCATGCCTTTGGACACTTGTTGATGGTGACCATGGATTGAAATTACCATTCATTATCTTGCCTTCCGTATGTCCATGCTCTTGATCAGCCTTTTTTTTTTTTTCCCTTCCTTTCTTGATATACCCTGAGTCTTCTCACTTGGTGTCCTTTTCTCTAAACTCTAAAAGAAACATAAGGAAAAGCTCCCTCCTTGTTAAAGTCTATGGTCTGCGTGGTTGGGATTTGTCATTCTTCTAATTGGCTTGATGCGAGGTGACATGCTTTTAACGAGATGAATGTGTTGATGTGTATTTACTATGGATTTCATATAATTCCTTTTTTTTTAAAGAAAAAAATATAATAATGTCTCCTTCCCTTTTTATTTTAGAATAATTATCATCATGCCATCTCATCAAAGGCCAAGCCTTTTAACATTTAGATGGGCTCCAAAGTAATCTTGAGCATTACTCTAGTTAGTCCGATCTTTTATAGACTCGATACGGATCCATGAGTAATCTTGTATTGCTCTAACACCCAATCCCATGGTATGGGCCCATGAGTGATCTTATGTTATTCTGGCATATGTTCTCTTCTAGCATTAATACGGGCCCATGGGTAATTTTAAGTATTACTCCAATTATAAAAAAATCAAGTATTGGCCCATGGTTTTTCTTCTGAAAGGGTCAAAGTCAAAGGCTAAAATCTGCTCCATCCAAGCATCATCACTCTATTAGTGGGTGCTTGCTTCACTAACGAATGTTCATTCTCTAAAAAGTCATCAACACTTAAATAAAAAAAATAAAAAAAAAAGTCAAGCACCTTCATTCAGCCATCAAGGACACACATCATTTCATCAATAAGGATTTGTTTAGCGATCTAGGTGGTAGCACCCCACTACCAAGCCATTGATACTTTGTCAACTAATTGTCAACATTGTAGTAGTGTTGTGTAGATTTAGAATAACCTTAGCGTTATCTCCACCTCCCTACTACGATACTCAATCAAACAAGGCTCTATATTTGTAAAGTTAAGGAAGTATACTAGGGAGAGGTCTAAATCATTACAAGACATTCTACTCACCCATCAAGCATACCCTAAATGTTGTCACCAACACTGGGCGACATGGTACCATTTAAGGTATGCAGAACTCATGTCGGCATCATCAATTGAACATTATACTCACATATGTATCAGCTCCGCATCACAATGCATTATTCTCTTCACGCTAGAGGTACGTTGCTTATTAGTAACAAGATAGGTATATTACTTATGCATGCTTCACACTCAAGTTCCTTTATCAAGCAATTGTTTTCCAAGATAGGTATTTGCTTCTCAGAGTAGTCACATTTAAGGAAACCTTCAAAAGTTCAAGTATTGACTTCTTCTCCCCCAATTGATGGCGTGTCATCATATGATAGGGCAGTAACTCAAACCAAGTTATTACTTCTTGGTTATGCATCTTGACCAGACAAAATGCTTGGGTATTCTGCTTATTTTAAAGATAGCATTCTTGGAGCTACTTCAACTTCGTGAGCATAAATATACATGTCCTCATTGAGCAACATCAGCTAATGTGAAGTGATTAATTTAATTATTAAAGAATGGGTTGCATTAACCTCAAGTTCTATAAAAATGGCAATACAACTACCAAGCCTATTGTGGAGTCACTAAACCAATTATAATTGCAATTACTTTGATTTAAAAAAAAAAAAAAACTTTGCAAAGATGGGTGTTACATCTGCTACATGCTTAATAGCCCAAGCTTCTATTTAGCTATCATGGTTAATGTGACATGATCACTTTGATTGTTTATTGATGAGCCCACTTCAGTCTTAACTATATGGGAAAGTGATGCAACTACTAAGCTTGCAATAGGATCGCGTCAATCCATGTATAGCTAAGACCACTTTTGTTGCTTGAGTAATGTTACAAAAGCAGGCATTGTATCCAGCGCGTGCTTAAGAGCAAATGCTTTTACTAAGTAACAATAACTACCATAACATTATCACTTCAATCATTCATGGATGAGGTTACTTTAACTTTAATTTTTACAAAAAAAATGTATTATGGCCACCAAGCCTATTGTGGGATTGCTTTGATCCTTTATAGCTAAGATCGCTTCAATCTTCTAAACAATGTTGTAGAAGTAGATATTATACCCACTGCATGCTCAGGAGCATATGCTTCTACTAAACAATTGTAGTTACCATAAAGCAATCGCTTCGATCATCCATAGATGAGGCCGCTTCAACCATCATTCTGTGAAATTACGTTACGGCTACCAACCCTACTATAAAGTCGTTTCAACATGTCACAACAAGATCGCTTCGATCCCAAGAGCAATGTTGCAGAAATGGGCACTGCATCTACCGTATACTCAAGAGTATATGCTTTGATTGAATGATTGCAGCAACCTTTAAGTGATTGCGGAATGACCTTACAGCTGCTAAGCCTACTGTGGAGTCACTTCAACATGTCATAGATGAGATCACTTCGATATCATGAATAATGTAGCAGAAATGGGTATTGCACCCATCGCACACTCAAGAGCATATGCTTCTATCGAACGATTGCGACTTTCATGAAATGATTGCATCGATCAACCATGGATGACATCATTTCAACCACAATTCTAGAAAAAGGCATTATAGCTATCAACCCTGCTATGGAGTTGCTTCAACTAATCACGATCAAAATCGCTTTGGTCCCACAAATAATGTTGCAAAGGGCATTACGGCTGCTAACCCTATTATAGAGCCGCTTCAACTAGTCACAGTCAAGATCACTTCGATCCCATGAGTGGAGAACACTGGCTAGCGATGTTTATCTAAGTACTCATAGATCATGGTAGCTCTATTAAATGTACCAATATTTTTTTTTTTTTATAAAGATTATTAACAATTGGGAAGAAAGGTGACAATTTTAGCTATACCTTGACATTTCTGAGTGCAGTATCATAATAGCGATGATAGCTATACCACAATGATTAGAAAGTGTTTATTCATAAAACATACTTCAATTATGTCATGAGGCAATATATTAAATAAGCATCTTGATAAATGTGCAAAACCACACATTTATTTCTACTTAATTCACTTGAATTTTGACATTTCATTGAGTCTTCATGACGATTTCTTCTTAAAATGGTATGACATGTTTGTTCTTGGTTCAATTGCAAAAGTATTTGGAAAATTGATTGAAAATGAAAGTTTTAATCATTTTTTTTTTTTGTAAGCACCATTGTTGTATTAATTATATGAGCTATCAATAGCTTGGAAATAATAACAAGTGATTCTTTGTTTTTCAGTATAATGTTGAGCAATTTTGTACATCTTAGAAGATTTTCAACGCCAACTTATGCAACTAAACTAAAGGATAAATTTTATTGCAACTTAATTGAAAAAGCAACCAAACATAACAAAATTTTCCATGTAGGTATTAAAAAAAAAAAAAAAATAAAATGAAAAAAAAAAACTTCAGATTTGAATTGAAGAACAACTGCAAGAACTGAGCTAGAGTCCAAGCACTTTCTACAGCTTCCGAGTTGAAATGATCTACCACCAACCTGTTACAGCAGTGGGACCGAGCAAATCTAGCACCTATTCAACACGCATAGAGCACTCCTTCAACGCAACAGTCAATAGAATTGCAAGACACGGCAACGATGTGAACCTGACCTTATAATGCAGTCCAGCCCGAATAGCTTGCTCCATGTTCGCAAGTACTGAACAGTAGCAGAAGAGCACTTATTGACCACCCAAAACCAATTACGAACAGACCCCCATGTAAGCAGCTCATTGACCAGAATTTAGGTGTAATGATGAACTCCAACACCACACCAACCTCCAAGTGTGTTAAAGCTCTACCAACTAGACCTCTATCTAAGCGAGCAGCTGTTGATAAAGAGCAATTCGAGCGAAGTCATCTGAACACTATAAAACCGAGCTCCACTACTACCGAGCTACTTCCTTTTTGTTCATGCTGCACTCATGATTGAGCTCCAATAGTACACTAAGACTAAGCAGCTAAACTAATGATGATCATATACGAGCACAACTTTAGAGCACCCCTGCAATGTACCTACCTTACTTGCAGCAATGTCGAGCTGACCAAAGCACATAACTGAGCTATCATCTTCTATAGCAAAGTTGCATCAATTTGACAGAAGCAACACAAGAACTCTAGTAACAGCCAAGATTCATGAAGCAATCAAGCAACCACAGCCATAACTGGAGTGCCCATAACAACTTACTTAAGCCAACTCCGAGCGCTTAGATGTTCCACAACAGTGCTTTCCTTCTATCCAACCATTGACGACGACATACCAAGCAGCTCAAAGTCCAGGCATTCACGGACCTAATGTGAATGAGGCATCATCAAAAAGAGCAAGCTCTCAAGCACCGACCACTTATCCCGAGCAGCACTTGCGCTCGGCAATACAAATGAGCTCCCCTGAACAGCAACAGAAAAATGTTGCAGCACCCACGCAAGCATTGAGCTGGCCTACAAGGCATTTAAGACCGAGCTTTTACCACACGCCAAGCATAGCAACAAGCAATCGAGCTACTTGCAGTAGTCATACCATGCCATCCTGATCTCCACCCTCAACTACAAGGACTCGAGCACATGAGCTGAGGATGCCAACCAACCATCTGACAGTGACAGAACAATAGCCACTAACCATATCTAGCTCAAGATAGATCACACACCTAGCTCACCACTCTCAGCAACAACTTGAGCTTATTTTATTTCACTTTTGCTTTTGAGCACAATCACTAAAAGCTCACTTTTATACCTGGAATGTTTCTTGTGTACTTTTGTTCGGATTTTAAGAATCCACTCCACTAGAATATTACCACTCTATAACGAACAACTACTCATGCAAGTCACATCAGAGTACCACCAACCTCCAATCACTATACCTCCGTACAATTACTCATTCTTTCTTATCACTCCTTCCCTTTCTACACTTCTATATTATATATATTATATATATATATATCTTTTCACTTCACTAAGGGGACACTCTCAATTTTTCTCACTCTATCATCCATTTTCACTCCATTTTTCATCATCCATCCACTTCACCTTATTATCGACCTTAACCTCATTCCACAACCTCACCTTTTGGCACAGTTTATTACGAATATTCTCAGTACAGTGGACCAAAGTCATATTAGGAAGAAATTTATTATATTTCAAGTATACTCTCTCCATATCTCTTGCTATAAATTGTGCTCATAATATTTTCATTAATTAAAATTTCATTTTTCAGTATGAGATAGATTTGTTTAGTGGGATTATGTGATATGTTACTGGATTTTCTAAGTAGTTATATAGTATCTTATAACAGGTTTTGTTAGTGTTGAAATTTAAGTATTCCTATTTCGATGTTTACAAGGTCAAAATTTGTCTATGAATTTCTTGTAAATTAAAGCTTAAAATACTCGAGAGGGATTCTAAAACTAGATTGAAATAGAAAATGCAACTTCGAAGCTAACACAAAGACGTGCTATCTGAACTCAAGTTGTAGAACTCATTTTATTAATGCAATTGAAATTATAGTTTATTTAAACAAACACGTGCTTAAACCATAATTTCAATTAGAATAATATGACTTATAAGAGGAGTATGTTATTAAACTGATAATTATAAATGGGTCACTCAAAAAGGATATCCATGTTATAGTTAAAATCTTGTAACTCAAAAGGGAAGCAAATTCTTATGAGTTTAATTAAAATCCAAATGAACAAACCCAATTATAACTACAAAGCAACAAATGAAAATCCTAACCAAAACCATTACATAATCCCACACCTTATTTACTAAAAGAGTTTCACAAGTAGATTTAGTGTTATTTTAATCTTTAGTGTTAAATTAATCGTGATTTGTATTGTTTATTTCAAGTAGTTTAATTAGTTTAAAAATCTCAACCTCCAATTCGATTGCCTAGCTTAGAATAATACCGTTACACCTTAGTACTTATTTAACTAACTCCTTGTGGATTCGACCTAGTACTTACTAGTTTTTATTACTGCATATGCACCTGGTAAATTGGTTGGTAGTTTTTACGCTATAAAAATAGTCTTTTAACAAAAAGCATATCATGTCTCTAGCTATATTACAAGCATCATGTGCTAATGGCAGCAATTTTAGATATACCATAACTTGAAGAGAATTACCTCCAACTGTTACTATTTTTTTTCTTTTATCGTGTTTATCGAAAGTGCTACACATGAGTTCAAACGAGAATGGAAGAAGATGGAAAATCACATTATGATTATCATTTACTTTGTTTCTTCTTATTACAACATTAAAATAAGTAATAGATAGCTTCAACCTTTAGTACATAGCCAGCATCATCTTAAAAGAAAAAAACGATATTCATTATCCATGTCTTATAATCCAGCATCCGAACATCATTGTCTTTAATGACTAACTCACCATCTCACATTCTCTTTTGGAATATCCATTTTAGATTTCGACAATCCTTGGTAGCATGACTTACAACTCGATGATATTGGCAATACCTAGAATCGTTTTTCTTCTTGTCGTGGGTCCTCTATTAACCCTTGGTAATTTGATATTGTATCCTTAATCCATCTGTCAAGGATGGCACAAACCCTGTCTATCAAACATAGAAATGGTGGAGCATTCTTTGAAGTATCTTTCCTTCTTCTCTTTTTTGCACTATAACTCCTTTCATATGCAGAGTTCATAGAAGGTTTTCACTTACTTCCAAAAAATCGTTACTTTATTTACATATTTAATTATTTGTTCTTCTGCATTTTCCACTAATGTGGAAAAGGAGCTTAGTGATAAATTTTTCAGATATACTACATATTTTGTTAGCATATCTTGGATACAAATTTTGACAAGTTCCTTTTCATTACACATATCTTATATGTCCAAAGAGCATTCCCTAAAACATTCAATGTAATCTATGAGGTCTTCCTTCGGGCGTTGCTTGATACACCCCACATTTATTAATGCCACTCGTTCTTAAGTTCTGAAGAGTTTCTCAAGAAACATTTTACACATAGTCCTCCATGAATCAATGGAGCTAGAGGTAATATTGACATACCAGATGTATATCTTCTTTATCAAGGGCTTAGAGAATTCTTTGAGCTTTAGATCATCATTAAGTCTATAGACTTCGAGAGTTTTAATGAACTTAAGAAGGTGCACTTTAGTACTACCCTGTTCTCATTGAATTCGATAAACTTTGGACTAGTATAGTCCTTAGAATAGGGTTTCTCCACAATCCTCTACAAGTACGAAAGCATCAGGTTGATGACGCTAGTAATGGATGTAGCTTACACATATCTTGGGTATTTTTTGAGGTCTACCTTTGTCACATAGGATGTAGAAGCAGATGAAGCATTAACTTCTACTTGAGAAGTAGGAATAATGCTGCGAGGTGCAGCTATATCAACTGTAATAGGCTACACATCACATCTAGAGGAGAAGCAGCCTCCAAGATGGACCCTTGCTTTTCTCCAATAGTAGCTGCAGGATCCCATGGAGTTTGAGGCAATAGTGGCTGCAATTGCTCCTGTTGATGTCCCATATCATTTTCAGTAGTGGGAACATTAGCCTGCTCGTGTTGAGCATCATGTAGGGCCTCATGCAAGTGCCCTCTAAAATAGCAACGATTGATGCAGTGTCAACCACTTGCACTCCTAATGTAAGCAAAGTTATTATGGGTTGTATTTAAATGGGGGAAATCTATATAAATGGAGAGAAACTGGAAGGAAAATTTGTGTTTAGAGATTTATTTATAGAATAGAAATGGACAGAATAGAAAATAAACAAATAAAAACAATCCCTCTTTCAAGTTCATTTCTGGTCTTTTGGAAATTAGAGAGAAAGACATGGAGAGAAATGAATGAAAATGGATAAAATTGAGAGGCAATTACAAAATTGCCCTTTTCTACCATCTATATTAAAAATAGGAGAGAGGTAACATTAATACTAACTCTACTTCCATTCATTCTCTTTTAAAAGATTAATAAAACAATGAGGAAAAAAAAAAGAGAGCTTTTCTATTTTCATTTTCTTTACAAGTTAAAAAGATAAAATAAAACTTATACTTCCCTTATTCCTACCTTTTTTTTCTCCTCATTTCCACTCGTTTCCCATTTCAAAAAACTATTAAACACAGTAATGTATAGTGGGTTATTACAACTAGCCGATCATGTGTGATAGGTGTACCGGTTGACCTAAGAGGAGTCTTGAACTAATAACACATGTAAGATATTGTAGAGGGAGGCATGGGAGAGGAACAAGTAAACATGGTTTCTCTAATGCATAAGTGTGACAAAAGATCAAATCAAAGGATTTAATCATTCTTGATTTGTTCTTCATTAATTGTAAGCTTTGATCTTTCTCGGAATGTTTTGGCAAAGTTTTCATGTTACTCTCAATCTTAGCAATACGTTGAATGGACCATAAATGAGGGAAGGAACCTCTTATTTTTAGATGATAGGATTGCACCTGAACGAATGGTTGAGATCAGGTATTGCTTTTGACCATTGGATCTCTTTTATGAATTGAATGGTTAACATGCATTCCTGTTTTCTTTTTTTTTCTTCTTATATGGGCATGCGCTTTAGTTGTGAACTTGAAAGAAGAAGAGAGCTTTTATAATATAAAAGAGGCTCATATTTCTATTACAATTGTCCAAATTTATTACAAAATAGAAATAGGATTATTTTATTCCATGTAAGTTTTATTTTAACCAAGCAAAGCCTAAATTAGCCTAGAAAGATATTTTTTGGAGTCTACTTTTCGCGCAAGAGCAAACTAAATAAGGCTAAGAGCAAAATAAATTGATATAGCGATCGCTATTCTAAGCCTACCAAGTCGAATCTCCCTACGATATCCCTTATTACACCTGTCTTTAAGACCCTAACACTAGCTTAAAAGACCAATTCTTGGTATTCAATTGGGTTAAGAACCTAATTACCAAAAGGCCCACTATAAGTAATAAACTTTGGCATGCATTTTTTTACTTTTGAATTTAATAACACCATCTTCAAAAATTAAATTCATAGAAATTTTTTGCATGAATTGTCATATCAAGAGATCCCTATAGGTCGGCTTCGAACTAGGATCATAAGGACTTAACTTAATGGGTTGCCACACACATTGGTCGTGCACTTTTAGATAGAGGCGGCTACAGATAGGTTTGGTTCAATTTTTACTAAAACTAAACCATAATTTACGGTTTGATTTTTTCCCATCCTCTCATGGTTTGGTTTATTTATAATTTCTTCAATCCATTAAATAATGATTTAATTCAATTCAGATTATGAATTAATTAAAATTTTTAATTAAAAAAGGTTGTTCAAATATTTTACATTTGTGTAGATATTTGAATATTTCAGTTACTCTACAAAATTCAAATTACAAATCATAATAAAATACTTTATGAACACATCAAATCATAATCTATAGCATTCCATAAAATAATTCAATCACCAATGTGTTATTTACCAATAAAGTACATTCACCAACTAATACATAGCAAGACATACTATATAATCCATTAGAAAATCATTTTGTTAATCCTCTACAAATAGATTTGTCAAAAAAAAAAAAAAAGTCATTTACCAACAAAAGATATCCATGAATAAAAATGATATAGTACCAAAATATAATGAACAATTAAAACATAATAAAAGTTATAACTAAATAAATAAAATTTATACTCCACAACTACATAGCAAGTTATAATCTATAATATTCTAGAAAATCATCCAATCATTCATCTACCAACAAATTCTACAAAAAAAAAAAAAAGTCAAAAACCAATAACAAAATTATTCTCCTAATAAAATGTAATGAATAATTAATAAATAATAAGAATCATAGCTAAATAAATAAAGTCAAACTTTTTTGAGTTAAAATGATTTATTAAAAAAGCATTAAGTTAGCAATATGAGATTATGTTTAGAAACTAAAAAACAATTTATAAAACAACAAGTTAATATAAATCAATATTTATCAAATAATAAATATCATAATGAGATCATAAGATTATATATGATCTTTAATCAATTATCATAAGAAAACTTATTATTATAAAATATTATTATGTTTTTTTTAAAAAAGTTTGGTTTAGTTTACCCTACAAACCAACTATAAATTTATAGATGCATTCAAATTGAGAACTTTCTAAACAAAAAGAAAAAAAAAAAAACATATTTTTCAGTTTTGTTTGGCTTAAGTTTTGGTTAGTTTTTTTGCTACCTTTACTTCCAAAGTTCTTATTTTTCAAAAAAACACAGAGAAATACACGAGATGATACACAAGGTTGTGCATTTCTAGGTTTTTCATATTTTTACTATAGATAAGTATATGACCTACTGCATGGACTCGAGCATGGATCGTATACTTTGAGAAATCCACTTTTTCCTGAAAACTCCTTTCATTTTTCATAAAACTTGTCATAACTCCAATCTAAAATATTTCTTAAGTCCAAGTGTTATGTATAGTCCCCACATTGCAATTACCATGAAACACACATTTTTATGGAAATAATACAAATAAAAGACATAAATCATGTTGAAGCTATGTTACTTTGTTGAAATCCTTCACTGTTCCTTCTATCACAATTATCCAACCTTTTTGTTTCAGAATTCCTCTAGAAACCACTATTAACTTCATTTTTCCCTCTGTGAAACCCTAGTGTCCCTACTAGAAAACCTAAAACTCTATCATTCTTTTCTCTTGCTTCGTTGGAAATGGTAAGATAACATAAAGAAACCATTTTTTTACCTTAGTATTTTGTTGAAAATTTTCAAAAATGTTGAATGAGCATTGAGAAGGAGAAAGGAGTTGTCTATAACTTATTGTGAAAGAAGAAGGAGAAGTAGTTATTCTTAAGATTTTTAAAACATTTTTAATGTAATGTATCTTTTGAAAGATATGCCTCTTTTTGTTATAAAAATTACCACCTTACCCTCCTTTATATATGATTTTATTTGGAGTTTTTTATTAGGTGTGAATATATTTTGAAACTTTTAATTATTGCAAATAACTCCCTAATAAACTAGCAAAATAAATTACACTTCACTTTTTGGTTTAATAAAAACACACTAAAATTAAAAGTTTTGAGAAAATCAAAGCACATTGTGATAAGTTTAGCGAATGATTTATACGTAAGTCAAAGTTTATGAATGTTATCTTCAACTTTTTGTGGCATCTGTCGATTTATCAAAAGTTTATAGGGTGATTTGCAAAGATATATTCGCATTTAATACAAAGTTTATGGGTTATTTGTATTTTCCACAAAAAAATTATTTTTTATTTTATTCTTTTTTTAACTAAATATTCATGTTCTTGATAGGGATAATATTGCATTAGGTACTTAAATTTTTACTAATTATTCATTAGACTACCTATATTTTTAGTCCATATTGGTATTCAATTGGATTTTTCAAATTTAATAATATTAGATAGTTTAATTTCATATTAATTTTTTTTTGCGATTAGCTTTTAGGGCCAATTATGAATAGTCACTTGTTTAAAGTAATTATTTCAATAAAAATATTCCAATTATGCAAATAGCTCTAGATAAAAATGATTGGTAGAAGAAAAAAAGAAGCCTATTAAGTGTCTGGTTTAGATGGGTAGCACAGTAGTAATATCGTAATAATATTTTAGTTACTGCATTATCTTTTTTTATATCTATTTTTAAAAAAGAATAATAAACATTGAAGAAAAAAGAGAGAAACTCTTTATCTAAAAGTATTCAATTTTTCTTAAAAAATGAATTTACGTGGTACATGTATATATAGGTGCACAAAAGACATGAATATAATAATATTAACAATATAGGACCTATGTATATAACTTAACACTCTCCTCAAACTAGAGCTTAAAAATCATATGCACCAAGTGCTAAGTTGACTTGATTCTATTCTTTTCATAAGAATTCGAGCTTGTTTTGATAAGGTTTTAGTTAAATTCCTATGAATTTAGTGCTTTTAGTGATAAATTATTGTTTTTCAGCTCCTTGAATCAAAAGAAAAAGATTATAAATGTTTTTAATCAGATTTGGAACAAAAACAGCAACAAAAGTAAAGAACAGATCTATCACGCCCTTTTTAATACCGATCAAGACCAAAATATAAGGCAAAACAAGCAAAAATTAGTTTACGCGCCTCAAATTTACCCCTTGACATGACCTTCGATACTTGTTATGAGGAGATCGAGTCCAAACTTGAAGAAAGCTTCTATGGAGCCTCAATGTCGCCCATAAATTTGACCAACAACAGTTGCTGAAGTGAAGTACTGACCTTCGCTTGAGTTATATCGCTTCTTAAACCATCAAAGCAATCTAGCCCTCGGTAAGCCTCAATTTAGCCATCGATAGAAGAATGGATAGAAACCATAGCATTTATTTTTTAGCTTAAGTCAAGCCCTATCTTTAATGTAACACTCGACCTACCCCTCGATGAGCGATTGTTTTAGCAAATGATACAAATGCGCACGTGGATAAAGAGTTTGCATTCCATTATAAAGAATCCGCCACGTCAGCAATAAAATCTTCGTTCTTTTCTGTGCCTTCATCCTATAAATAAACATACACAATATTGTAATAAGGAGGTTGTATAGTATGAATACGATAGTATAGTACTAAGTAGTGTAGTGAGAGAATTTCTAGAGCGAAAGAATCCTATTTCTTCTTGCTTTAAAGAGTCTCGAAGTTTTCTAGGTAAAGACCATTTTAACCTATTGTTTGTAATTTCTGCAAGACTCTGTGTTGTAATAATATCTTTTAATTAATTTCATATTATTTCTTCAAATAATGTTCAAAAAGTCTATATCCATGGAGAAAAAATCTCCTACAGCTTAGTGTTTGTGAATCAAAATCTTGATTCATGAGATTTCAAATGTGCTTTCAATTCAATATTGATTGGGTATTTGTAATTAGTAGTTTGTTTTTATTTCATGGGTCTAATTGCGTGGTGCATGAGTTAATTCATATTTGATTTTAACTAAAGGCCAAGAGGTCATTCTTTTGAATAGATCTATGGCTACTAATGGAGTTGATCCTAAATATCTCGAGAGAGGGCGGGGAAGACTTTCTATCACTTGTTTTGAAATTCATTGAGTTAGTTTTAAAAACAAAGGATTCTTAATTTTTATACGGATCGAGGCCGATGATAGCTTGAGAAGAGATTTTAGCAGTCTAGTTTAGGACGAGAACTACTAATCTTGAGAGAGGCTTTAGTTTATCTCAGTGAAACCAGTAGTGCAAATACTCCAGCAAACAACTCTCTCTCTGAGTTTTGTCTTAAGAAATCACATGATAAGGAGTTGGTAAAGCAAATCCTGGGCTGTCGTCATGTATTGTTGCAAACCTATTCCCTAAATTTTGCTCAGAGAACATTTGTGAATATCATTAACATTAGCATAACTTTTGTTTTTATTATGATTTGCTAAATTTTTCTTGGCTAAGATAATAAAGGAAATGTGAGTATGATAGATGTCACCATTCCTTTGGGATTTGACCTAATTCTTTTTATACTATTTCAGTAGGTGTGATTGCCATTATTATTGGTGGTTGCTAATTGAAGTTGGACAGGACTAGTTAGTTTTATAAATTTTGAAAGCTTTCACTTCAAGTTGTTCTTTTAAGAAGTCATATTATATACAACTCTAACTGAACCAAAGCACCAAGCTTGTTATAAATATATCCACTACAAGAACCCTTAAGAGATTTAGTCAAAATATTTGCAATTGATCATTTGAATTTACATAGCTAGTGAAAATGCAACTAGATAAGATCTTCTCTTGAATGGAGTGACAATCAATCTCTATATGTTTAGTTCTTTCATGAAAGACTAGAATGGAAGCTATATGTAATGCAACCTGGTTATCATAAATTAACTCCATTTGTGAAGTTTCACAAACTTTGATTCCTAAAGAAACTGTTTCAACCAAATCAACTCATGAGTTGCTAAGGCCATGGCATGATATTCTGCTTCTGCACTTGACCTAGCAACGACATCCTGCTTCTTACTTTTCCAAATATTAAGTTACCTCTAACAAGAATACAATACAGAAGTATATCGTCCATCAGATGGAGAACCTACCCAATCAACATCAAAATACCCAATTATTTTGGAATGACCATGATTCTCATATAGTAGACCTCTTCTTAGAGCATTTTTAACATATCTAACAATTCTTACCACTGCATTTTAAGGACTGGTACAAGGAGATAGGAGGAATTGACTGACAACACTAACTTCAAAGGATATATCAGGTGAAGAGATAGTAATAATTGATCTTACTACCAGCCGATGATATCTGCTTGGATCTACAATAGACTCTCCCTGTCTGGTAACAATTTCACATTGGGATTCATAAGAGACTTTGTAGCTTGTAATTAAGCATTCCAGTTTCTTCTAGAATATCTAAAGCATATTTTCTTTGAGAGAGCACTATATCAAAACTAAATTAAGCAACTTCTATGCCATGAAATACCTTAACAAGCTAAGGTCTCGTCTAAAAATGTTTGAAAAGATGTGCCTTCAAGTGAGTGATACCATCCTAATGTTCATCAATTATGACAATACCATCTATATACACCATTTAGTAAATACATTGCCCCTTAAATATGTGCTTATAGAAAATTGAATGATTAGATATACTGCAAATCATTTCAAACCCCTGTACCACAATACTGAACTAACTAAACCAAGCACGTGGAGATTATTTCAAACCATAAAGTAAGCGACAAAGTTTATGTAACAGATTAGACTCCCCCTGAGCAATAAAGCCTGGCGGTTGCTTCCCATAAATCTCTCCTAAAGTTCACTATGAAGAAAGGCATTTTTAATGTCCAATTTATAAAGGTCAATGTTTCATAGCTACAACGGAAAGAAACAAATGAACAGATTTCATCTTAGCTACAGGAGAGAATGTATCAACATAATCCAAGCCATACACCTAAGTATAACCATTGGTAACCAACTAAGCCTTGAGCTGATCAACCATATCATCATTATAACCTTTATAGCATAAACCTATCGACACCTAACAAGAGATTTACTAGCAAGTAAAGGGACCAAATCCCAAGTACCATTAGCATGTAAAGCAATCATTTCTTCTACCATCGCTCGTGTCCACCCTGGATCTCAAAGAGCCTCACTCATGTTTTTAGGAATAGTATGGAAGATAAAGATGAGATAACAATACCGCACGATGGGAACAATCTGTGAGCTAAGACAATTATAAATGGGGTAAGGATTATAAGTAGAACAGGTACCTTTTCTGAGGGTGATAAGAAGGTCTACTTCAAGTAGGTCCTCAGTAGGTAGAGATGTTGGATCATAAGGTGAGTGCACAGGAGCCTCAAGAAGATGTGGTGTGTCTAATGAAGGCAAGTGTCGAGAGCAAAGATGGTGAACCTGCAATGGTAGAGGGGAAGGAATAGAATCAAAGGCAATAGGGACAGACTCAGGAAGAGCTCACTGAGATGGAATAGGTAAAGCCTCGGACACATGACTCTTATATGAGAAGGAATAAAGGGAAGAAGATTTAAAAAATGTAACATCAGGGGACGAATAGTAGCAACGAGTAATGGGTGAATAACACCTATAACCTTTTTGATGTTTAGAGTAACCAAGGAAAACACACTTAATAAAACACTCTAATAGTTTATCCTGACTAAGAGACATATTTTGGACAAACACATGTAAACTAAAGACGTAGTGGAGGAGCATACAATGGTTGATCAGGGAATAAGATGGTATGGATTTTTTTGTGTTGATGGATAGAAGAAGGCAATCTATTAATGAGATAACAAGTAATGAGAATAGCACTAGCCCAAAAACGAGTGGGTATATGATGATGTAAAAGAAGTGTGCAAGCAATTTCAATTAGATGTCTATTTTCACACTCAGTAACTCCATTTTGTTGAGGTATGTAAGCACAAGAGGAATGATGTAAAATGTCATGTGTAACGCCCTAACCTGAAAGCATTACAACTTGCCACATGTTCTTCTCTACATAAGAACATGCCAAAGCTATAAAATGCTACCACAATTTAAACCTAATATCATCACCAAAACTCACACATGGATACTTTAAAACATCACATAAGATAACCTTTCTGGAAAACATAAACTAATAAAATTTTGAAACTACATATCATTAATCTAAAAAAAAAAAACAAACTAGTTTCATAAAGTCTTCAATAATTGATAACATAAAAATAAAGCTTTAGAAAGTCTTCCATGTCTCTCTCCTATTTCCAATATTCAAGATCTACTGGTCTTCAGCTGGATAGTCAAGTCTACTATCGCCATCCCCATGATCTATGTATAGATCATACCCTGACAAGTCATAAACAAGTCATCTTTACCTGTATCTGAAAAATAAACGAATGAGCGAAAATGCCTAGTACGTCATACCACAAACAAATACACACGAACATGTGATATACAGAAATCACATACAACCCTAAAACTAATGCAACATGCATAGGTTATTATCTTTTATTAGCTAACAACCAACACAGTCTAAAACCATTTGCAACTAGTCCTAAACCGGAATAATTTATGACCTGATTAACAAGCCTTTATATAAAATACTTAATATACATATATTGATGTTGGGTACTCCCACACATCGCTGCGTACCACCGTAAGGCCTGGCACAACTCTTAATCTACCAGAATCATCTCTATGCATAAGTCCACTAGGGATACCCTCACATGTAGATCATCAGGACACCTCGTTAGTATAACACTCTACATGGTCTTTACTAACCAAAGCCAAACACAAGCAACACACTTTTCAATTATAATCCAGATAGAATTTAGTCAATTTATCTTTATAATCCTATAAGCACAAACAGCAAGTAAGGTAAGGCCATACCTGATTCAGCTCTTTCACAAAACTCCAATAGTAACAAATCCTCCTAAAAGATTATAAACCCTAATTTTCACTAGAAACCTGATAATCAACATATATAAAATCAAAATTCAATTTCACATTCATAATTAAACCCTAAACCTAAAAGCCACAATTTCAAAACATAAGATTTATAATATTATATCTTCACACTTGTCTTCTAAGATTACCAAACAATGAAACCCTAAAACGTAGATTTCTCCAAAACTCCTCAAAACCCTAAAATTCTCAATCAATAACAATCCAACTATAAAAAAAAAAAAGATTCCTTCTTTAAAATAACAAAGATTGAACGAATTCAATACTTACCTAAAGCTTTGGATCTCATACAATCTTGACTGTAGAACCAAATCACCAATCATAACTTAGGTTTTGATCTATAACGAAATCATCTCCAATAACTTGATTTTTCCAAACCAATATGAAACAACCTTTAGAAACCAAAATCTAATCATAAACTCAACCAAAAGAGTTTTGAGAGGAATTCTTCCCTGGAATTTGCATTAGTTTGTGCTGTGAAGAGAGAACTAAAAACCTTAGGTATTTATATAAGACTTAGGAAATCCTAGCACTAGGATGGGTGTTTCTTTCATAGAAATATAGGCTGGAATCAAAGCTAACGGCTCAAGAACGGCTTAGACTTCAATCAAGGAATAGAACCACATAAGCTAGTAGAAAGCTGGTGGCTTTTTCACTTTCTATGTGGCGGCCTTGACTCCTAAGCCAACGGCCTTTAGACAGTTTTCCTTATATGCTGCTATCTTTTACAATTTGATTGAAAAATCTTCCGAAGCTTCAAAGCTCGCATAAAGCCAACAGTGCTCCAATCAAAGCTGGTGGCCTTACACACCAAAGCTGGCGGCTTATAACCGGCCTAAATCCTCTCCATCTTGTTCTTCGCGAACAACTTCCTCGGGTTTAATTTCAACTATCAAAAGACAAAATTACCCTCTTAAACAACAATATTTTACATTACTACCCTTCACTATGATTTATTTATTTATATATTACACCATTAGAGGACAAAAATTAAATAAATTGAGCAGAAAAGTATTTAGGAGCATTGTTATTGTACAAAATTTGTAAAAATGCATTAAATTGTATTTTGATTTCATCACAAAATGACTCAAAAATTGAAAATAATTCGAAGCAATTTTTCATTAAATATAACCAAGTACAACGTGAATAGTCAATAAAGGTGATAAAGCATTAAAATCCCAAAACAAATACGATAAGACTACGGCCTTAGATATCACAATGCAAAAGGAGAAGTGGCCTGATTATTGACTCGCCTGGGAAAAAAGTTTTAGATTGTTTCCTAAGTTGACAAGACTCACATTCTAAGGAAAACAAATGAGATAAATGAGGAACCATCTTTTGAAACTTGAAGAGATTAGGATGACCTAGACGATTATAGAAAAAAGTTAGAGATATGGTAGTAGAACATGCAGTAAAAGAAGCTGGAGGGTTGATGAGGTAGTAAAGGCCCTGCGACTTACATCCTATATCAATCGTCTGTCCCATATTGAGGTCCTGAAAAATAGTAGAATGAGGTTCAAATTTAATAGAACAGTTTAGAGCACGAGTGACCTTACTGATAAAGATAAGATTAAATGGACAATGTGGAATATAAAGAACATGCTCTAAAGTTACAAATAGTAAGGGTTGTACACTATCCATAGCTTTAGCTACTGTGTTTGAACCATTTGCTACAGTCATAGAAGGCAATGAGACAGATTTCAAAAAGTGAGAAAAAGGATAATGATTACTAGAAACCTGTTCAGAAGCACTAGAATCAACCACTCGAGGGCCTAAAGAGGAAGTTTAAGTGAGACACATAACATAATTACCATTGTAACCACGGGAAGCAATAAAACATGAGGACTGCTATTAAGCTTGATACTGAAGATAATTCTCAAGATCAACTTCCGTAAGGAGAGATTCCTTGTGTTGTCCTTCAGAAGGTGTAGGATTAGTATTTTGAATAATATTTGCCCTATATGGGCATCCATGCAAGTTATCACATTTGTCTTTAGTATGACTCCATTGACGATAGTAGGTATCCCAAAGATGATTTCTCCTATTATCTCCACGATCTCCACCACATTCTTCTCTTGCATTTATGTGAACTTTGGAAGCCATCTGAGAAGCTAGTGCTAAAGTATCTATAAGAGAAAAACCATGTAAAGTGCATTAGAGATTGATGACACGCGAAGAGGTGGGATAGAACTTCATCCATAGTCGGTATGGTAAGACTAGCTGGTGTCTAATCACGAACTAAAGCAATGTTATGACCAAGAGTAGTAAGAATGCAAACCATAAAAAATTTGCCTCTTTGAGTCAAATCATTCGTGAGATGAGTAAAGAATTATACTCAACCTTAATAGATACCTGTTTGCTAAGAAAATCAATCACAGACATACTTGACTATCTTAAATTAAGCAAATTGGATATCACCAAGTACAGACGTTGAATATCATAAATATAAAGAGCCTTTGCCTGAGCCCAAACATCAAAGCAGTTAGTAGAATGATTATAAATTTGATAAAGAAAGGTATCAATAGATTGTCACAAAAGAATAAATAATAAAGCATTAACTCAACCATTGATCGTTATCATTCTTCACATCATTGGGTTTAATAGTCAAATGGTCTTGTGGACCCTAAGCCATACACCATAATTCAACAGCCTTTGACCAAGAGATATAATTGGAACTCCTAAGCAATTTTTCTATTGCAATGGTTAGAGATGGTGATAAGAGGCTCCAAAAAGGACCGAATTTCAATGAAGAACTATCATTAGCCATGTTGGAATGACAAAGAACCTAAAAAGAATAGTGAAAAGAGATGAAAGAAATCATTTAAAGATAGATGATGATGGTAGTCGGTGATGGACAGCGATGGTTGGCGGCAAACAGCTGTGGTCGATGGCGGACGACTATATTCAGGCGGATGGCGCCTAAAGAGGCTGGCTTTTTTGCTTTAGATAGCCAGACCTAGACAAAAAAAGGAGCATTGGCGCATGCACCAAGAAATGGTTAGAAAAAGAGTTTTTTCATGTCTAAAAAAAAGAGAGAGGGATGGATAGCAGCAAGCATGGCAGCACATTGAGTGGCTTCTAGCAGCATACTTTTAAGGTTATTGACACTAGGGTAGAGAGGAACATACTAATGTTGTTGAATTTAAAATTTGATACTGTGAAGGGAAGAAATAGCTTGGACAACCGCCGGAGTAGGGTTTGTGTTTAGGGTTTGTATTTGGGTAAGGTTAGTAAAGAAATTAGGGTTTCCATTCTATGGCTTTAATACCATGAAGAAAAGAGATAGAAGAGAGAGAAACCCTTTTTCTAAAAGTATTCAATTTTTCTTTAAAAAATGTATTTACATAATACATTTATATAGGTGTACAAAAGACATGAATATAATAATATTAATTCCTATATATATATAACTTAACAAATATCATATTTACTACCTTAATTCCACTATTTTTATACTTCAATAATGAAGTTTCAAATTCTAGTTTAATTTTATAATTTTTGTTTTTTGCATTATATATAATGCTTGCAAATGTTGTTAATTGCAAAAATAGTGTTAGTTTAGGTATGAAGCCTTACCCTTGTCCTATCCCATAAGATATATGGTAGGGCATTAAATTATTTGGATAATGGCATGAATACTACCTAAACTAACACTAGCAATTTAGGATATAAACCATAAATCCGAATATGGCATGACATGTCTATAAAAGGGTTTAAGTAAGTAAAAATTAATACAAGCAATAACGAGGTTAAACCCGAAAACGGCATGAAATTAAATGTGTTTGAGTTCAACTTTAGGACCTAAACCCATTTACAAATCAGCGAACCCGTTAAAATAAAATGCTATTGTTTTGTATTCTTAAAATTTAGTATTATTACCCCCAATTAAATTACAAAATGACAAAACCATTCACATAAAAAGAAAATTATATATTAGTATAGCATGTTATAAATTATATATATAATATATATAAAATATAGATCATATGTTAACAAATAAAATATATATAATGTATGCATTGATATACGGTAGATTTACTTGCTACATGTATAGCATATATGCATCCATATGAATACAACATATATACCATATTGCATGACAACCATATATCTATAACAATAAGATTATGCATATAATATATTATATAAATATCCATATTAAAATACAAATTATTTATAGAGCATATAAAATGGTTGGATTATACATAATATATATGTGTAACTTATAGAATACATACAAAGTATGAATTACATATAACATATATCATATAGATATATCATAATCTATATATATATGTCACATAATATATATAGTAAATATTATAATATATGTGTATATATATATATATATACTTATCTAAGATAATTTCTTATTTACCAACCCATTTAAAAAAAATACACAAATACTAATTAAATAAAAAAAAATACCATAAATACAGCCATTATGTTGCATTTTTAAAGTGGGATATTCATGTATCGCAAGATATACATGCGATATAAGTAAAGGCAAGACTATCTCTCTTTAAAAAAAAAAGATTAAGATGAAAAAAAAAAAAAACAGTCTATCGATAAAGTCCAACTTTACATTAGAGCTTTTTATCTCTCTCTCTCTCTCTGCATTAAATTAGCCTCTTTTACTTTCTGTTAGATTCTTTTCATTTGACTTACTTTAGTCAAATCACATAATTTGCATGCTCAACAGCTTTTTCATTTTTTTTTAAATTTATATATAGTAGTCCTCATGCAATTCTTTTTATTTTGTCTTACTTTAACTTTTGTGTCGAATCCTCTTCATTTTCACCCATCACAAAAAAGTTTTCACAGAACAAAAGGATACACTGACCACTATATCGCACATTGATGATGCATTATTTCTTAAAATTGTATATCATCATGTCCACATGCAATATTGCTTTTGACACTAGTATGTTTCTATATCATGTATTTTAGGTGCGATACATGCAGAAATTTAGATATCTTTTTCCTAACATGTGATGTAAAGATAATAATTTGATAATTATTTTTATATAATTTGTATTTATGTAATTTTTTTAAACAACGGTAGATATGTGTCTCACCCATACTTATCTATACACATATAAGATATAGGTCATTCATACATAATTTATTTTTACATGGAATGAATATACTACATATATATGCATGCATGTTATAAAACATATATCATATATAATATATAAATATTATTAATGTATAGATTATATATCCACATTAAACTATAGATTTTATAACATTTATAGTTTGTAAAGATTATATATATAAACATGTAACTTAAAGAGTATATATAAACTATTAGTTATCCATAACATATATCATAGCGATATATATCATAATATGTATATGAATATAACATATCTAGATGCATATAAAATCTATAGGTTATAAATATATAATATATATGTGATAATTTATTTGTTATATAAATTGAATATGTTATATGTGTATGTGTTTGCAATATAATGTATAGATTATATATAATGTGTATATATATATAACATATGAAGTACAAGTAAAATATAGTTAATACATGTCATATATATTATATCGATATGTATATAACTGACATAATCTATATGCTATATAAATTATATAACATATTGAACAAATATCCAAAGGGGATATATGCATATATTATATCTTTATTAGTTGAAAATATATGCCCTATTTTTTTGTTACTATTAATTATTATTCACTAATATTATACTTATTTAACAACAAATTAAGTAGCATATTATAATCTATTTTTTAAAATTATGTATGAGTAATATATCATATATAATTTGTTATATTTGTTTATCTAGGATAACTACAATTTTAAAATATTAAATTTCCAGGATAATACAAAACTAGTGCGTGACGTATCTGCTGTGTGTGTGAAAATGAAAATAAAAAAAAGAGAGTAGGAACAAATTTTATTCAAAAAAATTAAAAGTGAGAAAAAGGAGAGAAAGAGAAGAGTTGAGTATAAAAAAAAATAACTGCCAATAAAAATTAAAAAGGACAAGAGAGATAATGGAAAAGATATGAGAGAGAGAGGCGAGAGTAAAGAGAGAGAAAGGGAAATGAATAACCATCATACCATATTATAAGTATTTTTTGACGCAAATAAAGACTTTCTCTTAATAATAATAGATATTTCAATTTCAACAGAAATATACATTTCTATATGTTTTATAAATCAATAATAAGGTGGACACAAGACATGAGATATGATATAAACGAGTTAGGTCATAAGTTTAGGTTTTCATACATGATTAATAAATAGGTTGAGTCACAGGTTGAGCCTTTTCAAACACAAACTTGTTTAGATGCGAATATAGGACATGATATGATAACCTGAACTTTTTAAAAATATTTAATTTATTATCTAAACTTATAGACTACTAAATTTAGTACTCGATCAAAACTTTTCAAGTCATCATTTATACTTCGGTTAAATAACATAATCACGTTTGTACAATCACAACATTTGTCTAATGAGTGCATGACATGCGGCAAAAAACAAAAAAATCACAACATAGAAACTACAAAGGAGAAGAAAAATTATAAGAAAAATAAAATGAATAATAAGAAATATAAACATTTGGACAATAATACAATAATCTCAATTTCCTTGTCTTCTCTTTCCCCTCTCTATGGATAAGAATGAACAGTAAAGGTAAATAATAATAATAATAAAAAAAAAAGAAAATTGCGTATAAACTTACAACAAGCAAGCTCAACTCAATAAACTTCATACAAAGATCTCTCAACTTTCTCTCTCTGTTTTCTTTCTTTCTTTATTATTCATTTTCTCTTGCACTTTCCTTTGAGGAAATTCTTTGACTCTACGACACTTGCTCAGCTTTGGAATCCAGTGATCTCAAACATTCCTTATCTTCTTCGAGCTCACTACCTCTCCATCTCTCACTTCTTAGCCTCCTTTCAATTCATTTCCCCATAATCTCCCTTTTCAATGTATTCTTACTCATGTTGATGAATATATGCATCTATTTTGAAGTTATCATGTTATATTGTATAAAGAACATAAATGTTCACCTCTTGAAAGTTATTTGAGAATAAGATATCATCTTCAATGAATGATTTTAGATCTTCAATTGAGCTTGCTCATGTTGGTTCTAGGTTTATATATATATATATATATATATATATATGTATATAAAGGCGAGAGTGTTAAGCCTTAAGGGAACAATACATTGAGTGTTTGCTTATTTCTTTGTAAAGGCAAAAAAAGTTTTCTATTTTAATAATTTTTTCTGTTTTTTTTCTAATTTCATTTAATCATTACATTCCACATTATATGTTATATGATATATGTTGCATAATGAATGACTATATGCAAACAACCGTTGTGTTATTTAATTTAGGTATAAATGGTGGTGACTCAAAAAGTTTAGATAATTGATTGGGTGTCGAATCCAACAAAATTAAATTCCTACTTTAAAAATTCATATTACTTTTATATAGTGAGTGGGGTCGAATCCATAGTGATTGGTAAAACTTATTTCTATTTAAAGATTAGATGAAGGAAAGAAGAAAGGGAGGTTTTGTGAAATCAAAGAAAACTAATCATACCATATAAGTAATCTAATCTAAAGAGTAAATCAATATCAAGGTGTTCCTAACCAAGGGTACCATTACAGTTCACTTCACAGAATTGATCATTGATTCAAAAATTTCTATTCTTTATCTTAGATAAATTGGTTATGGTTATTGACAAGCTCTAATAACCTATCTCTTCTTACTTTTTTGATAATCACAATAAACTTTTTGATTATTTCTCTTATTGATTAAATAGCCCTAAACAATCTCTTAGGGTTTAACTTATCAATAGCATGAAGAATAAGAGAGATTATTAATTCAAGCTAACAAATCATAAGGTGATCTATTTAGACTAGATTACATATCTTTATAACACAAATCAATTATCTATCATATAATCAATCATGTTATTATGCCACATAGATTAGAACAATTAAACAATTACAGATTCAACATTTTAATTGACAGTATATTATCTTGCTAACTGAACAAATGGGCCCTAATTTGTATCAATCAAATAAAATAATAACATCAAAACAATCAAAAGGTATATAAATACCCAAATATAAAGAGTTGCATCTCATAATTATTGAAGAATCGAAACTTGTACCAATCCTTTGGCTATAGATTTGAAATCTAGTTGCTCATGCCCATGAATTCTCTCTAAGGTTTTTAGGAGTTTTTGCTAATGTCAGATGGATAAATAAACAACGACATAGGGAGTTCTTATAAGAAAAACAATGGAATTTGATTTGTCACTATGTGTGTTGACTAAAGACCAGCTACCTTTAATTTTAGATGGTTGGCGTTCATGTATTTTGAATGATTTCTGAAGCAAAATCATTGTCAACATTAAAGGTAGTGTAGATTTCTGCCAGTTGAAGGCCGACAGCATAAATCTCAAATTTGATGGTGTTGATTGCGTGAATTAATTTTCGAGAAGAAAATGTTGACAATATTGAGTTAGTATTGAAGCAGCTTTAAAGATTTCGCTACTATGCATGTTCAAAACCAGCATAAAAGCCAACGACGTTAAAAGTGTAATTTATCAGCATACAGTATAATTTTGAAGGCCGATGAATTTTGTTCAAGTCTGGCTGTGTTGGCTTTTGATCTGATGAAGGTTGGCGGCGTACATTCCTCATTTGCCGGCTTACTTTGTTCACTTCACCAAATTTGAATAAGACTTCTCTATATTACTTCCATTTGCATTGTGAGTCCTTTAAAATCTGAAATATCATAATAAACTTACTTAAGTATCAATTCCTCATGATTTCTACAATATCAATAATACTTAAGCATGATTTCATCAATGAAAGTGAGTATAATTTGCTTTTATCAATCATGCACCAAATTTAGCAGTTTATAATTGTAGGTAGTAAATTGAATATTTAATATACATAACATTATCCCTAAATTTTATACCCACAACTTGCCACATCATTTCATATGCTCCGTGTACCTTATATTTTATAAAACCTAATTGATACATGATAGCTTTTGTAACTTTTTTTTATGGAATCTATGATTTTTTTTTCTTTCTTAAGTTTGATGTTTATAATAACATATTTACTTTTTCATGTAGCGTAAAAATTATTTTATTTTGATATAGTTACCATGAACTTTAAAGTACTTGATATTAATTAGCCTCAAATGATAAATAATACATCTCCATCAAGCAATATAATGAAAGTTCTTTAAAAATAAAAATTACAAGCTCTTCAAAAGTAAAATAGTACAAGTTTTTTCATAATAAAAATATATAGAAGTTAGTATATAAATGATGAGCTTGAATAAAAGTAATTATAATAAAAACAGAAGTATTATATTTTATTTCTTATTTATCAATTTTTATTTTATAATTTTTAATAGGATAGGTTCATAGTAACATACAGTTCCAAGGTAGTACAGGTATGAGTGCAAAAAAACCAAGTTGATCCACCAATTACTCGGGTTTAGCTTGATGTTTACTTGAATTTATTATTTGAGAATAGTCAAGTCAATCTTAAGCTCAAGTTACTCAAGTAGTTTATCAAGTTGATCTCGAGATTCATAAATTTAGATTGATTAGCTCGTAAGCCTAATTGAACTCTAGTGAATATAAATATGAATCAAATTTAAATAGAATTTTGGAGTTAATATTATTTTAATTAAAATTATTATTTAATAAATTGAGTTTAACCAACTTAAACTTAAGTTTATCTAATGTTACATCGACCTATATTGTAGCTTAAAATTTTAAGCTTAGCCAAACTCGAGATTTGGAATTATGAGTCAAGTTTGAGCTCGAGCTCAATTTCAGTATTACATAGCCCTAACTCGACTTAATTGCAATCTTGGTATAAGGTATGAAGACCTTGTACCTATACTTTATCTTATAAGAATAAGGTTCAAAAAATCTATATTTAGACTCTATTCGGTTGGGTTAGCTATAGGTGGGTATCTCAAACTAGGATAGCAATCAAGCTAAGTTGAGCCTATATAGGGATGCAACCAGGGCGGGTTTGGGACGGGTTTTTGAAACCCAAACCTGACCCGAGTCTTTAATGGGTATCCAAGAACCTGAGCATAACCCGACCCGACCCAACCCAACCCGACTACAAGATTTTCAATTTTTTTTCTTAAAAAAAAAGCAAAAGAAAGAATTTTGTTTCAAGTTATTAATGATACAAACACTCATATTGAATGAATGAATTTTAGACAATAATATCATATAAAATGATGCAAACACTTCATTTCCACTTATTTTCATATACATAGAATATAAATAGGTTCATTGTTTTAATAACTTAATATTTTTAATTTTTTAATATTTTGAATTTATGTCGGGTCGGGTTTTCCAAACGGATTACATAATAAACCCAAAACCCGACCCGATAACTTATCAGTTTTTTTTTTTTTAATCTCAAAACCCGTCTCAAAATCCTATAGGGTTTTTAGCGGGTTGGGCGATTAGGTACCCTATAACGGCCCGCCTTGCTTGCATCCCTAAGCCTATATGATATAATGCTTAACTCGAGCTCCAGCTTAACTCAAAATTTTAAAGCTCTAACTTAGCTTCAGCTCGACCGGATTAGGAATCGTGAGCTCAATCTAGACTCCAAATAGTACTATATAAATTCAAGTTTGATTCAATTAAATTTGTTATATTCAATTTATTGAGAAATATTCTTTATTTTTATTAAAATAATATTAGTATCCAAACTTAACTTGAATTTGATTAATTTAATACTCGTCTTAAGTTTGATTCGACTTGTAAACTTATCAAACTAAAAATTATGAAACTCAAATTTGACTCAATAAACTATTTAATTAGTTCAAATTAAAGTTTTAATCTTGAGTTTAACTTAATTATTTTTAAATTAAACTTGAGTAACTATTAAGACAAGCTATGGTATTATCCAATAAGTTATCCACTTGCGGTTTGATGATTGTAACATGTGGTAAAATCAAGTGACGAATTAATAGGATTGTTTGAAAAGAAAAATAAAACGTTTAAAAGAGAGAACAAATTCTGCAAAGGATCCTATTATGCCAACGGTTGCTTTTCCTAAAATCTGGCGTATGCTGCGAACCGAGCTATCGGAAGAGTCTCATGAGGCCTATGTCTCGGTTCTTCCCTGTAAGTGTTTAGTCACTCCAGATTTCTTCTGTTGCTGCTTCAACATAACTTTGTAGATTCATTTATTCAATCTTTTATTTATTTATTTGTGCACGAAATGTTGTAGAGATTTATAGGGTTTAGGGTTTTTTCAAGTGGACGAGAGCTTAAGCTTGAAGGTGTTAAGGATATTATAGCTGTTGCCTCCGGCAAAGGCGGTGTTGGCAAATCCACTACTGCAGGTAAGACTTAGATCCCCTTTCGCTCTTGCTCCCTTTTTGATTTTTTCATGAAACATCATGGCTTCAAATGCAATTTGAAGTTAGATGACAGAACGATTCGGTTCGGATGGATGTGGGCTTCAAGAAAGATTGAGTTTTTCTTTTCTTTTACTAATTAATATGTTTATTTTATTGGTTCGAGGGTAATTTTTAATGGCATTGTGTGTTAATCTTGTAGTGAATTTAGCTGTTGCACTTGCCCAAAGATGTCAAATGAGGACAGGCCTGCTTGATGCTGACATATACGGGCCTTCTATTCCCATTATGATGAACGTTCAAAATAAGCCAGAAGTGACTGAAGGTGCGCATGAGGCTTTATATTGATCTGAGGGGGATATATTGTCTCGAGCAATAATATTGCTCATACTGTTTCTAATGCAATGAGTTTTGCTTATTTCGGGAACTTGTTCAAATTTTCTATGATAATTTTATGCTTGAATATGGTGAGGATTCCTTGGTTTTAGGTACTTTGATAAATTGTAGCTTGCTTGTCATTAATATCCAAACCTTACTTTGTGAAACAATCTAGTTATGCCCAGTATTTGAATACAGTGCCTTTGTTTATTGTTGATGAACTACTTCTGGTATTTGGTTTCTTTACAATATATGTTGAAAAATAACTAAACAGGTGAACATTCTTGATGATATATACTTATTATGACATCATTAAAGGGAAATTTCATTAGTGGAAGGGTATAACTTGGGTTAGCTTCTCCAAATGTGTTTATCTAGATTACATAATGCAGTGGCTGTTGTCCCTATAGAAATGTGTGGAGTCAAGTGCATGTAATTCTTGTACTTGTAAAAAAAAAAAAGGAAAAAGGTAAATTTTAAAACAATGAAAAATGTTTTACCCTAGCCAATGAAAAAGATGGGCATTCTTGTACTAAAAAGATTAGGCACTTGCATTGAAGTAAATGAACGTACAAGTGATTTGAGTTACATGATGATACTCATAAGATTAGTTTCTTCAAGGTTTTCCAAAATGATCTGTAATGTGCTATCTGTTACCTTGACAATTGTCATCTCTACTTTTTTAAGATTCATGACTTTGATATAGTTTTGCTGCATCTTTTGCTTTTATATCATGTCTTGAGGTAGTAAAATTATTTTGCAAACATCATCTCTCTCTTTATATATATGGATTTTTGGATAAATTGACTCCTGTGTGCTCCTGTAGATAAGAAGATGGTCCCAATAGAAATGTACGGAGTCAAATGCATGTCAATGGGTTTTCTTGTGGAAAAGGATGCACCAATAGTGTGGCGAGGTCCCATGGTATGTCTTAACCTCATGTTTGTACTATTACTTTCTTTAGTCACCCTGTTAGGAGTTCACACACACCGCCTACCCCCCTCCCCATGAATTAGGTTTCATCGATTTGAAATTAAAAAAAAAAAAAAAAAAGGAACTAGTGTTGCAATTAATTCCTCCGAAACTCTTCCCATTATTTGTCCCTGATATTTTTTCTCTTTGCTTGGCCCTTGGCAAGAACAAATATTGAATAGGCAATTCACCTTGCTTACATTCTGAAGTGCATATACTTACTTTGCAACAATACGAAGGACACTCATGGCTTTATTGTTTACAGTGCATCTAATATTAAGTCAGCTGTGGAAGTCTTGAAATTGGCTATGAACGAAATCTTTTAATTTGGCTTCTCTCACCAGTCAAATGCTTTCAACGGTTGTTAATCCCCTCCTTTGACTAGTATCCTGCTGTGATTGCTGTAGATCAACAAGGATGTCCAGATGGTACTGTTGACATATAACTGTGCAGGTTTAATGTGGATGCATTCACAATCCATTTGCATACAGTGCTACAATTAATAAATTTGCCTTTATGGAAATCCTAATACGTAGCTGATGGCCACATTTGTGTCAATTTATCATCACATTTAGGGTCTGCTTGAATTTGGCTTTTTTCAGTCTATATCTTTTCTGTGACCAATCTATTCTTATTAACTTTAATATATGGGGAGTCATCTTTTCTATATATGAAGAATACATAAAAGTTGAGAGTGGGTTGTTGACATTAACGACTTGTGGCAAATGTTGCTGATTTCGCAAAGAAAAAGGATTTTTGGGAAACCAAGTTTTAATGTTTTCAAAAGTGAAGTCTTTTGGTGCCTTGGAAAAACAAAGGTTTAATTGGTTCTGTCTAATATAGGGGGAAAAGTGATGCTATTGGTGAAGAAATAAGTTTGGTGGTAGATGAGCATCAGCACTGCCATCCTTCTCTTTGATCTTATTTTGGCAAACCTTTATCCTCAAAGTGGTCTTACTGAGACACCAACCTGGTGTTTAAAAGATGAACAAAGTGGCCACTTAATATGTATTTCTGTATGTATATATCTAAAGCATGTCCATTGAATTGTTTGGATACTTTCATAAGCTTTTGTTGTTTTGATTGACCTCCTTGGGAAAATTCTGTTGCAAAATCATTCTAGGAGTTCAAGATGTGCTATCTTTAATTTTAACGTAGCTAGCTTTGCAAAATTTCTGAATATGAATTGAGTATACAAATTCATTTTGACATAAATGACATATAGATTTCCTCATATTGATCCATTTGCTGCTCATGACTACTTGATCAGCCTATACATGGTTTCTTTAATGTATCTATTGCTGTATAGAGAGCTTAATAAGAGAATTGATCTATCCCTTCAGCATGAAGCAGGTGCCATTCCTTGGTCATAATTTACACCGATAATGGTTAGATGTTTCTTATGATAGTCTACCAGTTAAACCATTTACTAGAACTTTTGACTGTCAGATGTGTAATACAAGCAAAGTAAAAAAGTTAGTGTACTTACCTATCATGTTTTGGCTGATGGATGATGCTACTACTGCTACCAATCTTAATTATTAAGCTCTCAAACTTTCCGTTTGTTTAACTAGCAAAAGTACATTGTTTGGCCATTATCCAAAAGAAATGCTTATTGGCTTTCTGACAATTATTCTCATTGAATGTAAGACAAAGATGCTACTGAATGTCATGCAATGAAAAGTGATACAGGGATCTTAAATGAAATTCTCAAGAATCTTAAGTTATATCTAGTGCAAGTTATCCTTATGGATTTATAAACTTTCATAATATTGATTTATATGCTGCTCTTTGTTCAAAGTCAGCTTTGTGCAGGTGATGAATGCTCTTGAAAAATTGACTAGGGGAGTTGATTGGGGAAATCTTGATATTCTTGTGGTAGATATGCCTCCTGGAACTGGTGATGCTCAGATAAGTATGACTCAGAGGCTGCAGTTATCAGGTATTTGATGGATGTATTCATCTCTGTTTGTTGAGAGGAAGCATGGATTGTTTGCCCTCCTGCTCTGTCTATTTCCTGGATAGTTATCATTCAATAGTTGCATCTCTGGACCACCTATCCTGTGTTTAGAAATCTTATCATGTGCTCTCTCTCTCTCTCTCTTTTTTTCTAATAATTTTTTTTCCAATAAGATAAAATAGCCGTTATCTGTTCTTTAAATTCTTTAAGAAACTGTTGTGAGCATTTCTCTTTTGGCTCTAGTTATATTACATAAGATGTAAAGACCTGGCAAGTGCAAGGCCGTTTAACAAAACCACTTTATTGTCGTTGATTGTTAATATATCGAGATGCAACTTCATACATCTGTATATATCTCTTTAAAAGGAAAACAGGGAGACAGTCTTATTGCCAGCAATGTACAGTGGCAATGAAAGCTGATGTAGTGAAATTTAATGTCGAATGGTACCTTTGGGCAATCCCTGTAGTGCTAATGAAAAATATTGAAAAAAACCAAAGGCTGGATGTATGGGAAAATAACAATTAGCCCAAGAGAAGGGAGCTTGTCTTCTCGTAGCCCCTTGAATATGAAAGAAACGTATTACTGAATGTATCTTGGTCAAACTCATGCAACAGTCACCTCCTTTTGAGAGAACGACTAATCTTGATCATGTACTTCCCAAAAGAAGCTTCAATCGGAACCCTCTAGGCAATGGCCTTGGTTCGGCCACCTTACTAGAGGAAAGTCTCTACTGCAGTATCTACTGGAGCTTGAACTACTGTGCTCGATGTGTGAACCTTACTGATGGTGTTCAGGAGAAACTTTTTGGAAGAGCTTCAAGCTCCAAATCTGAACCCTAGGGGGACCCTGGTAGCTTTGGAGCTCCATGTGACTTTAGCAGGTGGCTCCTTCTTGCTTTTCTTTCCTTGGCCTACCAGCTTTGACCCTGTCATCAGAACGATTCCGGGTTTTTTGGCCTTTGCTTTCTGTGACCTAGGGAAATAAAACTTTAATGGCAAAATTAGAAGCATTTATCGATAAAAGATAGGCAAATCAATGAAGTACCTTACTGTTGATCTTGTTTGCAGGGCACCTATACCTGTGTAGCACAATAGTTTGGGCCTTGCAACATTAACTATCTAGCAGCTTATATTGAGCATTAAAATCATATGTAGGCATGTCATTTCACTCACTTTTGCAACGTCACATTCCAATTTTGCATTGTTACATAAACTACCTTATTAAGTTTTCAACTGCTAATTTAACTTCATTTTAACACACCGCACAGTTAACTGCAGCTAGAAAAGGCAGAATATCTAATCAGTAGCTTTACCTCATGTCATTGTTTCTCTTTAAAAAAGCATAAAAAAGACACAGGCTTCACCTCATGGTTTTTGTATAAAACTATTTATTTAGTCTACAATACATTTCAACAATAATCAAAAAACATAAATCTACTTCATCTTCAATCTCCAAACTCAGTCCTTCGTCACTACAATAGACAGTTGACTACCACAACATAGAATTGATAATACTAAGCCCAAATGCAAACCCTAACCCTAAATCATGTTTGATGATAAAAAAAGTCATCATCTTTCTCAAGTGCATCAACTTCTTCACTGTCTTCAATGATAAAGAAATCATGGTCCTTGTGGGCTTGGATATCACACTTCTGGCTTATACTCATGCTGATTTGCAACTTCTTGACATTATTTCCTTGCACTAAATAAAGAAGACACAGCAAGAAAAATGAAGTCTCAGAAAGTCCCTTTTTCGGGCTTGGACTTATCATCTTATCTCTTTATAACCAAGATAAAATAACTTGAAAAAAGGAAAGAAAAAGAAGTAAAGCTTAAAATTGATTACTGAAAAAAACGGCAGTGAACAAATAAAGAAAGCGTTTAAACGAGAAATTCACAATTATTATATATCTACAGATGATTACAAAGATTGTTATTAAACACATAAAGGATCATAGTAATCTGGTGTTTTCCTTTCTCTACTGAAAAACAAAGACATGAAACAAACCTTTTTGGGTAAAGAATGACATGAGACAACTAATCCAATTTTTCTTGGACACATGGCAAGCTTTAATAGGTTGTTTCCATGTAATTAACAGAGTTAATGGTAGTAAGTGGAAGTTCAAGTGGGTATGGCATTTAGCAATTAAAAAGTTTTAAGTATATAATCACAAAAATGGCTGGAGTTTTTTTCACCTTCCCCACAACCCCGCCCACCACACCGACCCCCAACACCTCCCCACCCACCCCTCCACCTTCTTCTTTTCCTTTTCTCCCTTCCCCTTCCCTTCTTGTTTTCTTTTTCCCTTTTCTGTAAATGGATAAAGTTCAATAGCAAGCAGGACATTATCTGAACACACATATCCATAGGCTAAATATATAGAGAAAACTCTCTTTTATTTACCTGCTGTAATTATCACTTACTGGTGCACTGGATACTTCCCTATGTAAAGTTCATGTGTGGTTGTTTGCTTCCATCAATAATGAGCAATGAACATCTAATTTCTCAAATTTCCCATGGCAGTCATAGTTTTCTACCTTTTAATTCTGGTTCATGGTCCACATATAATGGCAGGTGCACTGATTGTTTCTACTCCGCAAGACGTTGCGTTAATGGATGCACGTAGAGGAGCTAGAATGTTTTCCAAAGTAAAGTTCCTGTAAGATCTTGTCCTTCCTTCCTTGTGTTTTATAAGCTTATTCATATATACTTTTTAGTAGGTCCCAGGTTATAATCACATTTTAGTGCAAGTCATATTAACTTGGTGCATGAACCTTGTGGGATGATTTGTGTGACTGCAGTTAGCTGGCCAGATTATGTCAAGGCCTTCCATTAACAATGTAATCTGTGTTTCTTTTTGTTGATAAATCAGTTGTTTAAGCAACTGAAATCTTAGTTTAAGGATACCCTCACTAAATATACAGGTCCTTTGATCCAGGTTGTAACATTTTCTTAATGTGGTCTTTATTTACATCAAGACTGATTTCTTGCATATTGGGTTCAAACAACCACTTTAGGGCATCCCTGAAATCGTGGAGATGCACCACTCATGTTACACATGGGTTGTGCAGAAGATGCACCAAATATCTACTGTCATTTTGTGAACAATTCTATTTGGTGAAGTTATGAGTATTTACTTTGGGTGGCTAAGATATTTCTTTGGCATTTATAAAGAAGACAGCACAATGAGGAATAGAAAAAAAATAAAAATATAATCTTTGTTATTTCTCTCAGTTAGTCATGATTTGTAGTAGCATCTTTGAAGCACCTGAATCCATAATGGAGGTGCTGAATTTAGAGAACAAGATACAAGTGTTAGGGTTTCTATCTGATTGTGCAATGGGTACACCAGGAATACCATACTTCAGTAGTTTCAGAAGTTGATCCATCTGCTCTTTACCAATTAAATTAAAAGGGACATATTCATCCTCACCTTCTGCAGAGTTCCCATGGTCTGGTTTGTCATTATGGCTTTTGCTTTTGCAATTTGCTAGGTTGCCATGGATATGCTAGCAAATCTCCCATGTATAGTCACAACAAACCTTATGGCAGTCATCTTGCCTCTACGAGGGATTGAAATTCTTGCCCAATTACCATCTGTTGTAGCAAAGGCTAGATTCTCAAGAGAAATTGGTTGGCACCATCTTTCCTAACATAACATTCTTTTGACTTTCCTCTGTTATAACTTCTGAAAAATATTTCTCCTAGAGGTTGTAAGGTTCTCTACCAATGACACACACACACTTCATCAAATCTAACATCCAACCTGGTAAAAAATTTGTAAACTTGATAATTTTTTTTTTTTCACCTTCCTGAAGTAGCTGCTTTAGAGGTAGTTGCCAATCATAGTTGTGGATTGCCAATTTGTCATTGAATAGGTCCAAATCTTGTCATAAATGTTTCAATTGATTGAAATATTTGGATGAAACTATCATGACCCTGTCAAATTTCCCTATCTTTCAAGGTTAATTATATAATCTGGGATTAATTACCTATATTAGAGTACTTCTGATTGACATTCTCTTAGAGTTCCTTGGTTGTCTAATAACACAAGTAGTTGGAGCTGATCTCTTCCTCCATTGAGCTCACTAGTCACGTCATTACCATGGAATTCTCTACATCCCAGATCAAATACAAGGGATCTTCATTGGTTCGCTCTTTCATTTCATTTGTTAAATAGCCATCTTTGCTTTTGTTCAGATATAACTGCTCATTGATTGAGACCAACAAAGGATTGTTTCCTTGGTTGTCTAATAACACAAGTAGTTGGAGCTGATCTCTTCCTCCATAGAGCTCACTAGTCACGTCATTACCATGGAATTCTCTACATCCCAGATCAAACGCAAGGGATCTTCCTTGGCTCGCTCTTTCATTTCATTTGTTAAATAGCCATCTTTGCTTTTGTTCAGATATAACTGCTCATTGATTGAGACCAACAAAGGATTGTCTCCATTTGACTGGACTATTGTAATCTGGACAAGATGGTTTTTGGGATAAGGGTTCTTAGGTTTGCTGAGGCCAGAGGTTGACTTGGGTGTGGAGTCGGAAGTAATCTCAAACATGATGAGGACAACGGTGTTTTGAAAATACCTATTGGCTGCAGATGGGTATGATTCTCATACCATCCACTGATAAAAGTAAAAAAAATGTATAGTCTATATAGAATAAAGATAAGATTTCTTATAGGAATGACTGAAAACAATAATAGGAAACTGAAAAAATAAATAAATTAATGACCTAACTTTCTAATTTGGATTATTAACTAAATCTATATTTACATTTCATTTGATTGACAACGAAGAGGAAACTAAATCAAATCCTTGACATTAGGAAACTGAATCATGTCTTTGAGGTTCTCAGTAATATTTTCTGAGATTGAAGGGCTGCAAGTCGTCTTGTGCTTGTTAACAGGATCTAGTTTATGGGCTGTTATAAGTAAAGCTGTCCTTGAAGACATAATTACTTTTGTATATCCTCTAACCCTTCTTGATGTAGCTTGGAGCCTATTGTTAACTAGGATTGAGGGCTCACTAAAGATAATCCTTTGATCTTAAAGAGTAAACTTATTACAATTTAAGACTAATTGAAATAATTAACTTGATGTCTTATCTTTACAAGCCGAGCCACCAACTTACAATAGTAATGGCTCATTCACTTCCCTAAATGAACAAGACTGTAATGAAATTCCTATTACGAAGGAATGAAATAGAGCTGTAATAGGATTTTTTTGTATTAATGTTTTATTTAATTGTGATATTTTGAAAAAAAGACAGTTCTAGTATTGAATTGATATTCATAGGTTTGGATAAAAAATTACTATTCAATGTTTTGTGTAATAGGGATTCATTGTGAAATCGTGATTCAGTGAATTGAACGGCGTAATGCTATTCATAAGGAATAAAACTGTAATGGAATTGTAATTGCAGCTAAGTGAACGCGCAGTAAATACTCAGAACTTCACCGGTTGGAATTAAAGAAGATAAATATTTATTTTCCTAAAGATCCCCTAACACTTTATTCTTGACAACTATTTTAGGTTTTCAAAATCATTTGCCTTACAATCACTTGGGGCTTGCCAGCTTCAGCATGAAGAAAGTTTCTTGCATTGATAATTTCGGTAGAAATATTGATTGAAGTTACAACACAAAGTCTTGGCCCAGCTCGACGCCCTTTGCTCTTAATTGCTTGACTATAAGTGGCCTAGCTTGCTGTGCATAGGCCGGTAATTAATTTTCACTAGGATTGCTTTGTTGCAGAAACTCTAGAAATGCTGTATAGGACAACTGATGAATAGCTTTCTCTTATACACTCAAGTCAAACTCATTGCTATTCCAAGTTTTGATGGGCTTAAGTCTACTTTATTCTAATTTACTATGACAGACCTGGTGTGAAAATAGCTCTTGATTCTTGAAAGACAGAGGATGCTTTTGCCAGTAATGATTGAAGTCTTTGCTGATAGTGCTTAGCTAGTAGAGTCAAGTGCATCTTGACCAAGTTGTGTGAAGCATTACCATGCTGTGGCAATGCAAACCTCAAATCCTGTGAATTGGAAAATATCCATGAGGTCAATTTTAGGTGAATTTGCTTCAATTTTAATAACAGAGTTCTGCTTTCCCAATCAAGTGGAAAGAGGCTAAATCAACATTTATGCTCTGATGTGTCCCTATATCAGAATAACTGCTCACATTGATATTTCCACTTCCATAGATTGTCAAAACTGTCAAAAGGAAGGAAAATTTAACTTCATAGAATGCATAAGCAAATAGCATTGTTCAAGCGGGATCTCATGGTTGAGGCACTGATCAAACCCTAGGTCAACTTGCCTGGAAAATTGATGTGCCTAAATCTATGAACCGATTATAATATGGACGATACCAGTCGATTTTGTGTGACTTTTAATGTAGAGGATATGAACAAGCTCTCAAGGATATTACGTAACAAGGAAAACTGAATTATGATATTTTGGATTTGATATGGCACAACCCAAGAATGTTGAGTTTTTTCCATAATCTAAAATAGATGGGAACAAGGATCAATTGAGGAAAAACTCATTCAAAGCGTATTAAGTCTAATGTAGCTGTTCAATAGATCGAATAACCACTTTTATTAGTTTTCAGGTTTATTGTGCGTAAAATGTACTAAAAATACATAATTAACGATAATTATCTTTACCCAAAATTATAATAAAACGTAGTCAAGTTGTGCATGATAAGCAGGTTTGAGTGTCTTTTTATGTTGTTCTAATAGAATCCTTTGTATAACCAGCATGCATCCAGATGCCGACTGATGCCATTTGGACATCTGAGGGACTTTATTCAAATGACATTTTGTGCAATGTGCCATTTGAATGAAGCCAAGGTGGTAGCTTCAGGCTGCGTCCCCAATGAACAAAGTGAAAAAGAATTTTAACTTTATGATCAATTGGCCACTTTAACATTCTGTCTTTTAATCAGATGCCTAATTTATTTAACAACTTGACAAGGCATTCAAATGTGGTGGTCCAAAATCTCAGTGTGATCCCATATAATCACTTCATCTGATTCTCAAGGTCAGAGTTGTTCAAATGAATTTCCAGTGTGGAAATTTTGTGGCATTGGAAATGTTAAATTTCATGGCTCTGAACCGAATTTCCTTGATAAATAAGATTCCATCCACTGCAGCTAACCCTAATCTTATATTTTTTATATATCTCCATGCTTATATCTCTTGTGGGTTGTAAAACATGTCTGTAGCTCTACATTCTTGCATCTGATCTAAAGCACCTTTCATACTCACTGACAAATCAAATACTGTCAGTCATTTTTAGATGTATGTGTTTTTGTGCTTTCTGGATTAGTTGGTCATGCAATTTGCTTGTGATATGGGCATATGCTTATATCTACTGTGACCTAATTGTGCAATAATACATTTCCCTTGCCAATTGTCCTCACTGCAGGTTCTGGGATTTGTAGAAAACATGAGCTTCTTTAAGTGCCCACATTGTGGTGAACCCTCATTTATTTTTGGGGAAGGTGGAACTAGGAAAGCAGCTGCTGAGATGGGTCTAGAATTTATTGGTGAGGTATTGTGATCTCTTTTAGTTGCTTAGAATTCTTTCTTTGGAATCTCATTAAAGTGCTATTGATGCCTCTGAAGTTTGTTATGGTGACTGTGCCTGCCTGCCTGATGGTGAAAATGCGTTCTTGCTACATCATTTGTGCTCCAAGACACTGGAATTGTGAAAAGTCATAATATTTATGTAAGAAGGGCCTGTAGATAAACTTGGTGATTCAGTGGAATACTGTAGTTATGTTTGCAGTCTCTGATTCCATCAATCCTTACGGTTATACTGCTGATTGCTCTTCTGATGTTTTTCTCTTGTTTGTTCCTCAGATACCTCTGGAAAAGGAGATCAGGGAGGGCTGTGACGAAGGTGTCCCAATAGTAATATCATCTTCCAATTCTGATGTTTCCAAAGCTTATGATGAATTGGCCTGGAAAGTTGTCAGCAAACTGAAGGTACTGGCCACTGAGCAGCCAGCCCATGTAAACTTCCAACTTTGACATTGCATGTCAACTTCTAGGCAGAGAGATCTTATCTGTGCTTGCTTGACCATCAGCTGGAAAATGATGGTTGATGAAACAACTTTCATCGAGCTTGGTCTCATCTTGGTGGAAGAAGAATCTCTTTAGACCTTCCACTATCAGATGGACAGTTTATTGAGCAACTGTGAAGGAAGATGCACATGGCCTAACAGTTGACACGGGTGACAAATCCTCAAAAGTTTTATCTAGCCACAACTAAGTAATATTGTCATGTTGAAGAAATGTACTAGTTCCTGCCATTATTTATCATCTCAATTTTTGTGAAAATGGTATAAAATATTAACATACTGCTATCTATCAGTTTCCGAAACTTAGATGCCTTGAATATGATAGTCTCATGATATGCAGGTATATTACATGGCAAACAATCATCAGAAATGTAGTCGTCATTATTATTTTGGTTTTCTCTGTAAGGTTTCTGTTGGTGTTGCACCTTTGCTATGGTGGATATAATATAATTCTTTCTTTCTCTCTTTCCCTCTTTCCCTTTCCCCCACTTTGGAATCCTTCTGAGCTTTGTAAGTAGGGTTATTGGTGGCATGTCAGTCGCCTTTACCAAGGCAACTGAAGTAGCTTTGCTAAGTGTTGACCTGCGGTGAAAGAACAAAGACATGGAAGTACGAGTGTTTGATTTTGCCTATAAGCAAGTGCAAACATTGTATCAGCTGCAAGAAAAGCCTTGCGTCCTCAAGAGAGATGCCTATTTTCACTTGTGAGAACTATGATGAGGGTATCGACGTTCTTGATCGAAATAGTGCAAATGCATGATCATAAGGAGCCTATAAATGGAGAGTTTCTTCCGTCAACAGGCTTGATGGAAGGATTGGGCGTTAGTGATAGACCATATGTGAAAAGAATCACTATATAACAAGAAGAAATCAAGAATAGAGATGAAGTCGCCACCAATGCCTGATACAGGGTAACAGCCATTACGCTTGGATGTCCATTATCAACACCATAACACGCTTGCCAGATTAGAATCCGCCAAGTAACTTGGCCACAAAGTACGCAATATATGGAATGCAAAATGAAAAAAAAATCAATGCATTGGACCTATGTCCTTTTTAAGGGGGTAAATTATAGATAACTTACCCTTGTTTTTATGGTTTTACAGTTATATGTTCTGTGTTTTATTTCCATACAAACAACTTACCCAAGTTTTCTTCTGTTTTGTTACCGTCTAAAAAATAATTAGTACGGTCACATGGGAGTCACGTGCTCTTTTGCCATTAACATTCAAGACAGAGGAGCCCTAGCTCCAAAATCATGATTATGCTATCACATAATCCTCCGTAAACCACTTGTGTTTTCGTAATTAGACAGACTTATTTTCATTTCTTCTCTCCAAAATCAAGATGTCTCTTTAAGAAAAACCCTAACCCTAAATCTCATTCGATTTCTACTCCAAAATCTATTCCCTCTCCCAAGGAAAACCTAACCAAAATTCAATATAGGATTTAGTGAGGAAAAGAACAATTTGTTAAGTGTTCAATTTAATGTCTTGTAGTTCGTTGCGTTTAGAAAAGATGCAGTTGGGCGTGCTGGCTACAAGAGGAGTTTCAATAGCGTCTTGTTAGAATAGAAAGAAGCTGGGTGTGTCGGTGGACTTTAGAAGTACTGAAATACTCATCACTTACATTTACTGAAATCCATTTGTTTAGTTTGCATGATAAATTCAAACTTTTGAGACCATAATTATCAGGAAAAAAAGTGAGCTTTGTTTAGGGTTTTTTTCCACTAAACTAACTTCCAATATGTAGTTTTAGTAAAAACTCATATCAATTTTTGGCTTTTTATTATTCCATATTGATCAAAAACCAAACTTTTCCATCAGGTAAATATAAAAACTAAGATCTTCAATTGGGTTGCGTTTATTATTTATTTATATTTTTAATTTTTTTGCTTTCGCTGAAATGTAATTTGTTTGTAGTTCCTAAAGCCCTTTTGTTGATGATGTTTCTATAACCCATATAGATTGAGATTATGGAGACTTGCTTTTTCTTCTTCTTTTGTTTTTACACTTCACTCTGACTTCACTTTGGCTTTATACGTGCTTGCGACATGTTAAAATTAACGAAAATTATGATGGAACAAAACAAAGTTAAACACAAGTAAACTATTTTTTCCAAAAAAGTATCACAGATCAGCTGTTTGCAAATAAGGCAAAATATAGAATTTTTTTTTTTTTTTAATTAATCTTTTTTAAGACAGCTGTAAAAAACCTTTTGAAACTTTGACTCAAGTATGGTGCTTTATATAAAATTTCAAAACTTGAAATAAAACTTCTAAATTTTGATAAATTGACAACTTAAATAATTTCCACTAAAAGGTCAAAATTAGAGAATATTAAAGTATATTAAATAAGTTAGAGAAAGTGTTTTTATACTAGTTCAAAGTTTAGATGCTCTATTCTTGGGTTTTTTAAGAATTTGCTCATTTGTTCTCTTTGTTATACTAGAATCCTTAGGCCACTTTTAGTATATGTCTCATCTTAACTAAGCTAGTTTTAAGTTCGATACTAATTATGGCCTCTTTATGTCAAATATTTCACTTTAATAAGTTTAGTTTCTTAATTCAACGATGGAATTAATATTCATAATTTTGGAAAATTTATCATTTAAATTAAAAAGAAATCTTTAGAAATTTGATAAATGTGAGGTACGATTTTTTTCTTTAATAAATATTGAATTATCCTTGTCATAATATTCTAATGTTTACCAACTATAATCATACCATTTATCTAGATCTAGTTGTGAAAGTGTCAAGAATACATTAGAATTCACCCTATGTCCATTGTTAAAGGTTAAAACTCATCATACTTTCTTCATTCATTATATAAACCCAATAAACATTAATTAGTACATCAATCATCAAAACAAGTCATTCAATATGTATTTATTTTATTTCACCACATGCTGAAATTTTCACAAAATATAACCGTTTTAATCATTTTAAACATTTTTACCATCCAAAACATAGCACTAGTTATATTACCTAGTCTTAAAGTCATAAATGGTACTTGAGCTTTGATAAAATATACAAATAGGTAATTAAAATCTAAAACTTATTAATTAGTACCCAAATTTTGAAATTGACATACCTCAGAACACTTTTTGTGCATCTAATAGTACCTCTATCAGATTCTTTCCATGTACTAAAATTGTCAATTTCAATGTTTTTCATGTATCAAATTGATCAATTTCAAAATTCATATATTAAATTAATCACTTTCAAAGTTTAGGTACCATTTGCAACATTATCCCTATTACCTATGTCGTTTTTTTTATATAAACTCACGAACCAACACATTTGCATCTTAACCAAGCCTCAAGCAATTAATTTTACACACTTTTTTATTATAATTCTAGACCTACATATACTTGCATATCAATTTAGACTTAACGATGAAAAGGGGATTCTTAGCCTTCTTTAATTTAACTGCTCATATTCCAAACTTAACAAACACCTTATTAAGCACTAATTAAATCCATAGTTCAATCAAATATCCTTAGATTATCAAGAACCACATATCTCAATTCTTTAATTTCAAAAATCATGGTATTCATAGACTGCAATTAGTTAACAACTAGAGATTATTCCCTAACTCCATCAATAATCAAAATTTATTCAATACCTTCACAATTTCAAAGAGTTGGTTTCAACTTAATCATAAGCTGCTCGACCATCACAAATTTTAACAAGGTTGACTAGTCAATTATCAACACAAGCCAAGGTAGCATCCATCATTTAGTCAATTGAGCAAGGTTATCAATATTAGGAAGCTCACACTCATCGTTACAACCACAAACTTATTAATGCAAACCAAAATTAGAAATTACTTCATCTAAAACACCAATGCTTTTAATCTTTCATCAATAATCACTATTACAATCACCGTTGCAATTACTAATTACTAATTACTAACAATAAAAATAGGAAAGTTAAAGAAAGTCAGAATAGAAGGGGACATCGTTCAAATTTCACTTTCCTAAAATTCAAATGAATTTGAATTGAGACTAATCTTCAAACACTAGACTTTCTAAGATCTGTGTAACATGTTTTAGAAAATAAATTTTTAAAAAGAATTTTTCAACCAATCTAAATTTCATTAACACACACTTTAAATTAGTTCAAGATATAGAGTAAGTTCTAAATAAACAAAAGATTAATTATAATTCAATGTCAAACCACTACAATAAAAAAAAAAAAAAGAATCAAAATCATAGGTAGCAGGCATAAAACAAGCATAAAGTCAACACAAAAAGGAATTCATTTTACCCTTATTTCAAACCATGAGAGGTAAAGTACTAAATTGAAACAATAATTCAATGTAACAAATTAAGTTGCATCTAAAAAAAACTTCAAAATGAGGAGATGATTATATTCACAACAAAATTTCTAAAGTAACTTAACAGCTCAATTGGTGAGAGGCGTTACCTTTGGGGCAAACAAAAGCCTCAAGTCTTGGGTTCAATCCGCTACGGCTGCAGCCAGGGTCAGTTTGCCTGAGAGCAACAATACCTAATTGTTGGCTGCGTTCTCTCTTTTCCTTGGGCCTCCCTAAAGGGGTGTGCAACTACGTAGTTTGCTGTTGCTAAAGAGTGGAGGGACGTGATTCTTTACACTTAAAATACCAACACGTTTTATCTTTTAAGACATGAATTAATTTCGTTTTATCATTTTTGTAGTTATTTTTCCTCAGTGCGCAAAGTGTATGTGGTACAATGAAACCTACCATAATAATTATAATTCTTATTAGAAGATGCTCTAACAAAGTATTCGTTATAATCTTTATTGTTAACTTTATAGCTGTAAGTGATAAGTGTTAAATCACCCTTATCTAGAAAAGAATTTTGGCTTTATTGTTTGATTTTGATGATTAATTTGAAAAAAAAAAAAATTGATACTTGTGAAAATTTTGGTTTCAAGCCTTTTTCATGTTATTTGAGATCAAGAAAAGGAATATGAGGGATTTTTATGGCTTTGGTGAAGATTTCAAAAAATTTGAAGAAATGGAAGCTAACATCAGTTAAACATGGGTGTTTTATAGGTTGTGTTTTACCAGATTTTATTGAAGTTTATTAAATTTTAACACAAGATTGAACCTGACTTTATGTTTAGGTCATGTTTAGAGCAAAGGCAAAATATAAAAGGAACTAGGACTTGGTGTTTAAGCCATATTAGAAACAAATAGTTAACATGAGAAAAACATGGACTCATTTTTGAGTTGTGTTCGCCTAGAGATTCGAAGAAGCCTATAATGCAAGTAGAATATAGACTTGCATGTTTGGGGTTGTTTTTAATATATCCATGAAGAAATTTTGTAATATTAGGTCTAATAGAAGTTTGAACAAGGCCATTTTAGTACCCATGTTAAGCAAATCTTTACCATAGTATATATAACAATATCTCCATTTTTTTTTATAGGACTTTTGCAACTTTGATAGATCTAAGCAAGTCAATAACATCGGATATAACTAGAGGTTGTAAAAGTAGCAATCAAGGGTGTTTTTCTCATGAATTTTTTATTCTTTATTACTCCTTGTATTTTAATTGTTAGATCTCTGGAGGTTTGGATTGTTTTATGTAGATAAAGATAAACCCTATGTCTAGTATGTAACCAAGACTACTTTAGAATCAATGATTTTATTTTTGGCCGGTTAGAGTCAATGATTACTATTTATTTATTTATTTTAACTCAATTATGTGTGCTTTGTTATTTTCTTGAATTAATAGTACTAGTATATTTGTTCTTGGACAATTTCATTTTAATTAATTGAGAAATTGCTAGTTTGAATAGATCTACATAATTGAAGAGATTTGCATGCAATCCTAGAGATAGGATAACATAAATCTTTTGTATTAGGTAAATCTCTAGATGTAGTGTAATCCCCAAGGTTTCTCCATTAAGAGACCAGTGATTGAAAACAAAAAAACTTCATAAATAGATATTAGAAAAATAGATATTTAGTTAGTGAGCATGAAAATACATGTAAATTTTTTTTCTGATTGAATCCTATACTAGAACGAGTAAATTTCTCAACTAGTAAAAGATACCAAAGATGAAATTACTCGACATAGATCCATAACTCACTAATTATAGACCTATGACTTTATAATTCAAGTGTGAAAAGAAACAATTAATTTTTAAAGCATATTGGCTAGAAAACGATAATTAAGAAAGAATAGCTATGGTTGGAGAATACCTGACGGGATAAAAAAAATCAATATCTATAAATTTAGAACTTAAATAGAAGTTCTGATTTTACACACATAGAATACAGAAAATTTTGATTCTTTAGAGCCCAAAACCTTAGTTTAGTTTATCAGTTTCGAAAATCTTAATATCAATTAATCACGTAGCTATATAACACTAGATGTTGATTGAACTCTATCTTTTGTGATTTGAAACTTAGAAATAGTTTTTAAAAATCGTGTCCTGACCTAATTAATAATTTTTCTTTATATTTATCAATATCTATTTGATATCACAAAACTATTCGTCTTATATATATTATAATTACCTAGTTTACAATTCTATGCATAACAGTGTTTAAATTTCCAGCTGACATACGGTAGATAAGTAGAGCTCAAGCAATGAGCTGTAAATTTCTCAAACCTTCTCTCATTAAATAATTGATAGTGACGTGTTGACTCACACATACACATGGAAGAAGCACAACCATTCACTTGTTAACGGAACCATTTTCACCATAAAAATTTTGCAAGCTATTCTCACGAGATCTAAAGTAATCCTTAACAAAATCACAACTCAAACATATGAAAATATTCCCAAATTTCACTTGAAGGCACCAAAAATTCTAGCTTCATTCTTCCTTCCACCAAAATCAACAATAACAATTACCAATTCCAAACAGCTTCTTCCACCCATCCTCAATTCCCTAAGATAGTTAAACACCACCCTTTCTTACAAAACTCTCAAGAAAGAAGAAGGAACAACTTTCAGCTTACTTAAGGCTAATGTTTTCATCTCTCAAACTATCTTCATAGAGTACATTAGAATACATGATAGACTTAGAATCACCTTAAAGTGAGGATTAAGATATCCTATCTTTATATTTATATATTTTATCTTACAACATTCAAACTAAGAATATGAAAAATGAAGGATTGGCAAGTTAGGAGAGAAATAAAAGGACATATACTTCTGAAACATGGTAACTTTAATCAAATCTTTTCCAAACACCCATCTAAGGAATCTAGGAATTAGCATAACTTCACCAATATAATGATTTTCATGGCTAACATAAAGGTAAAACTATGAAAAATACATATACAAAAATATTTCGTCCAAATAGAAGTAATATAGATATGGCATTAGGAACTAAAATAAGGCCGTAATTTAAGAAAGAACACTAGTCATTGTCATAATCAGGATCGTGATCTCCTTTGAGGGCTAAAAATAACACCAATAACAGTCGTAACCTCTACCATGACCTCACTATACTAAGATTAAGACATATCACGGCCATAGCATTAGGAATGATCTCCTCAAAAAAATAAATTTTATACACATCACGACTGTGATGTACCTCGTGATCTTACTGTGCTTAAGCTTAAGCCCATCATGGTCATAATATAGGAAGTCACCTTCTAAGGTCATGAAGCTTGCATTGATCCTGGCCATGATGGTGCTCGTGATCTCCTTGAACCTATATCTTAACACCTACTACGGCCCTGATACAGGTTGTTATCTCCACTAAACAAAAATTTTATACTTGTCATGCCCATGATCACCAACCATAGTATACATCATGCCCATGATACATTGCCCTGTTTCATCACCACCTATATCACACCTGTGACCTACACCTACACTCTAAGACCTTGTAGCCTACATGAACCCCTTAAATAAAGGAAAGACAATTACAATAGGAGATTAAAGTTCTGGAAGCTAACTTGTTATAATTCAAGTGGTTGTAAGAGATAATTTAAGGTCAAGTTATTAAACTTAAGGGATACATACATACATTGAAATGCGAATTATGGTCTTCTTAAGATTTTAAGAATATCAAATATAAGATTTATATATAGATATTAGTTAACATTATTATATTTACTAAAGATACATATCCAAAATAAGATTAAGAGAAACATAATAAAAATAAATTATGATAAATGATTCGGCCATAGGGAAATAATGGACTTAATTGAGTTAATTTAAGACTTAATGAAACATAGACCAAAACAAGTAATTGAACTTAGAATAAGAACCAAAAATTCAAAACAAAAACAATAAGAATCATAGTATAATTTTTGGATCCCTAGGAAAACATGGAAGGGAAATATAGAATGACTAGTTTGACTTGATAAATGAACCATATTAGAAATATGAAAATAATGCTAGAAATAACAAAACCCAAGCTTAAGACACTTAAACATCAATAAGACATGTTACGTAACTATAAGTATAGTGATAAGTGTGTATTATCCCATTTCATAGAGAAACAGATCAATTCTTGGATCTTTTAGTAGATTATTTCAATAAGTAAATAAGGATTGATAGGTGAGTGACTTTAACCGTATCACATTATTTGTACTTGTAGTATAGTTGCATATTTTGTAAAAATATATTAAAATTGTTATGTATGTAGGGTTGGAAACAACGTATGCTGCTTAGTGTTTATTTAGTTGCCAAACTAAAATAATAAAAATGAGAATCACTATGTATGTTACATATATTATATGAATTTTTTTTGAAGTTTGTTTGTAAGTTGTATGATCGCCTATCAATATGACTTAATGTGAATTAACCCTATAATACACCTATAATGCATTGCATAATTTACATTGATACATTTAAAATGTGGTGACCCCAATACGAATTAGAGTTTCAGTTCTAAGGTAATGCTTGATTTTTCTAGATGTAAATTTCCTAGCTCTACACAAGGTTGCCCATGTTCTGCTCGATTCTTTGGGAACTAAACTAGCATTTGAAGGAAAGTCACCTGAAGTCTCGACATGAAATAGCTAATACTTAAATGGAGTTCCTTTATTCCAAGTTTGAGAATAAAATATTCGAAATCAATATATAACAATGTACAATACTCATTCTTTCTTGGCCCCTTGATCCTCTTGGGTGTAGTAAGTCCCCCGATTGAGTTTTTTTATTCCAGGGAACAAGAGAAATATCTGAAATATCTATGTGAGAATACACGATACCTATTCTCCCCTTGGTTCTTTATTTCTCCTAGGTACGGTTATCATAATTTCCTTCTAACCCGATGAGAGGACATAAATTTTCATCTCATTTGGATTTTAGGTCTCATACCCTCATAGGATACCTTAATAGTGACGATACGTCATGTAACCAATTGAGGCCTTCAGAAAGTTACATGAGTACTATACGACTAATATGCCTTGTGATGTGAATAGTCATAATAGGATTGTAAGGTTGTCAAGGTAAGAAATTTCACACACACACACACACACACAACACACACACATATATATAAGTTCTTTACAACATGATATCTTACAACAACTTAGGATCAATTCCCAACAAAACTTTATAACTTAAAGGAAACAAAATAAATTGTTCTATGCAAAGAAGCTATCTTCACTGCCAGTCAAGCCTTGGATTTTTCCCTTGAGATCTACTACGTCTACTCACCATAAGCTTAGATCCACCCCAGAGATCCTAAAAGCATATAAAATTTGTAGGAGTGTGAGCACACAACAACGCAGCGAGATAACCGAATCAGACCACACTTCAAATAGATGCCAAACAAGTTTTAATTATGACCATATGCAATGCTACACTCAGCCATATGAAATACACATATGATGAATGCAAACAACACATCTATGGGTATTCAGAGCCATACACGGTGTAAATTTATGCTATCTATACTTTAGTTGTTTAGGATGGACCTTGACTCAAGCAACATCCATCCTTGGCCAACGTTAGCTTACATAAAAGGTAGACACCAACTTAGTAACATCTACCAAGTAAACTTCGACTCAGACAACATCCACTTTCACTCAACGTGGGTGAACAATTCTTTAGCATTGCAGGTAGACCTCGACTTAAGCAACATTTACCGCTGTTCAATTATGGTGATTTTAACAAGTAGACCCAACTCAAGCAACATCTACCATCATCTCATAACAAGTAGACCCCAACTCAGGCAATATTTATTATCAAACATTACTCGAAAATATTCTAAGTTTATTACATAAACAATTTTGGCAAAATTCAACAATTTTAAAAGACTAAAAGAGTGACTTAAGAAACTCCAAGTCATGCTCCTTTAGAGATACATTTTGAAAATACTTTCAATTACAAATCTGAGACATTTCCTAAGGGGAAAAGAAGGGGGAGGGTAGGTTCAATTACTTGCAACGAATATATCCAATTAATTTAGCCTAGTATTTAAAGTTCTAGCGATCATGTAAATGATGACACTCACAACAACCAATCATTCAACAAACAAAAAAGACAACAAGGATAACAATAAGTAATAGCAAGAACAACAACGTGATAAGATTCAAGCTACTCACCTATGCATCCTGCTTATAGATCGTAGTAATCTTTTAGAAACTCGAGGTCTTAGTTGAAAGCTTCCATAGAATAATAAGCATCCATCACTAACACATAATAGAGAAGGTAAAACTCTTACTAGAGCTTTAAGTGCTCTAGATTCTTGTTATAACTTCTTAACCTATGCTCATCACCATTGCTTACTACTAAAGTTGAGTCAACGGTCTCAATGTTGCACAAACTAAGCTCAAGCCTAAGCAAACTGAGGGTCAAGGGTCACACCGCTGCGCAAACTAAGCATAAACCTAAGCAAACTGAGGGTTAAGGGTCACTTAGGAAGGGTTGCGAGGTATATAGGTACAAGAAAAGATGTCGTATCTCAATAAATTGGGGGTCGAGTGTCATTAAAAAAGTTCATAACTTGTGTTGAGGGCACGTTGAGTGCTCTACATTAGACCTCGACCAGAGCTGTGCTCAAAACACTTTGTTTAAATTTGGCCTTAACAACTCTTAGTGATTGTCGTGGGATACATTGAGGGCTCGACAGTAGGCTGCGATAGCATTGTGCTCCAACACTTACAACATTTTTTTAGGTACAACAAGTTCCTAGTGTTTGTCGAGGTTGAGTCGAGTGCTCGACTTTAAGCCACGACAGATACTGTTCATCAAAAACTTACCTTTCGACACTTATACTAAGTCTACCTTTGATCCATTTTGAGGGTAAACTAGGCCACGACGACTTAAAACATATAGAACAACTCCAAAACACCATCAAATTCTCCAGAACAGATCTTAGCGTTAAATCGCTAAAAAAAAAAACAACCTAAAACACATCAACAACAGCAACATACTAATCCAACAGGAACTCTATCTTCTAAAATTTAACCTAGATCCAAAACAAAAGCTTAAAGGTCTACTGTTATAAGGCATGTTTTGTTATTCTTTAATTTAAATACATTAAGTTAGCTCTGCTTATAAACTTTCAACAGACTTGACATAACTTTAGGCCTTGACAAACTTATAAAACAATTTTTGACACTTGTGAGAATAACAAGGCCCATATAACTTTTATTTAAACACATTTTGACAGACATTGTTCATTTCAAGCTTAAACAACTCATAAAATAGGTTTTTATCTATTTTTAGCATTCTTTAACAAACTAAGTTTCGTTTTTCAGTTTTCTGAAATATGATATCTGCTAAAAATGATATTTCACTCGTGAATAGTACAACGTGCGCATGCATTATATTGGTGTATTTGACAAAGACACTTTTTGCAACTTCCGAAGACAAGGTAAAACAGAGATAATTTCTATAACTTCTTGAAAATAAGATAAAACAAAGTTACCTATCGTGCTTTTGAAGATGACTTCACTTTCTTCTTTCCAAAACACTGATTGCAAACTTGTAAACACAATCTTGGTGTTTCTAAAACTAAGAAGATGAAAGTTTGGAAAGAAAAGATTTTGGTGCAGGTAAAAGAGAGTACTTTTAGGGTAAAGGAAATACTTTGAATATCGTGTTTACTTTTTGAAAACAACAACAACGTCTAGTTGGTGTAAACGTTCAAATTGTGATTATTTTTCTTTTACGTAAAAGAAAATAATTATGGTTTAACTTGAATTGTTATAACCGCAATGAAAGAAGATTTATTTAAGAGAAATGACAGTATGCCTATGCTTTATAACTCATTATGATGGCTTGCAATAAATTCCTGATACTTTTATAAATGGTTTGATTATGAAATATCAAAAATCACGAACCTTTTTAGTATATGCAAAACAACATATTATATGGCTAGAAAATATTAATTAATATTTTACCAAAACATTTATTATTTTTTAAGAGATGAAATAAGCTTTAAATTTTTATCTTTTTAAATCTTTTAACTTATGCTATCGCCAAAACTTAAGGATTACATCCTACGCTGCTTAAAATAAGCTTTGTCCTCAAAGCTCAAGATATACTTTGACCATCAAACATCTATGGATAAGCCTTTTTGATGTCCTCTTCAGATTCCCTTGTCACTTTCACATATATGATCTCTTTGTTTCGAAGAGTCTTCATTTTATAATCTAAAATCCACACTAGATGCTTCTCATATGTCAAATTATCCTTGAGTGAGATAGGCTCCAACTCCATCATCTTATCAGGATTGGGCACATACTTCTGCAAAACTGATACGTAGAAAACATCATGCATGCTTGCAAGATTGGGTGGAAGGGCCAATCGATATGCTAAACTTCCAACTCTTTCCAAAATCTCAAAAGGTCCAACATATATTGGGCTTGACTTCCTTTGTAATCGTCCTTTTATGCAAACTTTTTATTGGTCTGATCTTAAGATATACATAATCTCCTACATCAAACTCAAGCTCTCTTCGCTTCATATCAACCCAACTCTTTTGTCTATCATATGCCTCTTTTATTCTTCACTTAATCATTGCCACTTTGTCTACTGTCTCTTGCACCAGCTCAGGTCCAATGGCTACACTTTCCAAATTATCCCAAAACAGAGGCGACTTGCACTTTTGTCCATACAAAGCTTTATATGGCGGTACACCAATACTAGAATGGTAGCTATTATTGTATGCAAACTTGACTAATGGCAGCTGTCAATCCCAACTCCCTTTAAACTCTAACACACATGCGCTTAACATATCCTCCAAACTTTGTATTCTTCTCTCTGTTTGTCCATTTGTTTGAAGATGATATGCTGTGCTAAACTTTAGCTATGTCCCCATGGCTTTCTGCAAACTTTTCCAAAACCTTAAAACAAACCTTGGGTCTTGATTTGAAACAATCCTTGCTAGCACACCATGCAATCTAATAATTTTTGATGCATATCCTTGCTAGCTTTTTTGAAGAATATGTCATATTGATAGGTAGGAAATGAGTAAACTTGGTCAGTTGATCTACAACTACCCATATTCCATCATAACCGACACTTATCCTTGTCAAAGAACTTACAACATCCATTGATATTTGATCCCACTTCCATTTGGGGATAGGTAGAGGTTACAACAAACCACCAGGTCTTTGATGTTCAACTTTCACTCTTTGACAAATTTCACATTGAGCAACAAAAACTGCTATGTCCTTTTTCATTCCATTCCATCAATATGCACTTTTAAGCTCTTGATAGGTCTTAGTCTCACCTACATGAACTGTATATCCTGAATAATGTGTCTCATGCATAAGTTCCTTTCTTAGTGTTGTATCCTTTGGCATACATAACCTTTTATTCATCCTTAACACTCCTTCTCCATCCACGTGAAACTCTTGAAACTTTCCTTATGCAAGACCTTGAATAATCTTTTGACACTCTGAATTTCATTTTTGTGCTTCTTTAATCCTTTGCAAGAAGGTTGGTTCCAAAACTAGATTTGCAATCTCAACTTCTAGATCATGTAAGACAAATTCTAAGTCTTAAGCTCATCCTTTTAAACTCTCTGATAAGCTCTTTTTGTCCTGGTAGCATCGAGGTTACTTCTCTATAATTCTTGTGGCTCAAACCATCTGCAACAATGTTGACTCTTTCTGAATGATAATTGATACTTAAATCATAGTCCTTGATTAACTCTAGCCATCTATGTTGCCTCATGTTCAACTCCTTTCAAGTGAACAAATACTTTAAACTCTTATGATCTATATAGATTCCACACTTTTGTCCATATAGATGATGTTGCCATATCTTCAAAGCGAAAATGATGGTTGTTAACTCTAAATCATGCGTTGGATAATTCCTTTCATGTGGCTTTAACTGCTTTGACACATATGAAATCATTTTTCCATTTTGCTTATGCACGCATCCTAAACCATACTTCGATGCATCACTATAGATAGCAAAAGAATTCTCATCATTAGGTAGAACCAAAATCAGTACAGATACCAACCTTTTCTTTAACTCTTGAAAACTTTATTCTCTTTTCTCATTCCATTCAAACTTTTCACTTTTCCTTGTAACTAAGTCAAAGGTACAACTATCTTGGAGAAGTCTTGAAGAAACTTTCTATAATATCCTGTCAAACCTAAGAAACTTCTCACTTCAGATATTGTTCTAGGCCTTTTCCATTCGACTATAACTTTAACTTTCTTAGGGTCCACAAAGATACCTTCAGCTGATATAACGTGTCCAAGAAAAGATATTTATCTTAACCGAAAATCACACTTTGACAGCTTAGCATATAACTTATTCTCCCTCAGGACCTGCTTATCATGTAGCTCATTTAAAGCGGAGAACACTAAGGTATCACCAATGAAGAATATCACACAAACATCCAACAAAAATCGAAAAACTCTGTGAAGCAAATCTATGAACATTGCAGGTGCATTTGTCAAAACAAAAGACATAACCAAAAACTCATACTGACCATACCATGTCCGAAAAGCTATCTTAGCTATGTCATCAACTTTAATCCCGAATTTGGTGGTATCTAAATCTTAAGTCCACACGAGAAAACACTTTTGGACCATACAACTGATCAAACAAATCATCTATCCTTAAAAGTGGATACTTATTCTTAACCATGACCTTATTTAACCCTCTATAATCTATACAAAGCCTCATAGATCCATCTTTCTTTTTGAAAAAAAAAAAAAAAAAAAGAGGACCTCCTCATGGAAAAACACTAGAGGTGAATAAATCCTTTGTCCAACTATTTTTGCAGCTGTGTTTTCAACTCTCTTAGCTCCAAGGGGCCATTCTATAAGGCAGCTTTGATATTAGTGCCATTTCTGGCATTAAATCTATGGCAAACTCAACTTCCCTTTGAGGAGGTAGCCTTGGCAGATCATCAGGAAAGACATAAGCAAACTCACATATTGTTCAAGTACTTTAAATATCCAACTTTTCCATCCCTTCGTCAAAAGAATATATCATACTCTTTTCTAACTCATTAACTCTTTCTTCCAACACTTCTACAGCTCTTAATCCCATTTACTTTCCTCTAAGCATTTCTTTTGTGAACTCCACTCTTTTATTTTCTTTGTTTACAAATGAAACAGTCTTACGCCGACAATTCACTTTAATTCTAGCAACTGCCATCCAAACTTCCTTAGAATGACATCATACTTCTGTATATCCACAACTATAAGGTTAGCAATTGTTTCTTGATCATTTATCCATAATAGACATCTCTTTATCACCTCTTAGGTAATAACTATACCTCCCATAGGAGTTGAGATTCCTAAACCTTTCTCCATCTTCTCAACACATAAACTAGCTCTCTTCACCAAATCTAGGCATAACATTGGTATCAAAGAGTGCATACGTAAGGGTATCTTTCACTTGTTTGGTTCTTAATTACCATAGGTGTTCCTTTGTTACAAACTTGTTTTAGAAAGCTTTCAATCGAATTATTTAACATACAATTACATCTAAAACATCACAAGATAAGGCTGAGCACATACCTGCTATCAAACCTGAGTCTTCCATATCATCTTTGTCACATTCCTCTCACAATCCTTTTGCTAGGGAAGTCCCATGCATAGCAAACATTTGAGCAGCAACTGCATATTTACTTCCTTCTTTCTTATCCTTAGCTCCACTAGATCCTTTAGACTATGAAGCTCCTTCTGATTAGGCTCTTTGAGGACAAGCAATTAATATATGTCTTGCTTGGTTGTAAACAAAATAGGTAGCTCTTGTCTTCTTTAGGCAATCACTAATCATGTGCCTACTTTCTTCACAAAAGAAGCATCGGTTTCTGAGCTGGGGGCATTCCCTTGGATAATTAATTTCCTTGCATTTTCAACAAACAAGAGCACTTTTCCTAGACTCTCCCCCTTTAGATATCCCAGAGGTCCTGAAGAACTTATTCCATTTTGAAGTTAAACTTGTTTTAAAGTTTTGGTGTGGCCTCTCCCTAAAGCTTTGGCCTCTCTTTCTATACCTTTTACCTCATATCTTCCAGAACGTTCAATCACTCATACTAAAACTGAGAAATCCTCTATCTCAAAAAATTAAAACAAACCTTGTACTTGTAAGAACTTAGAGCAAACTATAGCAACCTATCAAACTCATGCTCATACTCATCAATACTTTTACTTCCTTGTGAAATATTCATCAAATCTGTGCTATACTTTACTCTTAAACTGTTGAGGAAATACTTGCTTAGAAACTCCCTCCTGAATCTTCCCACATGATTGGTTGTAGTAAAACTCGTTCCTTCAAGTTCCTTCATATCTTAGCTCTTAATCTTAGCAAATATGTCCCCACATTAAGAGCATCAGGCACTTGAAATACATTGAAAGCTCGCTCCACTTGAGCCATCCAATCTTCGACTTCTTCAGGTTTTCCTTGGAACCCTTCAATATATCTACTGCACTTGATCAATTCTGGAAGCATGTTCCTTTGAGGTCGCGGGATAGGAGGCTGAAGATACTGCACTTCATGTCTAACATGAGGTAGTACTTGACTTTCAGTAGCTGACTCAATGAGCTGATTTAACTCTTCTGGTACAATAGCCGGTGGCATTAAGGTTCAGGTTCTCTGAGAAGCTACTGAGGGTACAGTAGGTTTAGTAAGAGCATCTGCTAGAGTAGCTTGGGGTGCTACTCGGGGTTATTCCTGTCCTTGCAGCGCTTGCAAAATCAGAGCATTCTACTGCCGTATAGCTTCTAACCATTAAGGGGGCGGTGTTGGTACATTCTGTGGTCTTGGTTGTCCTTGACCAACAGGTTCATTAGCTCAAGGTTGAACCTCTAGCCCAGGTAACCGAACCGTCCTTGCTCTTCTTCTCATCTCTTATTCCCAAACAAAAGGGTTAGCCTTAATATCTCACTTGATAGCATTCAGATATCTAAAAAAGCAACAACTAATAGCTTATATCTTACAACAAAAGCCATACGCAAAGCTACAAAACTTCCTAGAGATCACTATGCCAGCAACACTCTTAACACACGTCTCCTTAAACTACCCCTTTCTCACCACAAAAACCTTATACTCTTTACTATTGGTTTGTCTAGGATTCTAGGTCTACACAACTATAACTCTATAAAGGTCTTATACACATTCAAGTTTCCTCATTTATGCAATCATCAACTTTGATACCAACTCCTGTCACACACCAATAGGGCACTCTAATAGTAAAGATATATCATGTAACCAAATTGAGGTCTTTAGGAAGTTACACGAGTACTGTATGACTAAGATGCTCTGTGGCGTGGATAGTTATGATAGGATTGTAAGGTTGTCAAGATAAAAAAATTTCGCATATATATATATAAGTTCTTTATAGCATGATATCTTACAATAACTTGGGATCAATTCCCAACAAAACGTTACAACTTAAAAAAAACAACATAAACTATTCTATATAAAGAAGCTATCTTCACTCCCACTCAAGCCCTGGATTTTCCTCTCGAGATCTACTATATCTGTTCACTATGAGCTTGGATCCACTTTAGAGATCCTAAAAGCATATAAAATCTATAAAAGTGTGAGCATACCATAACTCAGTGAGATAATCGAATCATACCACACTTCAAACAAATGCCAAACAAGTTTTAATTACAACCATATGAAATGACACACTCAACCATATGAAATGCTCACATGATGAATGTAAACAACACATCCATGGGTGTCCAGAGCCATAGACAGTGTAAATTTACATTGTCTACACTTTAGTTGTTTAGGATAGACCTCAACTCAGGCAACATCCATCCTTACCCAACATTAGCGAGCATAAAAGCTAGACCTCGACTTTGGCAACAGCTATCGTTGCTCAATTATGGTGATTTTAACAGGTAAACCTCAACTTAGGCAACATCTACCATCACCTCATGATAAGTGGACCCTGACTTAGGCAACATTTACCTTCAAAAAATTACTCAGAAATGTCCCAAGTTTATTTCACTAACTATTTTGATAAAACTCAGCAATTTTAAAAGATTAAAAGAGTGACTTCTTTAGAGATACATTTTCAAAATACTTTCAATTACAAATCCGAGATATTTCCTACAGTAGGAGGGGGTTTAATCACATGCGAAGAATATATCAATATAATTTTGCCTAGTATTTAAAGTTATCCATTTATTCCGACGATCATGAATATGACGGCACTCACAACAACAAATCGTTTCAACAAACAAGAAATACAACTAGCATAACAACAATCAATAGCAAGCACAACAACATAATAAGAATTAAGCCACTCACCTATGCCTCCTATTTATAGATCGTAGTAATCTTCTGGAAACTCGAGGTCTTGTTTGAAAGCTCCTATAGAATAATAAGCATCCATCACTAACATATAACAAAGAAGGTAGAACTCTTATTAGAGCTTTAAGCATTCTAGATTCTCATTATAACTTTTAACATATGATCATCGCCATCGCTTACCACTAAAGTTGGGTCAAGGGTCACACCGCTGCACAAACAGAGCCCAAGCCTAAGTAAACTAAGGGTTAAGGGTCACTTAGGAAGGGTTGCGCGGAATATAGGTACAAATGAGAATGTTACGTCTCAATAAATTGGGGGTGGAGTGCTATTACAAACGTTCATATCTTATGTTGAGGGTACATCCAGGGCTTGACATTAGGCCTTGACCAGAGCTGTGTTCAAAACACTTTGTTAATATTTGGCCTCGACAACCCTTAGTGACTGTCATAGGATACGTCGAGGGCTCGACAGTAGGCCACAACGGTACTGTACTCCAACACTCAAAACATTTTTTAGGTGCGGCAAATTCTCAGTGTTTGTTGAGTGCAAGTCGAGTGCCCGACTTTAAGCCGCAGTAGATATTGTTCATCATAACTTACCTCTTGACACTTACACTAAGTCTACCATTGATCTACCTCGAGGGAAAACTAGGTCGCGACAACTTAAAACATATAGAACAACTCCAAAACACCACTAAATTCTCTAGAACACATCTTTGCATCAAATCACTCATAAAAGCAACTTAAAACACATCAACAAAAGCAATACACTAATCCAACATGAACTCTATCTTCTAAACCCTAACTTAGATCCAACACAAAAGCTTAACGAGTAGATAGATTGTTATATTGCATGTTCTGTTATTCTTTAGTTTAGACAAATTAAGTTAGCTCTATTTGTGAACTTTCAACAGACTCAACATAACTTTAGTCCCCAATGAGCTTATAAAACAAGTTTTGACACTTTTTAGAAAAACAAGGCCCAAATAACTTTTGTTTAAACACATTTTGATAGACATTGTTCATTTCAAGTTTAAACAACTCACAAAATAGGTGTTTATCTGTTTTTGACATTCCTTAACAAACCAAGTTTCATCTTTTAGTTTTCTAAAACATGATATTTGCTACAAATGATATTTCACTCGTGAATGGTGAAATATGCACATGCAATTGTGTACTTAACAAAGAGACTTTCTACAACTTTCGAAAACTAGGTAAAACATAGACATTTTCTATAACTTCTTGAAAATAGGATAAAACAAAGTTACCTGTCATGCTTTTGAAGACGACTTCACTTTCTTCTTTTCGAAACAATGATTATAAAACTTGTAAACATGATCTTGGGGTTTCTCAAACTGAAAACACAAAAGTTTAGGAAGAAAAGATTTTTGGTGTGGGTAAAAGAGAGTATTTTTAGAAAAGGAAATACTTCGAAAATATCGTGTTTACTTTCTAAAAACAACAACAGTGCCCAGTTGGTGTAAACGTTCAAATCGTGATTACGTTTCTTTTAGGCAAAGAAAATAAGTATGGTTTAACTGAGAATTGTCATACCCACATTTAATGAAAGAAAATTTATTTAAGAGAAAGGACAATATGTCCATGCTTTATAACTCATTGTGATGCTTGTAATAAATTTATGGTACTTTTAGAAAAGGTTTAATTATATCATATGAAAAATCACAACCTTTTTTAATGTATGCAAAATAAAATATTATATGGCTAGAAGTTGATTAATATTTTGCCAAAACATTTATTTTTTTCAAGAGATAAAATTAGTTTTAAATTTTAATTCTTTTTAAATATTTTAACTTATTCTATGGCCAAAACTTGGGGATTACATCGGGTTATCCAAAATTGTATCTATATGTATGGTTGATTATATCATTACATATGCATCCTAATTAAACTTGCTTGTTAGTGCTTGATGTGTGATCTAGTTAGGTTATATAACTGAGCTGTGGTTCGCTCATTCCTCAACAACTTTTGTGCATGAATAATTTATTTTGGGAGTGGACTAAGAATGAGTGAAGAGAGTTCTTCTTCAATGAAGTCTTGAGCAAATAGGAAACTAAGCCTAGAATATGAACTTTATGTTTAGTATATAAGTTAAGACTCTGTATTGTAAAAGATAAACTTATAATATGAATTAGATTGATTGTATAATTATTTGAGTTTGTATTATATAGAAAGTATCCAATCTTACTATTTAGTAGAGGATATCGATTGTCTACATTTCTAGTGGACTGTGAGATATCATATTTCCTTAGTTATCAATATGTATTTATAAAATTAAAACTTGTGTAGTAAATATTAAGTAGAGCTTTGCAATTTTTGACTTGCAAAACGGTTTATATATTATGGGTGTACACATGATATGATAACTGTAGATTAATCCTACTAGGCCCCTATTAAGATCATGACTTATAGTTAACCATAATAGTGACTTCATTAAACATTAAAGAGTTTCCAAGTTGATATCTTGATTAACTTAGGGTTAAAAGATTAGAAATCTTAAAAAAAGATACTTACTTAATTTAAGAATTTTGATAAGATTAATAAAATCATTGAAGGAATAAAAAGGTTACATGAAAATTTTAGTGGGGTTCGATATCTAGGTACTCTTGTAATTAGATTAAACTAAATTAATAATCTTAACTCGTGATTGTGATTGATAATTATTGCTAGCCTAGTAGTTATAAGTAAATAGTTATAATAACTTGATTTTTCCAACATAAAAATCCATTGAACAACAATCTCCAGTTCCATTTTTTTCTTTTTTATCGGTAAATAAAATTAAATAAATATAAAAAGAAAGAATTATTAATTAGAATAGAATAAGAATTATAAATAAGAATAAAATACTAAGAAATGCTACTTTTATTCTACCTTTATTATTAATTTCTTCTCTATCAAAATAAAAATATGGAAATAGTCCTTCTTTTGTTGTTTCAATAACAAGTATTTTTATTTAAAAAAAAAAATTTTATGAGTTCAAACAAAAGATGGCCTGGTCAGTAGTGATAGGGTAATTATTGGTCATTGAAATCCCTAGGGAATGATACTTGGAAGTAGTTCTTATACTATAGATTTTGTAGGTATTCTTGTATGAAAGTGATCGTAAGATAGAATTGAGACTACAATTTTAACTTTTAGAGAACAATCATCAAGTTTTTGGCACCATCATTAGAGATTGACAATATTAGGAAAACTTGACACTATCAATCTAGCTATTCTTTCACTGGTTGTTTTTTCCCCCCTCACTTCCTCTTGCTTGTTTTGTATTTAACCTAACTTTGTAATGTCTTTCTGCAGTGTATGACAAAGAGCAGGTCTTTGGGTGCTGTGGATTTTAACCCAGAGATAGAACAAACTACAGTAAGGAATTTAAGGATGACCATAAGACAAACTCTTGAATCTTTGATGATGAAAATTGAGGAGGAGGAACCATAAGATGACACCTTAGAAAAAAATTAAAACAATTATAATAATAATGTTAATGCATGGTAACACTAGGAATCATGATGAGGTTGTGATAGTGGTCTTTTGAGGACCATGTCCAATTATGCCAAGCCAACATTGACTAGATTCACTTCTAGTATCACTGGGCAACGTGTTCAGGCCAATAACTATGAGATCAAGCCTAATACTATCCAAATGGTCTAATATTGTGTCCAATTTGATAGGTTACAAGATGAAGACCCTAATGCCCATATTTAAAGTTTCTTAGAAATTTGTCACACCTTCACGGTCAACGAGGCAAGTGATGGTCTTATCAAGTTGTATTTATTCCCTTTTTCATGAAGAAGACAAACTAAGTAGTGGTTCAACACTTTAGCTAGAGGATCTATTACCACTTGGCAGGAGCTGGCCGACATATTCTTATAATAATATCTGGCTCCTTGAAAGACCGCCAAGTTCTAATGTCACATCTTTGCTTATGCTCAAATGGACTTGGAAACCTTAAAGATACATGGAAGAGGTAAAAGGAAATACTCAAAATGGGCCCACGTCATGTACTTCCTCCATGGATGCAAGTTAAAGCATTCTATAACAGGCTTAAACACTCTATTAGTCAATTGAAAAATGCAACAATTGGTGCTACTCTAAATTATCTCAAAGAAATTTTACAATTGGTTAAAGAATGGCCACTAATAACTATTAGTAAGTGGTCGCCAGGACAAGAGAGAAAAAAAATCAAATGGAGTATATGATGTGGATGTACTCACTACATTAGCCTCTAATGTTGAGGCCTTGACTAAGAAAATTTATGGTTTAACGATGTCCTAAGACCCCTTTATTGGAGTTAAAGATTCGTGTAATGGTAATATTGCAGAGTAAGATTGGATGGCATAAGTGGATTATCTTGGAAATCATGTTTAGCCCTAGAATAATCTCTACAGTAAAAACAAAATCTTAATTGGAGAAATCATCCCAATTTCTCTTAAAGCAATTAGAATGCCTTGAGAAACAACCAAATAGCTCCTTGCATATTAGAGATTCCCATGTAAACCCCATATATTTAAAATAGTAAAATATATATTAAGTCAAAATTAAGAATAATTTAATTATTAATTAAGGCTTAAACATCAAAACATTATTAGCTTAAACCCTTAATGAATATATTATAGTATATGGTAACCAACAAGAAGCTTTTATAGCTTTGAGACAGACCAAATTTTCTTTTGATTATGATTTTGATGCTTAATCAACTTAGGAGTTCATAGGGATTCGAGGATTTTCTCCATCTTCATTGTTGGAGGATTGCTTGCCTCTTCAATGGAGGTTATTTTAGTCTCATATTCTTAGCAAAGCCACAAATGTTTAACACTAATATTAAGATTAGTAAATGTTTTTCCAAGAGATTTTAATGGACTTATGATTTCAATTAATTTACATGTATTTATCAATACATTTATTATGATCCATTATTGTATTTTTGTAAAGTTTACAAACAATGCTTAATTTTAGTATCGTGAGCTTGATCACTTGTTTCATAAGTATTTTCCAAATCATCCAAATTTCCAAAACACAGATTCATGTGAAAATTATATTTAAATTATTTTCATTGAAACTATTATGCAAAATATTCAAAGCTTGATCATTTTAGCCCTAAAATTTTGATTTCTTGTTTGATGCTGTCATTTTATTTTTAAATTCTACAAAAATATGGTTTCACTTCTAATAGTTTTCGTAATTTCTAATTATGAGTTTTTGAGGAAAACTTTCATTATATGCTTCCAAAACCTATAATTTGAGTTCTAAATTAAAGGGGTTTACTCATGGCTTGTATTATCATAAATCTCAGTCTAACAAAATCCATGATTTTTAGGGTAAATGCATCACTTAGTACTTGAATATACCAATTTATGCAAATTTACTACCTACAAACTTTTCTAGTTAATTTATGGTACATAAATGAAGTAGTTAATTGAAAAAATGAGTAAAATTTAGGTGGCTAAATGAAAATTTTATTGAAGTTTGGATAGTTAATCGTAAAAGTGGGCAAAGTTTAGATTGTAAATTGACACTTTTAAACTTAGCTAATTAATTGTGCAAATTGACAAAACTCTAGTATCACCCTAATCTTTATTGTGAATGTAATCAAAGAAACAAAAATGTTAGCAGTAATTCTTTGGTACCAATTATAAAATGTGATGGGTTAGGACAAATTAACTACTAGATGCAAAAGAACATTAGTAAGTAATAGCATAATTAGTTGAACTCGAGCATAAAAGAGAAAGAGTTAAAATGATCAAGAGTTGATATGATAGTGTAAATTTGGATATGTCACCTATTCACTAGGGTTACACATTGCTTCAAGAGGACTCCATAAGAAATTATTAATTATGGTCTTTAGTGATACGAAGGAGTGCATTCAAACATATGGTGCTCACAACATAATCACACTCTTAAGAACTTGACTTTTTCTTTTTGAAAATTAAGCAAAACTATATTTTCAAGAGCAATCGAGTAACAATTAGTAAATATAAGTTTCTGCTTTCTTAATTCTCTCTCAAAGTTGTTTGAGGCAATGAATTTAATTACCCCAAGAAAATTTGTATTTTCCTATTCACTTCTTAATTGATTGCTATTAGCACTATACAAAAGATAGGCTCTGAGCATTTGTTCAAAGTGTGATGACTTTGTTTTGAGCAAGTCATTTTTACTCTTTGCTTTTGGTAAAACTTTACTTGGATACCATTTCACTTGAACCAAAGTCTTACTTCATAAATAAACTGAGAAGAATAATGAAAACCTTCATTCAAAATCTTACTTCATAAATTGAATTGGTTTATTTTATCAAAATCATAATTGAACCCTGCTTTCAATAAATAATTTTATGAATTCTAACAGGTATTTTCAATCACAACGTAACATCTTTTATGGTTTTAGACTTATCACTCTACAACCTTCCTCATGATGTTTAGTTAAGGATGGAAATAGATGGAGAATGACAAATGGTTCAATTTCTAATGTTTTACCCAAAACTAGGAATCACTGGTACAATTGTTCCACAAGGCTTGCAAAAAGAATTGACTATCATTGCTACCTTACTACACCACAATGCCTTACCAAGATAATGTAATTCTTTTTAATTTAATTCAATTTGGAAGCAACTTTATTCACAAGTTGTTAAAAGTTGAGAAAATCTTAAATATTTAATATTTTACAACAATGAAAGCTGATAATATATCATAGCAAACTATTATTGAATAATGAAAGGTATAGATTATTCTCTAGAATATATAACATAAGCTCTAAAATTTTCATTACATCTAAGACACTTTACATACTACATTAAAATATCAAGACTTTCAAACTCAGATGCAAGCCACTTTTCAAGTATTTGCAATGTGCATCAAAATAAAATGCTACAAAGAGAAAAAAAAAATATAAGAAGAAGTGGAAATGTGGTGAAAATTGACAATGGTATAGGACAATGTTTGTATATAAAATATGTTAGAGCATAAAGGTGTCAACTAGGAAATGAATTATAGACTTCTCTTTACTATTGAATATTTTTATGATGTTTCATAGATAAAATATAAGCAATTAATCTACTTTTGTGCACTAGTTAGGGTATAGAATCCTTATATGGTGAGATAAGAGATTTTCCTCTCCTTTACACAAGTAGTAGGATTAAAATTTTATAGTGAAAAGAAATAGTCCATTTAGTGGAATAAAAGGCAACAAAACTTACTTCATTATATTTCTAAATTAAGCCTGTCATCTTGTTTGCAACTTTATTCTCCACCCTAGGTATATGCTCAATTTTGTTGTCTTCAAGGTGTAAGATTTTTCTTGAACAAGCAAAAATTACATTGCAAAATTTGAATTTGCAAGAGTCTAGTTTTAATAGTAGAATCGCTAATGTTGAATCATACTAATTCCCATTTTTCTGTCTTATCATGGAATAAAACTCTATTCCATAGTAAATATCCCACAACTTTGTCAACGATATGTCTTTTTTTTTAAAATATTTTCATTGGAAAACCCATTATCCAAGCCCCTCTCTCTTTGGTTGCTCCTCTAATCATTGCTTTACAAATGCTAACTTAACCAATTCATCCATGTCTAATTTTATCCATACTTCAAATAAAAGATTCCATCTACCACTTCCTTCTAAATTTGCACATATAATTTTTTTCTTTTTGTCCTTACCATAGATCTAAAATTCATTAGCTTTTAGTTTAATTATTTGAGTAAAAGAAAGAAAGGATTGTCATTGAATGAAAATTAAGTTGCTTAAACTTAACCAAATTGACTAACCATAAAAGCAAAAGCTATTGTCCATGGATGTTAAGTCTATAGAAGATTGACTATCTAATAACTACAATTTTGCTTTAGGCAATTAACAAACTTTAGATGAGACAGATCCTATTGTTATTTCTATTGTTTTAATTGTTTGAATATTGATAGAACTTGAGACATTTCAAAACCCATGTTTAATATCTTTATTATGATTCTAGCTATGTAGAAAAGCCAATTGCAATTTAAATCATATCTTTTTTAGGTTTATTCTTTAAGTCCTATTTTCAAAGTTTACTGTTGTAGGTAATCCATTGTGACATACTCTTTAAGTGACAAGTTTAATTTTTGGGATTAAATAACACTTCCATATCTAATCCCACTTGTGATGTGAATTGTACTTATTTTTCATTAAGTTGATATATGTCCTGTAGCTTCACATTTTGTCAACAGCTTTTAGATAATAAATTCCAATTCTTCTTGTCCATTTTAAGAAGTATTTAATCGAGTCCTTCCACTATTTGATTAGAAATTTCGAAGTCTATTCTTTACTTATTCTATTTTGTTTTCAAAAGCAAGCATTTCCTATAGATTGATTTTTAGAGGATATATCAATAGGTACTTAAATTATTTTCCTAATGGCTCTTGGAAATTTTAGATTATCTAGTAACCAATAGATGAAATCTTGCTCCACTTTGTCATATGCCTTTTCCAAGTCAACGTTTATTACCATCCAGCTTTTTGAGCCTTTTTTCTTATGAATGTTTTGTAAGATTTTATTTATTAAAATGATATTATCTCTAACTTCTCTTCTAGTGATGAAGCTACTTTGATTTTGATAGCTCAAGTTTTCCAAAGAGATCATAACCTACGAACCAAGATTGTAGTCATTAATTTGTAGATAGTATTTAATAAATCGATGGGTCAAAACTGGGATAATTGACTAGTTCGAAATTGCTTAGAAATTAACACAAAGGGAATTGGTTCAATGAATAATGAATCTTATAATATGAAAATATGCTGAAATTTAACTTTATCACTACATTCCTAACACTCTCTAACATTCTTGAAAAAATTGAGCACGTTGTTCATTTTAACTAGGGATCTTCATGGCTCAAGACTAAATAAAGCATAAAACCTTTTTGTGTGTATGTATTGTTTGAGTCAATATTTTAGCTTGGTTATTTGAATGGACTCCTTGAAACTCAACTAGATTTAGATTCTTTAAGGAGTATTGTTCTTTGGATCAATGTTGTGAATGATATCTAAATTTTAAAGTTGATCAATTTAGTATCTGAATTTTAAAATTAATCAATTTAATATCTAAAAGAATTTTTCGTACATATCAAAGTACCTCCATCATATTGGTTAAGAATGCCATATGAAATAATGGGGTTACTCAATTTGATAGAAGTACTATCGGTGTATACAAAAAGTTCTTTTAGATTCTAAATTAATCAATTTTAAAGTTCAGTTATCATTTGCGGAGATTAATCCTTGTCATTCCTTAAAGTGAAAAGCTAATAGAAATTGTTGTTGAACTGATAATACTTTGTTTTTCTTTTTTTATTCTTGACTTATTTTTCACTGGATTTGACTTTCCAAAGACGTTTTTCCATATTTAGCGAAGTATATAAGTAGTTCATTAGTTCCCTTTCCAAATAAGCTCAGAGAGAGGTTGGTCTAGTACTTAGGCTTTCTTTAACCTGGCTAATCTAGCTAGGATTCCATTTCTGTCTAAACGAATTAGCGCAAAAACTAGTTTGCTCCACGATCTTAGTTTTTCTTGGAAATTTCGTACAATCTCAAAGGAAACACTAGTGTTTTGGCTACAGACTTCCCTTACAAGGTTAAGAAAAGCCAAATGTGATAGTCATGGAAAATTTTCTTTTATCAAAGGATTAATGTCGTAAATGGTATTTGAATTTTGATAAAATATGTAATGAAGTATCTGAATTTTGAAAATAATCAATTTAGTACCTAAATTTTGAAATTAATCAATATAGTACTTAAGAAAACTTTTCATACATACCAACAATTACTTTGTGATATTAGTTATCATATAAAAGAAGTTCTTTCAAGTATTCAATTGATCAATTTTAAAGTTCAATTATTGAATTGATCAATTTTAAAATTAAAGTATCTAATTGCATATTTTACTAAAATTCAAGTAGCATTTACGACATTTACCATTTACCAAAACTGCCCCACTCTACGCAAGTTGACTGCCTTGCATTGCCTCAATGATAAAAATCATTGTGAAACTTGAATGTTCCCCATTCCACGACTGGTCCTATATTCGACAACACAACTTAGTTTTGGACTTGCCTACTTTTAAATACATAATTTAACCCAATTTCAGATGAGCTTAACTTCAGCAACATTAATCATGAACGCAATAGTGTTTATTGCAGCCTTGGTCTAAAATGGTTAGGGAAAAGCTTGATTTTTCCGCTAATAGATATTGGGAAATGCTGCATCATTAATTATCACATAAAATGTCTTTCTGACATGCTGAAGGAATATAAATTAGAAAATCTGCTTGTACTATCAAATACTAAAAGATGGAATAGTAGGGACAAGAAAATTATTCAATAACTGCTCCGGTAATTAATTTGTAATAACAATTTCAGAGCTAAACTCCTATGTGGCAATTTTAAACACTAAAAGAAAGAAAAAATGAAAAAAAAATGAAAGAAAAGATGACGCGCTTCTGGAGGACTTATTTATAGCTAAAAGAATAACCTAGTTATGTATTGCTTTTTCCTAAAAGATATAGTAAGTCTTGAAAACATGAAAAATGTCTCAACTTGTTTTTCTAATATTCATTAATGGGATCCCTGTAAAATACCAGGATTACAATTGCAAGCAAATAGCGATATTGCTTTAGCAATTCGCTTTTAAATATTATGAATTCTTTTAATTGATAAAATTTGATAATAGATTAGTTGAAACTGTAGATGACTAAATATCACGATATTACAATATTGGCATAAACCTGTTGTATATTCGGTATTTATTTTGACGTGATCTCTTAGGGTAATTAGAATGACTTGCAAAGATTTTAACAGGATAGATTTAGAATGAGGACCATTATTTTCTATTGTTTTGAACTCAATAAAAGTTTTTAGAGGAATCCATTAAGAGAAGAACTCATTTCAACCATTGATCACCTATGCAATCTAATGAGCGTCATTAATTGATAACTTCTATAAGTATTTTAGAGCTTCTCTTCACTTTACAATTTAGAGAAAGATTCATTAAAAACAATGTCATGCTATTAGATTGTCATCTTTAAAGATCAAACAAAACCTATAATAAAGAACCTATCACTTTTCTCTCGATTAGTAGGGTTAATATTATATAATTGATACACCTATCACTCATGTGTTTAGTCTCTATAAGGCTTTATTCTTTCTCTTATCATTTCCTTATAAGTCATTTTCACGTGTTATTATTCTGTTACTTCTCTAAGGTTACATATAGCATTAGACTCATATTATACACAGTGACTATTGCAACCGAATTCTTGCATCTAAAAATAAAATCTATTGGAGATAATTAAAAGAAAAAAAGGATAGAGAACAATACATAGATATTTGGATGAGGTGACTACGGTAAAATCAATTCATATGTACTACACTGGACATTTGGGTTAGATTTGACATTAACAACTTTCATTCCTGCGAAATATATATACAATTTTCTCCATACTTATTTATTGGAAGTTTCAAAAAGAGCTCTTTCAATGCAGGTTCAATGTAACGTTCTGTCAGACACGCCACTCCCATCGATTCTTAGGAATTTCTAGTCATACATGCATAAAACAAACGCCGTACGAGTTAAGTTAGGCACCCTCATGATTCTTAGAAAGATATGTCCCAGGCTGTCACAAGCGTCTGGAGTTGTCATGTGTAAAGTTAGAAAGGTGAAAAGCCAGTAAGCGGTCCCAAGCTAAGCGATATCTCACATACATGGATCTTGTGGATCACAAAAGGGCAGGGTATGAAAATTACATACAAGGCATCCGCACTTTATGCATAAAATTCGGATCTAAATAGAATTTTTCCAGTCCAATATAACATGGGAGGAGCACCTTGATGACCTTAGAGAATGGTGATATGTAAAATCATGATTTTACATTAAAATTTTCGAGTAGACATTATATAAAATTTACTTTATAGGGGAGAAGAAATAATAGAATGATGATTACATGTTTCATCAAACTAAAAAATTGTACAACTAATTAATGATTCTCGCAAACACTTAATAACATTAGAAGCTACCTAGCTAACCTATTTTATTTTCCATTTTTAGTACTTGGGACTGACATGGCACTCAGAAGTTTAAGTGAATATTACACTTGAGAATAATAGCATTTGAAAATCATGGATTTACCTAATAATACGGCTATATTCAATCTTCAAACCTTCGTGATATAGGATGAGAAGCAGTAGTTCCGATCTCACGCACGACTTCAAAACTTCACTTTATCTTCTGAATGACAAATTTATTGCTCGAAGGCCTGAAAAGCGATAAGCGTTTGCTCTATATTAGTAAAGGCAGAAATTCTCCTAAGTTCTCCACTGAGCATATCAATAAATATTTGCTAAAAAATCACACTTAAGAACATGCACATGCACACGCACACGCACACGCACACGCAGGGATGATAAAGGCAGCTTACGGCAAGAAGGAATCATTTTAATGTTTATTAACATCAAGCATATAAAAATTTCAAATATTTACTTACTGGTATATTGAACAAGGATTTGGTGATTTAATAGTGCTTGAGGGTGATATATATGATGGAAGATAATGGTAGTGGCCGATTTCCAAAGGATAAGTGAACTAAAAATAGAAGATACCTACTAAAAATAAACGAAACATGTTTATATTTTCAGTAGATATTCTTCTTTAGTTCTTAATGCTAACAATTTACCATCATGATTTCCAGCATCACTTAATTTGTAAGAACTTAAGGTTTTCTAATTGAATTTTCATGATATGGAAGACCTGAACCATGTCACCCACACAAAATGACTTGACAAAGCATAAATTTTTTTCTTTTTTTGTAAAGCCTAACTAGCTAGTTAAGGTTACATTAACGAATGAGAGTTTTGCTTTCGCCTAAATCCTTAATCAAAAGTTGTATAATCATTGATATAAAGGAGATTTTAGCTGACACAAGACCTAAAGATGGAAGCAGCAATGACCTTTTGTGTGTTGTGCCTGTGATTTGAAAGTTCCATGCTTAAAGCTGATGACATCAAGGATATGGATAGATTTGAATATAGATAGATTTATGTGAGAGAGAACAAACAATAGGATCAAAATCACTAGCTATCCCTGTAACCCCCTTTTATCAAGACTTTCCACTTGACTTGTCAATTAATTGAAATGTAAGGACTATGACCATCTAGCCCCTAGAACACAAAAAAAATAAAAGGTCAATGACTACAAGAGAAAGTGTCAGAAAAAGGCAAAACTAGCTAGGTGACTGTTCCCTTCTAGCATAAAGGGGAGGAATTTTGGTCCTCACTAGGTCACTTGATGAAACAACTCATCCCACTAGTCAAGACAAACCAATATGGAACCTGAATCATTCCACCTCTAAATTCATTGATATTTTGAAATTCTTGGTCAATATTTTTCATGAACTATGTGTATTTTTCCATAACCCTAGATTCAACCAAGAACACTTGGAGAAAAGGGGGGAAAAAAATAGAGTTCAGGGAAAAAAATAAAATAACATGAAACTAGCCACAGCCACATAGGGTTTCTAAACTAAAAGGAACAGAAAAAAAAAGGAATAAAAGAAAAAGAATCAAATCTAGGGTTTCCAAAGGTGTGAGAGAAGGAATTGAGTGATGTATTAGTTGTAGGTCTCTTAACTTTTGACTCTCTTCATGAATGTTGTTGAACATTATACCCAAGAGCGTAGGACTGGAGATCATCAGCTTCTTGATAATTCCATAGTTGTCTATTGTTGTTTGTCTGGATGTCAAGAGAAGAAGACATGGAGCTTGAACCTCCTTCAAAGCTACTGAAAGAGGCATTCTCTTCAGGGACTGGACAAGAATTGTTCTCATAACTTCCCAGGGAGAACGATTCCATTGGCTCATTCAGATAGTAAGCTGCCATTGCATTCGAATTATTCAAGTTGTTGATGTGGCTCAGACTGAAAAATTGATGTTGGGACACACCGGATGAGTGATCCGAAGCTTGTAACAAGCTTTGCAAGTCTCCATTTTGAAGATGATGAGAGGGGTTCGTGTTAATTTTCCCTGAAAACAAGCTTTGGGCAGCTTGTTCTTTGAGAGATGCTAGTTGTGCTTGCAAATTGAACACCTGCACATGCACAAAACACACCATTAATATTAATACAAGTTTTACACAACACAAGTAAAGAAATGAAATAAGTTCTAAAAAATAAAAAAATAAACCCTCAAATCATTGCGAAAAATCTAAAACCACGGTTGAAAGGCCATAAATAGCAACTTTTTTGGAATTTTAGCAATGTTTTTGGGATGTATGCACTCGTTTTCAAAAGTTTTAGGAGTTAAAAATTCACTCTGCGAGTTCAGCGGGTCTGTCCTCAGCTGATCAATAATTTAAGCGATGTATTAGGAGATGTATCTTAAAAAAAAAGTGATACTAGGGTTTGGATCAAAACAAAGAAGCTGTAATAACCTGTTGCTGAAGAGCAAAAATATGAGAAACACAGCCATAAATGGGGTCTTGAAGACGAGCTTGAGCTTCATAGGAGATGGTGACAGCAGCTTCACAACGATCACCCACAGGAAGATTAGCCAAGAGTTTAGAAACATTGCTAGCACCAAAAACCTTATGGATGGCTCCAAAATGGGTAGCACCCTGTTCATGGCAAAAGTAAGGTGCAAAAACACATCCTCTTACACATTTCCTTCTCAAAAATTTACAAGCTCCACAGGGCGAACCAGAACCCGTCATCTTAATTAATTTTTATGATGAGTATAGTACAAGTACTGGAACTTTCTTTTTTCTTTCTTCTTCACTCTCTTTTTTTCCTCTTTTTGCTGGTTAGGATTAATTTAGAGGGTTTTGTTGAGGCAAAGAGAGGGATTAAGGGCATGTTTATAACCATTACAGGTAGAGACAGGTCGTGTATAGTAGGATGTATAATTTAATACCACCTTGTCCCCTTATTGGGCTGCATATTTCATTAATTTAAATCTTTTCTTTTTACTAAAAAACCACTCCCCCAACCCCCACCCTTTCATCCCTCCGTAGTCCGTCCTAGAATTTAATTATGCGAAATTGTATTCCATTCCCATCCTTATACGACAAAAGATCCAACATAAACCCAACCCCATCCTTATTTGCTTCGACATATGTATTTTCTATTATTTATTCTCTTTTCAGTTACATTTTGTTTTAGTTCAGTACGACCTGGCTACGCGTGCCACAAATAACTCAGGGTACATTAATTGCATTGGTAGGAATATTTGAAAAGAAAAATATAAACAAGTGCTCCGGGACTCATGAGACCATTTTTGTTCGTGGTAATGTATAAGAAATTTTAAAAATTCATACCCGGTCGTGAGCATCCCATTAAATAATTAATAAACCAATTATTATATTTATTTGGGTTAATGTCATGAATGATACATAAATTTTGATAAAATATGTAATTAAATATTTAAACTTTGAAATTAATCAATATTAAGTTTTTGAGATACTAAATTGATTAATTTTAATTTTTTAAGTACTAAATTAATCAATTTAAAAATTCAACTACCTAATTGCATATTTTATTAAAATTTAGGTATCATTTATGTATTATTTTTATTTATTTAATAGTTAAATGATTAATTAAATATTCTCATCAGTGGATTGTAGAAGTTTCATAAGATTTTTAGAATAAAAATGGTTTTAGTATTGTCTTTAATGCATACTTTCTAAAAAATTGCAGTAAGATTAAAAAAATAATATATATTTTTATGAACTTGTTCTTGTTTATGGCCAAATTTTTATGAACTTGTTCACCAGGGCAAATCAGCACGGGCAAAAACAAAACATTTATCTATTCTTGAGGGTACTGACTGGCATGAATTCAGTTTGTTCCGACTCAATTATATATACAGAATAGAGTTAGGTCTGTGTTCATTGTCGATACTGTAAAATTAGACCTACAAAGTACCATGTTACAAGTACTAATTTATATGTTTTTTACTGACAACAACAGAAGTGGCCGATCCGAGGAACATGTTTTGTATCATTTGGTTCTTTTAGGCATTCCGAACCGAAGGTCTTGCTTTTGGAGTTATCTTTTGGTTTCAGAAAAAGGGGGGAAAATAAAAAAAACGGAAGGTAGCAACTCGAAGCAGTTTAATCTTGGAATGTGTGTTGTTTTTCTGAATTTTGGAAAATTTTTAAGCCTGGAGGCTGATGAGGTTAGCTAGCTTGTTAGCTCTTCTTTGGAGGGAGGCAACCATAATACCATATACATTATTTATGCACACATGTTTATGTATCCTCTCTTTCATACTTAAATCTGCTACTACCTTTAGGTTTAAAAAAACAAAGCAAATTCTTCATCCAGCACGCTGAGCGATAGCATCTTTTGTCAGAAAAAAATCCTCGGCACACGAGTGGTGAATAACTCATCGTGGCATGCCTGGTTGTTAGAGCTACAAATGAATTAGATTGCTATTTGAGCTTAACTTATTTGTGAGATGCTTTATGAACAAACTCATATAGACTCATAAATAGGTTCGTGAATAGATTTGTTAATAAGTTCATTAATAAATTTGTGAATTTTTTATACTTGACATATTTATATGATTATATAATAAAAACAATAAAAATTAATTTATATTTAATATTTATATATTTATAACAATACTTACATATTATATTTTAGGTTTAAAAAATATTTAAAAATGGACTATCTATATGAGTTGAGTTCAAGATTAAATTATAGATTCGATAAAAACTTGATAGGCTTGATAAAAAACTTGACTTGATTCGAGCTCGTTCCATAAACGAGCCAAGCTCAAATTTGAACTAAAGTTTACTTACTAAACAAACTGAATACAAGCCTAAATTTTTGGTTCGATAAAAAGCTCTCCTCGAGTTCGAGCTCAATAAATTTTAAACAAGTCGAGCCTGGATCTTTAAAAGTTCAGCTCGAATCAGTTCGTTCGCAACCTTATTTAGTGGTGAAACACTCCAATTACTAAGTACTCGGGATTAAAATTAACATATTTGTCTCTTGATGGAGATAAAAGAGTTTTTTTTTTTTGGAGGGGTAGGGGTAGGGGGAGGGGAGGGGGGGGCCGCCTTTGATGTTAAAAATTGTTATGTTTTTGAATTTTCATATTATGCATTTTTGTAACACTTGAGAAATTGCATCACAAGAATTTATAATAAAATATAGGTGCCTACATTTTTAATTTTTAATAAATTAATCTCTGAACTTTCTGCGATTTTTTAAAGTTTATACTATATAATTTGGTTTAATTTTTTATTGGTAATTTAGTTACTAAATTTTCAATTAATTACAAAATAGAAAAAAAAATTACAGACATTAAATTGTATACAAATTCAGATATTAAAATGCTAAAAATTGAAAATACACGTACTTGTAATGCATTTATCCATCTAAGATCATGACTTGGCAGCAGCTTGTGAAAATTATCTATATTTTACTAATTCATATGAGCATTAGCTGCAACTTTTTTTTTTTTTTCTTTTACCCCGTGGCTATAAATTGTATATTAAAATACTTTCTAGAATGCGCTATAAAAGATTGCCATAAAATATACAAACATAATAAAGCAAGACCTAGATCTTGAGGATAAAACACACAAAACAAGATATAATTATTATATTTTCTTTGATCCTTATCTGCCACACACGAACTAAGTGACTGGAATTTCTTTATCTTTTATCAAATTACGCCTTCATATAGAGTAATATAATTGAAGTCCCCCTTATTAAGGTATTCATAAATCGAAACCGCGACATTTATCTTATTTTTATCATGTAAAGTAAATTTGCTAGTATGCACCATTTATTTTTGTACTTGATGAAATACCATGATGCAAACATCTCCATAATTGACCACTTGTATTATTTTGCAAATGTATATGACAGAACAATAGCAAAGTTTGTCACCGATTGATTTAATTATAAAACTTTATCCATCATTCTTCCATTTAGAAATACTTACTTATTCGACACTTCAACTAAAAATTATTTTATTATAAGTAATTAACTAAATTAGTTAGTTGACAACATTTTGACTAATAATATTTCTAATCCTCGCGAATTACAACCTTAGGTAGTCTTTGGTTATAATTTTTAGACATGATAAGGAGGACTAGACACACAATATGCAAGAAGTATTTGACACTATAATTTTTTTATACCATGTTTGGTATTCACGATACTAAACAACATTGGACAAAATTCTTATTAAGAGCTTTTATTTTTGTTAAGTTCTAATATTTATGTACCCTATAATATAAAGGACAAAAATTTTAAATTTTGTCCGGTCCCATAAAGAAGAATTTTGTCCAGTCTCAAATACATTTTATAAAACAAATATGGTATAATAACTTTTATTCGGTCTAATACCATAAAAAATTATGTTATCAAATGCTAACTTAAAATTGAATAACGCTAAAATGTGGCACCGAAAAATTGAACTGTGATGAAGTTTTTATCTTCGTCCATTAACTAACCGTATCTAGGAATATACATTAAACTATGGCATCAACAGAAAGGAAAAATTTTTCATTTCTTTGGCCAATTTTTCTAGTAAAATTTACTCATCGGTCTAGCAGCAGGTACACCTATTCCTGAATCGAATTACGTGGGGATGTCGCTAAACTAAGCGTTGCTGGTCTGACTGGAACCACTTGCTGCTATACTAATTAAGGATTAGTTGTTCCCTGATGTTATGGTCACATATTTGTGTATGTTATCCAATCAAAAGACTAGCCGAATGGGCAATAAGTTTAGAATACACTACCACAGGTTGAGTGCAATATGAAACATTGAAAAAAAAAAAATGCTAAGTCAAATGTCATAAAATGGGCCAATAACACATCATCGTCCTTTAGTAGTAGTAGTAGTACTAATAATTTAACAAAAATTGTAGAGCAAATTAAATAAAAATATGAAGAGTCCCAAATTTTTAATCAAATTATAATACCCTCCTTTTATTATCTATAATTTACCAGTTTATCAATTATTTATTAAAATAAATATGGAATTGGTGGATATTAAAAAGAAAAAAGAAAAACCATAAAAGATAAAATGACATCATTATTGGAAAACAAACTGAAACGTATGCTTTTGCAATTCATGAACAATTCACTTGGAGCAAATTTGAATAATTAGCTAATATATTTGGGGATCCATTTCCCATAAAATGGTTAAACAAAAAATAAAAAAATAAAAACATTTCGGTGGAGCTTAAGGGGTCCGTTTGGCTAGTTTTTTCAGATAAATACAGACACTTTTTTCAATTTTTTTTCCAACAAATTGTTGATCAAGAAATAGATATCGATAAAAAAAAAAGTTAGTAGTTTTTATGAAGATATCAAATAAATCAAATATAGATACAAATCAAACATATTTACATATAATATTTCAATTTATATATAAATATAAATAAAAAATAGACCATCAAAAACAAAAACCATAAGAAACGTTTTTTGAAATTCTAATGTGCCCAAAATAAAAAGAAACAAAACTTTACGCTAGATATGCATTATTCCCTAGTCCATCCAACTAAACCCTAAGTCATGAATGACCCACAAAGTGTCTCCAAGCCAAACCCATGCTTTAATAGAACCCAATAATAATAAAGGTCGATTACCCCCACCGATCAGATCAAGACACCCTGATATTCCTAATAAAGGACCAATGACAGTATAGACCATACCATACCATCCGTGCGTTGATTATTTATTTACTACTTTACTAGGTGGCTGCAGGGTTTTCATGAGATTCACTCATGTACATCGAAGCAATGGTATTTGAATAAAATCAAAGGGGGAAACCAAGCTTATTACAAAATATTGTTGAATTATTGGATTTTTATTTATATCGTATCTATATTTGACCAATATTTATAACTTATTTATGTCAAATCTATGTCGTATCTGTTTGATCAGTTTATGAGTAAAACTATTAATTTTTCATCGATATTTGTTTTTTAACAAAAATTTATTTAAAAATAATAAAAATATGATATTAAAATGATTAAAATATGACAACAGACCCTAAACTGAGACAAAAGGCAGTGACAATGGAATCTAACAATGATCTCCAAGACACACGAATAAGACGAATGGCTAGGAAAAAAAGGGCTATTCTAATTCCCTTTTCCTCCATCCATTACTTTCTTTAGTATTCGTACGTCGCGGCTTGTCGAGCAATGCGGTTTAGTTTCATTAACTAATGTCTTATTTAATCATCGTTTTATTTTGATCACTATGTTATGTCGCACATATCCACCAACAAGTAGACCCTAACCAAATGTACTATTAGGCCCCATGTATCCAACTCTAATAATGACACCTCACCTTAACATTAATGCCTCCTTTTATCTGAACTTAATTAAAGTGCTTATCCGCCCTAATAGAGCTGTCGTTTCAACCATATTTCTTTTTTTAGGACAATCTGAGTTTCAGCTTTTCATCATTTAACATGCAGGCAATAGCGGTGGAAGTTCTGGACTAATATCAATTGTTCCTTAAGTGGGGAAATGGAAAAATAGTTTTAATGTCTACTCATTTAATTGCTTCGCTAATAATTAAAGTTGCCTAGCTTTAATCAATTGAAAATGGTTCCCGGAACCTTATAATAAAGTATACATAAATATTTTAAGTCAAGTGAGAATATTCAATCACAAATGTGAAAAGTAATTTCTATTAATTTTAGTGGACATACTTTTTTCTTTTTTTTTTTTTCCATATGAAAACAAAATTCAATTATCTATCATATTAGTTGTTTCAAGCCTTGAAACTACAATCCATTCTACTCTAAGTTAGGTTAGTCTTGAGGTTGATGATCCATAAGCTTGCAAGACAAACACCAATTAATAGGCACCTAGGGTGTGTCTGATACAGCTATATCAATGTTTAAGTCAATAAGTAGATAATGGTGCATGATATCAAGATAAGAGTAAGAGCAGATATAGTAAACTTGAGATGAGGTGGAGAAGGGAAAAATAGGTACTTAGTAAGATGTGACAGAGATGGGTTAGTTACGGTTTTATGATTTTAAGTCTCTATCATAAAGGAAACGAGCCAACAAGAAGAAATTACCATCTTTAGTGGTGAGCTATACTGATTTTATGGCGAATTTAATCATTAAGGCCCTCAAAATGATTTTTTTTTTCTATTTTGAGTAGGTTTTATAATTATTATAACTTCTTACAAACACTTCCATTTTGCATGCTGTTTGTCACATTGTAATTGTCCATTCATTTACTTTGTGTCTTTAAGTTTTAGGACGTTTTTTATTTTAGATATTTTTTGTGTTCTATTATTGGCTGCTTTGTAACTCGCATATATATGTATGCATTATGGCAAAAGAACATTTAATTTTTTTTTATTAGAAATACAATTTTGAGTTGCAATTGCTCATTTTCTTCCTAGAATTTTGAAGCTATATATAATTTTTGAATTTTAGATGTCATTTTTCTATGTATTCATAGAATCAACAGGTATTTAAAGATTACACTCTAGCATTCATGCACGAATAATGGGTTGTGGTAAATCCCGAGATCTTTCACTGCATTAACCTAACTTTTGAGCTGACTGGTAGGAGTTTATATAGTCACATACATTTTTCCTTTTATGAAAGGAAATCTGGCTAGAATAGAAACAATCTCTTGATTATTTAGGGAAGTGCCCACATGAATTTCAGGCAAGTGTGGTTTGATTTATTAGGAGTACTTCTAGAAGTGTGACCTTCTTTAAGAAAGTAGTAGGTTAGCTATTTTCATTGTTTAAAATATCAAGGAGGCTAAACTAAATATCTTCTTTTTTTTAGTGGTAGACTATCAATGTAAAACCAACGGGTCTCCAATGGGACCAAGTACCTTGTTTAACTAACTGCCCTGGACTAAGCAAGTTGATACATATGACATAGTCGTCAAACTGGGTCTCATGACAAAAATTAGCCATCAACATTAGTCACCTCCATTATTGCATGCCAATGGCTGGTTTCACAAGTGGAACACTATTTATAGCTATAAAAATGATGGTCTAACATAGAACAATCAAAACTACCAAGCTTTATAATTTTATAAATGCATTGAGCTAGTTTCAAATGTGGTCTTAATCAGGATATTAGTAGCATTTAGCTTGGATGTAACAAAACAAATTGTAGCATGTTTGATTTGAAAAGAGACTAAAGTGACAAACATGACAACACAATTCTAAACAAGTTTTATAGTCATCTGGTACAAAATCCAATATATAGATCACTTTACTCTCAAATAATCTAGCTTAACACTACTGGGAGGAGGTTGCTCGAGATGGGTTGTCGATGTCAATTTAGGTTCTCAATCACTAGAACGTTGCAATGGTTTATGGCCACTATTGACTATTTATGAGATGTTTAGGTAGTGGAAAGCCTTCAGTGATGGTGTTTTGGTTAAGTTTCACTCATTTAGGTTGACGAGCTAAAGAAAGTATGGTTATGGGTTAGGTGCTCAACTTAAAGAGAGGATCATAGCTTAATTTGATGCAATTGAGATGTGATTCTTATCTTAAATCATTCTTAATACCTTACTAATTTTACGTTGAAGGATATAGAAAACCAAAGGATTAAAACCTTTTAAACTTGAATGGTTGTCTTTGTTTTGGATTTTAGAATGTACTCTGGTTGATGTGTGTCCAATATCCAATTCCTCTCTCTCTTGTGTTAAACTTGAGAGTTCAATGTGAATTTTGATGAGATAATATACTGCACAATCAACTATTTATCTGTTGTAAAATACACTTAATTAGTCAAATATATGCATGCTTTGTGCATGTTTAGGCATGCTTTCTATAGGTTTTAACAAAAGCAAGAACTGGCAAGAGCAAGCCAAAGTCAAGTGTTAAGGTGCAATAAAGAAAATGCCAAAGCTCGAGAAGCTCAAGAGTGCCAAATTAGTGGTTGAGAGTTTAGTCGAGTCCTAGACAAATCAAGTGATCAAGATACGACAAGTTAAAGTCCAAGTGCGGCAAAGCATAGAAGTGGACAGTGCTGGTAGAGGGTCGCGTCAAGGGCTCAATATGCTAAAGACTTGAGGTGTGACAAGTCATAAATCGAGGTTCAATAAAGATAAAAAGCTCACAGAATTAGTTACGGGTCATGTCAAGGGCTTGGCATGTTGAAGTTTAGGTCGCGACAGTTCAAATTTGAGGCTCGAAGAAGAGTTGTGAAGAGGCTATTGAGGGCAATATTAGGGTATAACAAATTGTGGTGCGATCAGTATTTGAGGCATGACAACTTAAAGTTTGAAGCTGATGTGATAAGAAAAAAGCCGTTGAGGCACATTTAATGTTTGGCAGATTATAGATGTTGTGTCTGATGGACTTTTGAAATTTAAAGGCTATTTATATACAAGTTTTGGAGAACAACAAAGGGGAATGAGTTGAAGTGCCAAATTATTTTTACGAGCCCATTAACTGCGATAAAAAAAAATTCTTTTTCCTTATTTTCTTGTACATAATATTTGCAAATTATTAAGAGATATAAAATATACTATGGTGCTCAGTTAATATTAATTGTTATTTCTTTTAGAGTACTTAGAGAGAGAAGAAATATTTTATTTCTTGAGTTGTGTAATATAGCTTGTTTCGAGCTAACTTTTGAAATTAATTGAGTGTTGGAGAAGACCTCGATAGAGACAATTTGTGGACCATGGAGAGGAAGTTGGCAAAATTTCACGTTAAATCTGGCTTGATTTTCTCTAACTCTAAATCTATCTCTTTAATTTATGCTTTATTTCTATTGTTTATTTATCCGCTGCAAATCCTTTTAATTTTTAATTGTTGGTTTCAAATTAATTATTTAGAATTTTTGGGCAAATACTCAACTCATCCCCCTCCCCCTCTCTTGAGTATTTCTAGTATATTTTCATCTTGACCTCTCTATAGGCTTTCAATAGTTTAGGAACATGTACATATAAACAAGGCATATGTCATAAGTATTGCAAGTGGAAAATTGTCGGTAGAAGTTCCATGGGCCTACAACTAAAAGAAGTAGTTAGTGGGGCGTTGAGAGGTGGTTCGACGCGGTGATTCTGATGCTTAAGTCAGTATTGGGTCAATAGAAAATGAGCAAGTATGCAAGTAAAGCATGTGAATGATATCATGTACCTTTTGCCTTGTGTGTTAAGTTTTATTTATATTCGATGGTCATACTAGAAGGAACACCCACAAAATATTCTATTTGCATGTTGCATTCCCAAGTGAGGGAAAAAAGAGAGTGGAGATCCCTTATTGGTAGCTGACTTAGACCTAAGGTGGTGGTAGTGACCATCCAAGGAGAGTGGCTGGGTAGGTGAAGATTATTTCTTTAGAGAACCCTTAGGGAGGTTTTAAATACCTCCGTGAAGATAAGGTGAGCCAGAGAGGTCAAGAGTACCTCCATGGACATATGGTGAGCCAAGGAGGTTGAGAGTTGCTTCAAGAGGATATGGCAAACTGAGGAGTTCTAGAATACCTTCGAGGAGATGTGGCAAGCTTTGGTGATGTTATCAAATGTGCAACTCGATAGAAGAGAAGCTCAATTAAGGAGGACTTTGGTTTGGGTCCTCATTTGTATTATCAAAAGGGGATTGACTTCTAAGCTGAAGAGTGATTGGGCCCATAGGTCGAGATGATCCAGAATGCTTAATGGGCTTTGGGGATGTTGCTGCCAGTCCATACTGTCATTGTTGGGCCTATTGGGCCATAGTTAAATAAAGTCTATCTTCAATAAGCAAACATAAAATCTCTTATACAAGTAAGGCATACTGTGACTTCTTGAATACATCCATGCCCTAAACCACTAGATTAGAGACTTATTCAATTAACTTTGTGCAATTCGATTGGGTATAAGTAGGAATAGTCTTTAGCTTGGGTTAATTTAATTTAAAGGGGATTTTGGCTCATAATCGACCCAAACCCGATAGAATTGACCTTGAACCAAAAATTATAATTAGATATATATGTTAAAATCAATTCTCAGCATTAATCTAATTTGAGAGAGAGAGACTAAGCTTTGGTTGGTTACTATTATGATTGATTTAAAACTTGATTTTTACATATTTAGATTAATTGAACCTGATTTAAATGGAACTTTTATTATTGTAATAAAATAAAGCTTCTTTTGTCCATAAACATAGTTTTTGTCATATTGCATATGGATCTTAATGCTTGAAAACTCATTTTTTAGCCTAATAATGCCTTTGTAATATATACATGTATATATATATATATATTGATTTTCTTAATTTTTAGCAATTTCAAGATTTAATACTTTTTAGCTTTTTATTCTTCTTTTTGAACTTTTGAGAATTCATATTTTGCTCTTTATTTTTATTTTTTATCACCTTGTTTTTCGTTTTTTTTTTTTACTTTTCACTTATTTTAAATTGTTTGTATTTTTCTAATTTTTTGTTGTTGTTTTTGATTTTCTAGATTTTGTTTTGTATATTCCGAACAATGAAGAAAGTTGGTTTTGTTTGAAGCACTAGACCAATAGTCACGAGAACTTTTGTCTTTATACATTTATTGACTCAATTGATTAATTGAAAATTTGATATCTAATCCATTGATGGTGAGGTACTATAATGCACCTCCATCCTCATTGTAAGTGGTAAATTCATATGATAAAGAATAATCATGATCTATAAGTTGACTCTAAAGCTTTTAGCAATTTGCAGAGATGCATATGGTGTCATTTAAGGTGGCTAAAGGTGAATTGAGATGAACATAAGTAAATGCATCATGCTTAACTAACATGATTGCTACAAAAGTAGAGATCACCAAGGTTCTCATGGCAAAGTTGATGCAAACGAATCGAGATGCAATTAGTGAGAAGATAGGATTATTCCACATTAGAATGTTATTGATCATTAGCACAAATGAGGAAAACTATAGTGTAATAACCTTGAGAGAGAGAGAAAAAAAGCATAAATGTTTCGGTTGCTTCAGTGAAACTCTATGTGTAAAAGAAAGTTGTTGAAGCAATGAAATCTAACATAAATTTCTACTTGTGACAATGACAGAGTTTTTCAATTGAAAAATATCATGAGGGTAAGAAGAACAAATGAGCCTTAGATGTTGTTTCATAAAGTTTTTTCAATGCAGTACCCATGAAGAAACCCATTGTTAACATCTAATCAACAAATAACCCAATGAAAGATACATCCTGAAATAGAAAAGTGAATGGTGTTGAATTCAATAATAAAACTACATATTTGTTTATAGTCAATGCTTTCCCTATAAGTGTGGAGGGTAAGAGGAAAGGTTGTTACTTATTACATGAACCCAAGGTGAGGAAGCAGAGGTTAAGAATGGGATAGAGTTTTATATAAGGCATGTAGTTTAGATGTTGGGGTACTAAGAGGGGTTGGGGAAGATTGGTTAAAGTTGGCTACTTGGCTTATAAATAGTTAAAGAGAGTAATGAAAAGGAAGGCATGTTCATGAAAGATAACATTGCAGCTAATGCAAACATAATTGAAGTTAGGTATATGTAGTAATAGTATAATAGGCAAGGCAACCGAAGAAGATGCAGGGACCAAGTGTAGGGAGTTTGTTTAGAGTTTAATGTCAATACAATAGTAATTTAGCAATTTCAAAAATGATAAAAATAGGACAAGAGATAGACAAGATAGAAAATGGGAAAATATAAACAGCTCATGATAATAGACATATTAAGGTTGGAAATAAATGACAATTAGTTTCTTATAACAAACACGTATGAAAAAAAACTATAAATCAGCTCTAAAATATTGATTGAAAAGAGAGAGAGAAGAGAGAGAGAGAAATAGACATTTTATATTTTTCTCCTTATAACATAGATAGTTTATAACTCAAAATTATTTCTTATAGTAAAGTTCTTCTATCCTTACTTGAGGTCTTTACCCTGATTTGTTCGGAGGTTTTCCACATTAAAATATGTGTTTTCATTTTCTTTATCTTCATTATATGAAATTTAATAGGTACGACCCTACTCTATTCAATCTTTATATTTACAACATTTAAGTTGTGGTATTGATCATTTGTTTCATCATATTTTCATTATTTTGGCATCATATACGAATATGACACAAATAAAAATTCAATAATCCAAACAACCCCTAGGTACCCAAACGTGTAAAGAAAGTGATATTTACGGGAGTTAGAATGGAGTGGCTCAAAATAATAGTTAAATAATAAACAATTCAATTTACAAAATTGCAATGAAATTATTAGTAAACACGATGAAAAGATCTATTATTTTCAAGTCATTTTGAAAAAAAAAATAAAAAACTTAAATAGCAACATTGAAGTATGAAGGATCAAATAGAAAATAAGCAAATATGAAAGAGAGGATAATGGTATGCCAAGTAATTATTCTGTTAATTTTTTGTAATTTAGTGTCTCATTTTTAAATTTTTGCAAATTAGTGTTTGTACTTTTAAAATATGTGCAATTCAATATCTCCATTGAAAAATATTTAATGGATATTTATTTTGATGATTGACAAACTTAGTGCCTAATTTTTCAGTACTGCATATTTAGATTTTAGCAATTTTTGATCAAATGTTGTCATTATCCTGTCATCATCCTATCATCAAAATAAATATTCATCAAATATTATTCAACAAAAATATTGAATCACACGTACTATAAAAGTATAACTTCAAATTTGTCAAAATCTAAAAAAATGTAATACTAAATTAGTAAAAATTAAAAAAAAAACAAATACTTAGCCTACTGTTACCTTGAAAAAGAAATTATTTAAATAGAAAAAGTAAAGAGATGGAAGACTCAAATAGATGAATAGTAAAGGATAAATGGTGTTTTTGTTTTTAAAATGGTGCTTTTTACGCTCAAACCCGTGCCCAATGATTTGTTTCTTTCGGAAGGAAAGCAATAAGATATTTTATACTTTTGAGCATCAATTAATGTCACGGAATAAGATAAAAAAAAGTCGAAAATCTTATGATTTTATTATTAATTTTAATAGGATTCATCTTATTATTATTTAACTATTCACACACGATATCCAATCATAATTTAATATAAAAATAATTAATATTTTTATTATTATATTTATTTTAATAATTAGATGATTGATTAGATAATTTTACCATGAAATCATAAAAATCTAAAAATATATATTATATTGGCCGGAGTTAATGGAGTTGTCTTTTTAAAGATTAGTTGAACTCCTCCTACATTATTGTCTAAAAATGATTATAATAATGATCTCTGTGATAAACATGCCTTGTTGTCTCCAAGTTAACTCTTTTCCCTTTTTCTGCTTTTAAGTGGCCAACAAAGTACACATGACTGACAGTCATGTCAACGTGGTGGTAGTATATATATAATGGCTGCCAGGGAGGTCGATGCCCATTGCCATGCACCATAAACTCCTCCGAATACGTCCAATTATTAACCGTGTCGTCCGACACACCATACCATCGACATTGTCCTGTGCCAATTAGCTGCTTTTGGCCTTGGGATTGAAGAAAAAAAAAAAAAAACTAATTATCTATATCTCTTTTTCCAATATCTGCTCTCTTTTATATGGTTCCAATACTGTGTTTATATCGTCTTGTCTTTTGTTTATTAATTTTTGTTTGGCATGTGTCGATTCCATTGCATACTAGTTCGAGCACTGCGACTTCCAGGTCTGCCACCCCAAAAATTACCACTTTCAGAAATCTCGTGTCTTTTGATTGGGCACTCCGTTTGCTCGCTGCACTTGTGTTTACCAGCACGAAAAATGAAAAAATAATAATGAGGAGAAATTGCAAATTATTTCTAAACTTTCATCTCAGTATGAATTTATCACTTAAATATAGATAATATTTTTTATTAAAATAAAATAAAAGGGATTGCAAGTTATCCTTTTGACTTTTTATCTATCATTTATCTTCTAAACTTTTAAAATGCACATAAAAAATATTAATTATACTAATTATGTCAAATGCTAAAAGTTGAGAAGGTCAAATAATACTTTAAAAATACGAGATGAATTCGCACCTGAGTAATTAAAATTTAAGAGCGTATTTTTACAGTAGCAGCAACAAGGACAATAATAATAAGAAAATTTATTTGGATTCATGTTTTATTCAAGTCAACTTTGCTTATAATTTCAGCAAACCAACATTCTAAAGTTCAGAATAAAGAATAATAAAAAAGTTCAGAACGTTGGTTTGCTGAAATTAAGGCTTAAGGTTATATTTTTGCAATTATAGCAGTAGCAAGAATAATAATAAAAAAAAAATTATTTTGCTTATAATTTCAGCAAACTAACATTCTGAACTTCGATATTAAATAAAATAAAAAGAAAAAATATATATATGAATTTCGACAACAGCAAAAACATCTTGCCTTTGCCGAGATCGTTGCAATCTTTGACCAAATGAAGTTTTGGGTTTGGTGGGCACGCAATATAACACATAGAAGTAAAAACAGACGACTATTTACTAGATAGTCGTTTGCTATTGTATGGGGATATTTTGGTTTTCAATATGAAATTATCTGGTATTTTATTTTTATCTTTTGGATGAATTTTATTTACATATATAAATTTTCAACTTTTGACCTCTGTATACCTAAGTTTTATTATCTATGGCACTTTATATCCCTATATTTTATCTTTTTCTAGAACGGACATGTGTCAGATTTTAATTAAAAATAATTTAATAAAAATATTATGATTAAGTATATTTGATTAAATAAATAAAGGGAAAAGTCAAATTCAGTACTTGAATTTTTCACAAAAATATTGGAACATTAATCCAACATTGGCCTTATATGTAAAATAATTATATGTTACGGACTGTTACATTAAGCTAAACTCAATTAAAAGTGATCAATAAGATTTGTGTATTTGGACTTTAATGCATCTAACAGGGTATGGCCTTTTTATGTGTAGAGACCTTATAGGTAATTTCTATTTTTATGATGGGCTAAAATAGAAATACCAAAAGATAACATAGAGTTATCTCTATAAATAGTAGTTAGAGATGCAACTGGGTCGGGTTTCGGGCGAGTCATATGGACCCAAACCCGAATCTGCTACACTATAAGACATACTAAACCCAACTCTATAACCACGTAGGGTTTTCCTTCTATATTCAAACCCGCCTTATAGGGTTTACAATAAAACCCGCTACCCGTTCGATTACCCGCCTGACTATCAATCCAATTACTCACCCGACCACCCGCCTGATTATCAACCCAAACCCACCCTGCTTATTTTTTTTTCAGTAGATTTAGTAGACTTAAGTCAATAAAATAATAGTCTAATAATATAGCAATCAATCTTCTCTTTGCCAACATGTTTTTGAATTTAGCTTATTACTATATTTACATTTAGTAAATGTGTTTACATTACAATTTTTTTTTTTTTTTTACTAAGACTAACGGGTCAGATGATACAGATTGGGTATCATCGGGTTTTAATAGTATTCAAACCCGACCCTAATACCCTATAAGGTTTGTAACCTATGTCTAAACTCAACCCTATTACTCTATAGGGTTGAACCTTATAGGATTTTTATTGGGTTAGATGGATAGGAAACTCATTAATGGCCGATCTGGTTATATCCCTAATAGTGGTTATGGTTCTCAGGTCACACGTACAATATTTTTCTGGTCTCTTTTGAATCTCATCATCAGAGAGTGTAGAAAGAAAACTAAAAGAATCTCTCAAGAAAAACGTATTAATATGGAAGGCCAACCGTACGGCTCTAAAGTCATTTATTGCTATGGATTCAGGTACGCTTCCGCTTATTTTGTTTAATTCTTAATGAACAAACATGAATGATTTAGGGTTTTATATATGATGGTTTTCACAAAAGGTTAATATGTATCTAACAAGTGGTATAAGAGCATACATGTTTGATCATTAGGAATTTCTTTCGTAATTTATATATATATATATATATATATATAAGGTGCTACTTTCCCTATTTTTTTTTTAAGGTTTAGGGCTTTAAGGAGATAAAGTGAAAGATTAAAATCTCATCAAATTCTACCAATGAATCAAGATCTTTTATTATATTTACATATATATTTATGAAACGAGGAAGTTGAAAAGCGATTTTTCATGATTCCTTTTTGTTTTCGTAATGGCCAAAATATACATGAATATGATATATATATATATATATATGAAGAATATTTAATTAAGGTTCTTTATGGGTTAGGTTTCAAGGAATTCAAAGGGTTGCATGTGAAATCGCGTTCATGTCTTTTGGAATTTCATCTCCCTTAATTTAAATCCTTATTGCGCATGTCTGTTATGAAATTACTGTTAGGGTGAAATGACGTTCAAGTCTTTTGGAATTCCATTGCATTTAATTTAAATCCTTAGGCTTATGCTTTGATGAATTGAATGAAATAATAATGGCTATTTGATATTATATGTGAATCTTAATTTAATATTACAACCTATTTTGGAATTTGATGTCAATGGCCATTGAACATTAAAATAATGGCAATTCTTTTGGATCGTATTTAGATATGGGTTCTTAAACTCAATAACTTTTAACCAAAATTAAAGTTGATTAATCATGATTTTGATCCAAGTTTGAAATAATTTAAATTTTGAATATTGGTGTGTTTATATATATTTTGAGATGAACTAATTGAAACAACATATCGCCAAAGTGGTTCATCTTGTAGAAATTAATTTGTTTTAAAATATAAAAGGGTGTGTGTTTGTGACTTATATGAATATTTGATAGGCCCAAAGGAAGGTTAATGTTTAATAGAATTGCAAGTACATTTGTAGTAATAAACGTGTGACAATTATTTGGTTTACATGTGAATAATAAATCGGCCCAAAGGAAGATTTCTTGTTTGATATGTTCTTATTGTCAGTGTTTGATTACTACACCAAGATACCACTTAGTAGTTAATATTTTGTCTAAAGATGAAATATTAATAGGCTACCTGGTATCTTGAGATAGGGTTTACCTTATTTGAATTTATTATTATTATTGTTTTGAGACATATATGAGTTTATTTATTTGTTTATTGTTCTCATTCAGCTATGAATAATCCTGCTAACATAACTACCAACATTAATTCCATTACTATGCTTAATGACACTAACTTCAAGTCATGGAAATAGAATCTCTTTATAGTACTTGGAATCATGGATCTCGGCTTTACGTTAAGGATCGATTCTCCTTCATCTCTTACTGATAAGAGTACCTCTGATGACAAGAGGGAGATGGAAAAGTGGGAGAAATCAAACTGCATGTGTATGATAATCATGAAGAAGACCATTTCAGAAGCATTCAAAGGCACAATATCTGAAAAGATAACTAAGGCTAAGGAGTTCCTTGATGCAATTGAAAAAAGGTTTTCCAAGATTGAAAAGGAAAAAATAAGTACACTCTTAACAAACCCGATCTCAATGAAGTATAAGGGTAAGGCTAGTATTAGGGAATACATCTTGGAGATGTCTCATCTTGCTTCCAAATTAAGAGTACTTAAACTAGACCTCAGAGAGGACTTGCTAGTGCATTTGGTTTTGATATCTCTTCCAACATAGTTTAGCCAGTTTAAGGTGAGCTATAATTGTCAAAAAGAGACCTGGTCTCTGAATGAGTTCATCTCACACTATGTTTAAGAAGAGAAAAGGCTGATGCAAGATAAGATTAAGAGTGCTCACCTAACCTCGACTCACAAGAATAGGAACAAGGATGACAAAAGGAACAAGGATAAAGAAGCTGCAAATACAGTGCCTTAGAAGAAACAACCAAAGAAATCAGATGCACCGGATGGTAATGGTTGTCACTTATGTGGAGCTGTGGGACATTACAAAAACCAATGCACCAATTATCATGCTTGGCATGCAAAGAAAGGTATGCTTCTTAATTTGGTTTGTTCTGAGGTAATTTAACTTCGGTGCTTGTACACACTTGGTAATAGATTCTAGTGCAACAACTCATATCAATGTGTCTATGCAAGGTTGCCTCCATTGCCGAAAACAAAGTGATGGTGAAAGATACATCTATGTGTGCGACGGTAACATAGTTGAAGTTAAAGCAATTGGGAAATTTAGATTATTGTTAAAGACTGGTTTTTATTTGGATCTTGATGAAACATTTATTGTACCGTCATTTAGACAGAATTTGATTTATGTTTCTGCTTTGGACAAATCTGGTTACTCTTGTTCACTTGGAAATAAGAAATTTAGTTTGTTTCATGATTCAAAATTAGTTGGATCCGCTTCTCTATCTGTTTATGATAATCTTTACTTGATTGATATTAATGAATCTCTACAAGTAAGTGCACGAGGTATAAAGAGATAATTAACCAATGAGAATTTAGCTACATTATGGCACAAGAGATTAGGTCATATCTCCAGACAGAGAATAGAGAGACTTGTGTCAAATGAAATTATAAACCCCTAAGATTTTACAAATTTTGATGATTGCATTAATTATATAAAAGGGAAACAAACCAATAAAAGGATATTTGAAGCCAACAGGCTTCAGACGTCTTAAAACTTATACATATAGATATTTGTGGACCATTCCCTATAGTTGCTTGGAACGATTAACAATATTTTATAACATTCATAGACAATTTCTCGGGATATAGCTATCTATATCCCATTCATGAAAAGTCATAGTCTTTGGAGATGTTCAAAAATTATAAGGCTGAAGTTGAGAGCTAACTCAATAAAAGGATTAAAAGATCAAATCTAATCATGGCGGCGAATACTACAGTAGATACGATAGTTTAGATGAATAACATCCAGGTGCTTTTGCTAACTTTCTATAGGAATGCGGTGTCATCCCATAGTACACCATGCCAAGTTCACCCACTATGAATGGTGTTGCTGAAAGATGAAACAGGATGCTTAAGGACATGGTGAGGAGTATGATTCGTCACTCCACCTTAATAGGATCACTTTGGGGAGAAGCATTTAAAACTACAGCGTATATCTTAATAAAGTTCCAACTAAAGCAGCTAACAAAACCTCATATGAGCTTTAGACGAGTAAGAAGCCTAGCTTAAAGCATTTACATGTGTGGGGATGTCTAGCTGAGGCAAGGCCTTACAAGCCTAATGAAAAGAAATTGAACTCAAGAACAATAAGTTGTTATTTTTTTGGGTACTCTGAAAGATCAAGGGGTTACAAATTTTATGATCCCACAACTAAGTCGATATTTGAGTCAAGAAATGCTCGGTTCTTTGAGGATGTCGAGTTTGCGTGGGGAGATATGACTAAAAACATTGTCTTTGAAGAGGAATACGTTGATATTCTCACAGGTGTTATTGAATTTGGTCAAGATTCTGTTCCTGATCTTATTCAAAATAAAATAGACTTAGACAATGGTAGAGATCCCATTCAAGAGACTGTTCTAGAAGAACAAACTCTACCACCTCTAGAACCTATGCCATTAAGGAGATTCACTAGACTAAGAAGAAGTGCGGTGCTAGACGATTACATCATATTTCTTCAAGAACATGAGGTTGTTGGAATGATGGAAGATGATCTGATCAACTTCCATCAAGGCATTGAAAGTTTTAACTCTCAGAAGTAGATTGATACCATGAATAAAGAGATGAAGTCTATGAAGGACAATGACGTTTGGGATCTTGTCCCATTGCCGGAAGGTACGAAGCCCATCGGTTATAAATGGATATTTAAGACCAAAAGGTATTCGAAAGGTAATGTGGAGAGGTACAAGGCTTGTCTCGTTGCAAAATGCTTTACATAGAAAGAAGGCATCGACTATAAAGAGACTTTCACATCGATTTCTTTAAAAGAATCTTTTAGAATCATAATGGCATTAGTGGCACATTGAAATCTTGAGTTACATCAAATGGATGTAAAGACTGTCTTTCTCAATGGTGACATTGATGAGAAGATCTATATGGTACAACCAGAAAACTTTGTGTCGAGAGATCTAAAGAATATGGTTTGCAAACTGAAGAAATCTATCTATGGACTTAAGCAAGCATCTCAACAATGGTATTTCAAATTTCATCAAGTGATCATCTCGTTTGGTTTTCAAATGAATTTGGTCAATGATTTTATATACCATAAGTTCCATGGGAGCAAGCACATATTCTTGGTCTTATACGTTGATGATGTTTTTCTTGCCAGCAACGATATAGGCCTATGGCACAAAACCAAGAGATTTCTAGCTAAGAATTTTGAGATGAAAGATCTTGGTGATGCTTCTTTTGTGTTAGGAAAACAAATACGCCAAAATTGCTCTCTAGGTACTCTCAGATTATCATAAAAGAGCTATATTGAAAAGGTACTCAAAAGATATGGCAGGCAAGATTGCAGACCAAGTGATACCCCAGTAGCTAAGGGAGATAAATTTAGTCTTAGTTAGTGCCCTAAGAATGATTTTGAGAAAAAAGAAGTGTAAAAGATTCCTTATGCATCAGTGGTAGGGAGTCTAATGTATGCTTAGGTCTGTATGCATCCAGATATTGCATACATTACAAGAATGTTGGGCAGATACTTAAGTAATCCAGGATTAAACCATTGGAAAGTAGCCAAACGGGGTCGTGTAGTACTTACAAAGAAGAAAAGATTACATGCTCACTTATCGGAAGTCAGATCAGATCGAGATCATTGGGTATACTGATTATGATTTTGCTGGATTCCAAATAGTATGAAATCTACATCACGCTACATTTACCTACTAGCTAGAGGAGCTGTCTCTTGGAAGAGTGTAAAACAATCTTCTGTTGCCTCTTCTACTATGGAAGTAGAGTTTGTAGCATGTTATGAGGCATCCAATCATGGAATATGGGTATGGAATTTTGTCACTGGGCTACGCATAGTAGATACTGTTAATAGACCACTTAAGTTATTTTTTGATAATAAGTCAGTAGTTCTATATTCCAACAACACTAGGAGCTCGACGAAGTCAAAGCATATAGACATCAAGTTCTTAGTTGTAAAAGAAATAGTTCGGAGTGGACAATTGTCTACAGAGCATATAGGAACAAACTCTATGATTGCAGATCCACTTACTAAAGGAGTGCAACCTAAGGTGTTTCATGAGCACACTGCTCATATGGGTGTAATGTCCTTAAGTGATGTTTAGTTCAGTTTTAGTGGGAGTTTGTTTTTTTTTAATGCTTTTATGTCATAGACAAACTTTGATTTGTTGTTTTCAGTGTATCACATTTTAAGGATATTTTCTGCAAAAATAAAGTATTTTTTTTTCTTACACTCTGATTTTGGTTTATGGTTTGATCTCAACAAGGTTTATGATGGACCAGTAGGAAATATACATGTTAAGATCACATTGCATGGAATTTTCGTGCTACACATCCATATCATGATCCATGTCATTCAGTTGTGTCAACATTGTGACCATTGATGGGTTGAGTTACAATAAATATAATGAATACCGCTTTGATCATATGTTGATATGGTTGATGGACCGGATTTGTTATAGATACATTTTGGCCGTGACGGCAAATTTGAGCTCATATGGTTGTCTTTTGGCAAACATAATTATAAGGATACACATATAGTCCATGTAGGAGATTGTTAGATACTTAATCCAATGTTGGCCTTATATGTGAGATAATTGTGTATTATAGGCCATCACATTAAGTTAAGCTCAGTTAAAAGTGATAAATAAGATTTGTGTATTTGGGCTTTAATGTATCTAATAGAGTATAACCATTTTATGTGTAGAGACTTATGGGTAATTTCTATTTTTATGATGGGCTAAAATTGAAATACCAAAGGATAACATAGAGTTATCTCTATAAATAGTGGTTATGGTCCCCAGGTCACACGAATAATATTTTCTGGTCTCTTCTGAATCCCATAATCAGAGAGTGTAGAGAGAAAACTAAAAGGATCTCTCAAAGAAAACGAGTTGATCTGGAAGGCCAATCGTACAACTCTAAAATCATTGATTGCTATGAATTCAGGTACACTTCTGCTTCTTTTGTTTAATTCTTAATGAATAAACATAAACGATCTAGATGTGATCGTTTTCACAAAAGGTTAATATTGATCTAACAAAAAATTCAATTTAATACATGAACTTATCAATCTTTTTATAACTATTTTTACTATATTTTTAACACCATTTGCTTTGTTTACAAACATATAAAAAGCAACACATCATTTTTTTTTTCCATTATAATGAGAGGGGTGAAATGAACCCATACATTCCACTCGAGAGATGAATGGTAATGTCATTAGGCTACACATATCATTGAACTTTTACTAATACTCTTAACATCATCTAATATTGATATGATGTTTCTTTCCCATAAAAAAATAGAGAAAACAGTGTTGTGATGTACAAATTGAACTTTTGTACAAAATTTAATTAGATATTGTATTTACTACTTCAAATTCAAGGTACTCAATTGAATTTTTGTGCAAAATTTAATTATCAAATTTAATATTATCCAGTAAATAATGAAAATTACTAATACATCAACAAAAAGGTTAAAAAAAATAAAATCTTACAAGCATGGTCGACCAGCCAAGGTTACAAAGATCACTCTACCTATTAAAAATAAATAAATAATTTGAAACAAAATTATAAGGATTGACAAGATTGACCCTTGATAATAGTTATACAGGAATTCATCACTAGTTCTAACACAGCATAAAAGCGTAAAACAGAAATTAACTCATCAGATGATTTCTAATGCACACACAAACGATTGCAAATAAGCAATCTTCAAGAGAAATTCTCTTAATTAGATTTCAAAAGTGTATCAAAATATGAGTTATGTATATAGAGATAACCTTAAAGGCCTATTTATACTATTACATGAGGAATTCTAAAAGATAAAATCTAAAAAGCAAGTAATAAATATAACAATAAATACAATTAAATCGTGTAATATAAGTTGATTGGTAATAAAAGCTAGTGGCCTATAATTAATGTTGGTGGTTTCGAAATTCAAAAGTTGAAACCGTCAGTAATAAAGACAGGCTTCAACACCAGTGGTAAAACCGACGATGTTTCTTCTAAGGTCGGCGGTTTATGATGTTGCTTGTTGCCCACATCATTCTCTCTACCTAAGAAGAACTCGACCCCGAGTTCTCTTCTAGATATAGGGTTTTTAGAAGAGTGTCCTATGTGTTATCCTTAAGGTTATGGATTTAATCTTGTTGCTATTTTGAAGATCTAACTCGGTGAAGTAGATCTTGTTTTTATTCATGCCTCCTATGCTACGTTAAAGTAGTATTAAAGCAGGTTGAATCCTGTGGAGATGTAGGTAGACTATAGAATAGGAGGCAGCCATATTCCTAACAGTGTTCGAGGTACGGAAATCCTATGTTACAGGTGATCGATATAAAGGGTGGTAGAGGAAACCATAGGTCAACAAATCCAGTGAAAGGAACAGCGCTGTGAAGCCCTCATCTATCGATCCAATACCAACAGTAACCGATAGGATTATTGGAGATGACTGGAAGGCGATCCAAGGATCAGTTCTATTACTTATGATACTGATGATGAAAATGAGTTACTTGAAAATCTAGCTTGGAGAAGAGGTTATGGTAGCAGAAGATTATATGATAGGAGTAATTACAGGTATAAAGATGAAATCTTTTCTCAATTTAAATATGTTGTTTTTGAGTTTGATGGTACTAAAAATTTGAATGATTTTTAGGTGTTGAGGAAGTTGAGAGGTTCTTTGACCATATGAGGGTTTCTTGACCCTAGCCTAGTACACTTTGGCTCGTGAGTTAAATAGGTCAGCCTATTTCCTAATCCATTTAACTCATTAATGCAAATTGAACAAGATGTAGATAATAAAAAATTAAAAATTTATAGGATTTATATATATTAATAATTGATTTCATTATTATTTTAATTACTTATATATAAGAATAAGTTTTCTAAAATGATTTATTGGATCTTATATTTCATTTAAAAAAATAAATATACTTAAAATAATGTTATGATGGATATGTATCAATTTGTCATTGTCTATTACAATTTACACATAAGTCTAAACTCAAGTGTAAAAGTCTCGATAACAATGCATGGTTATTTCTCCTACAATTTTTATTTTATTTTATTATACAAGTGGGCTAACAGGTCAACCCACTTAATCCATGGGTTAAACCACTTCTTAAACGGGCTAAAAAAAGTTGATTCTAACCAGTTTTTAAAACGAGCAAAACGGGCTGGCCCATGAGCCAAAGCCATTTGCACAACTCTATTTTCTATATGTAACTCCCTTATTTAGACCATATGTTTAAAGCACCATATATACATATGCCAAAAAACACATGTATAAGGCCATTAATACCATATAATTTTAGAATCACATCTCCAAAATGCTCTCACAATGCTTCATTATTCTTTAATCCTTACATTAATCCTCAAAAATAATAATTAACAAAATTAAACTTGAATATAAATATGTATATTGGCTAGAAAATTTAATTTCATTCATTAAAGAACATAAAGATATAAATACGTATAGTGCTAACAAAATATATTAAAGGAAATGAGGATCCCAGGATCCAATCCAAGAATGAATACATTTCTTAGATAAAAATGGGTTACAATAACCTAAAAAAAATTTCAACACAATTGTAAAATGAAATCCAACATCTGGCTAGGAAAGATCCCATAAGAGATGGCAAACAAACAAAAAACAAAAATAAATGAAAAAAAAATAGATCCGAAAATAGCTTGATGCGACTTTTTATTCTTTGGTAGATAGCTAGATGTAAACCTTGAGATCTAAATCAAAACATCCTTTTTGTCAATAGAGAATAGATTGCAAACCTTTAGATGCGAACAAAAACATCCTCTTATTGAAAAGTCACACAATGAAAATTGTAGTGGCACTAATGGAGTTGGGGCGAAGGTTAAAATGAGATGGCCCTCGCCCTAGATTTTCTTAGAGAAGAAAACCCTAAAGAGTGAGAGAGAGACTCAAATCTTGCTCATTAACAAGAATAACCTATTAGTCCTTAATTATAAAAATAATCGAATATATTTCAATTTCAAATAATCAACTAGATCCTCTCATTTCGCACAATTATCAAGAATCCTACCACTAATAGATATGTCGTATCTCCTGAAATCACAACAATTATCATCTTTATCAATAACTCGTAAAAAAGGAGTGAACGGGAAACGTCCAGTATGTATCACTACATACAAACACTTACAATGCCACAACACATGTGACTTAAAGGTATCTAATGCAACAAACAAATATTCGATTTATCACATTAATTAACTTAACACTTAAATTGTTACCATATCTGATACTAAGAATGACATTCATGGGAACGTATAGGAACCACACCTCATGACTATTCTCTGAATTCCAAAATTGAAGTAACCAAAACTAGAACCAATATGAGCTAAAGCCTCGAAGAAATATAGGCATGAAGCCACAACACATAAAAGCATCAAGTCACAACATATACAAGTGCAATGCAAACTAAGTATGTCCATTATTGGACCACATCAATTATGTCCATTGGTAGACCATAACCAATAATAATAACTACACCCGTACACCCAACAGTCTTGCAATGACGAACCAACTACCCCCTTAATATATTTTGTAAAATATGAAGAAATTACAAGAAACCAATTTTAAAATATAATGTGGGGTTCCAAATAATTTTTAATGAAAACAGTCTGCAGTGCAAGAAATTAAAACAATTTTAAAAAACATAGCCTTTCATCATTCCAATAGTTCTCATAAGTAATTTCCTAAGGATTGATAAATTGTAATCTAATAATCTACAACCCAAATAAACATGTTTAAGTAATAATCATTTTGTAAAGTCATAATGAGACCAATAATTTAAATTATATTCCTGACACATACAAACAACAAGTAACATTAGTTAAGTAGCTGGTGTCCATGTAAGCTTCAAAATCCAAATCATATATGAAGATAATCAAATCTCAATCAAAACTAAGCTGTCTAAATATTCTGTTGCCTAAATTCAATTTTTATCTCCTGTTACACTTCAATTTTAATTTACTTTGGATTAATATCATGAATCGTACCTAAACTTTGGCAAGATATATCATTCGATATGTAAACTTTGAAATTAATCAATTTAGTTCCTAAATGTTGAAATTGATCAATTTAATATCTAAAAAAACTTTTCGCACACACCAATAGTTCCTTCATGATATTGGTTAGCGTACAGGAAAAATAATTACACGTATCAAATTGATCAATTTCAAAGTTACGGTACTAAATTGATCAATTTCAATGTGTAAGTGTTAAATTATATATTTTACCAAAGTCCAGGTGTTATTCGCAATATTTACCCTCTTACTTTTCTAAATATATGAAAATGATCATAATAGCACACACTTACGAGTCAATTCCCCATTGATTTTGTTAATCAAGATAAGTGGCTAAACCTGTGACCAACTAAGGATAGTTAGTCGATAGTCAATCCAGTTTGATCGCTTTCTCTATCTTGTTTTCTCCTCTAAATTGATCAAAGATCCTTCCTACATTGATTCAGCCTGTTATTAGGGTGTTTTTTCTTCATTTTTTTCTCATAAAACTCTAATCTTCGATCCCTTTATCATGCACTTTATCTTCAAACTCATTTTTCACCAAATTCTTGGTTAAAATCTAGTTATCAACCCAAAATCATCATTAGTTTCCAATCTTTAGATCATTCTCCTAATTATTTACAGTTTCTCCTTTTCTTATGTTCATGTTTCCACTAATCTTAAGTATATATTATCGTCTCATTTTATGATAATCAAGTATCTTACTTGAATTGTAAATCTTTCATTGCACTCCATCGATTATCATAACAAGATGGGCTAAAGGAATCTTACCTCAAGTGTAGAATCAAAGCCACATTCATTGTCCCATTACCATTTGCTATTACTATTTACTCTTATCAATCCCTATAAAACCATGGATCCGATTCTTATAAGTAACTCATTCATAATGCCTAAACTCTCATTATGAGTGACTCTTACCATTAAGATCTCATAGGCCTTCTTTTTGGGTTTCTCATTTCCTATCAACAATTAGATTTCACTGTTATTGATTCATAAGAGATTATCTAAACGCAATAGATAAAAAGGTCTTTTATATATACAAGAGGCCTTCCTAAAAAAATTGGCTACCATTATCATTAATGTCTTTACCTATCCTTATCTATAACATCTACAACTATAAAAGTACGGGAGTTCTACGGTCCTATCAACAAGATTGTCCCGCCATTAATCTAAATATTAAAATAAATATTGTGAATGAAATATTCACTATTTTAGTGATTTGATCACAATTGAGTATGATGTAAGCCGTTGGATGATGACGGGACCGGTCCCTTCAAAATTAATGGGGGGACTATAGAATTTTCATTAAAGTACATCAAATCTGGATATTTATAAAAGTAAGAGCTCCGACACACCTTGGTTTTGAACCCTAATTGATTATACCTTAACTAACCAGAATTCAAGGCTTCAAATCAATATTTTGTGACATTCTCCCTATTTGGTCTAGTATTACCATAGTTACATCTTCAACCTTGGATCTTCAACAGTTATGTACATTTCTACACTTCATTTAAATTTTTAGTTAATGTCTTCATCTTTCTTATAATACTAGTGTTGCCCAATAATTTTTTTGTCTTTAGTTGGTACGACCACTTTAGCATTGACTCCTTTTTTCTCCCTTAATAAGATTCATTTTTCCATCATAATATACTCCTCTCTATTAAGATTTTGACCCATTCCATCAAATCATTAACCTTACTCTCTACATGTTCATGCTATAGACTTCTCTAAATTTTACCTCACCAAAGATAGGCCTTCCTTCCCCTTAGGTTGTACTAACCTAATTGCCCCATCCTTTCCTATGATTTGTATGACAATAAAGGTAAATGTTTGGTACCTGGACTTTACCAATTTGTGCAATTAAGTACATAAAGATTAAAAGTATCAATTTACTACTAATAAACTTTTTGAGTTCATCTATATAGTACCTTGATGGGTTTGTTATTTGTAAAGATGGGTAAAGTTCAAGCGATAAATCATAAAATTCTTATAGTTAATTACAAAACTAGGAAAATTTTATGTACCAAATTAACACTTTTAAACTTACAATAGTTAATTGTAAAAATAAATAAAATTCAAGTTTTAAATATGACAATTGCCCTAACAATAATGAAATTTATAGCTCAACTCATATTTCTGGTTAGTATTACATAGAGTGACTTTCCTTTAAGCAAGCAAATGTAATTGTATCCAAGAATGATGATCACGGTGATCTCATTTAAAATTCCATACCAACTTGAACTAATCATAAAAGTCTTGTTTAACGTGAAGTTTGGTTCGACCCTTAATTTATATGGGTCCACAAATGCCTCCTAATAGAGGACTTCACACATACTCTATTAAACATGACAATTTACTTTAAGGAGCTGCACCACAATCCACAAATTTACTCACAAAAAAAAAAAAAAAAAAATCCTCACAAGATTTGTGCCTTAATAAGAAATTTCCTATAAAAACTAGGCACAACTCAAACATTCACTGATTCACAATGTATTTTAGAATAGTGCCTTACAAAGATTTGCAAAGGATACAACAATTGATAGTACTCAACTCTCTATTTCACAACATTAAAGCAAATAAAGAGCATAGGAGGATTTTAATAAGTGAGGGGGATATGGGATCAATTGTAAATATGGCTCAAATTACTTCATCAAATCTACCAAACATCCTCATATCTCCTTCAATCAATTTGGTTATTAGATAAATTCACCCCAAAAATACTCTTGCATCAAATGTTCCTACGGCTAGTTTTTGTTAACTAGTGTCAAGATGCCACAAGCTACCATCCAAACACCATTTGCAAAATAAAGCATAGAAGGTTATGGACCTTGCTAGCATCCTAACACTAGGTACAATGTAGTTACACAAACATAAGCTTGACATATCACAAACATATTTTGTCAATTTAATGTAACTTTACTCTAATAATTGAGTAATTCTACAATGTATTTCCTCATCAAAATTCAACTTAAGCCCTTTTTTTCAACATTACTTCCTTTTACAAAACTTTAATATCTTTTTATTTTCCTTAAGAAATGGACCTCTAAATTCATTATCTCAATTTTTATCATTTTTTCACTTTCAACAAACTGATGCATATATGGCACAATAGAATACACCCAAGCACCATTCAATCTATTAAAATCTAGCACCAGCATTAAAGTTAAAGGCTACAATACCATGATCGTTAGCCATCTCTAAAGAAATAATGGCCTTTTCCAACAAAAAATCGAACCATCTTCACCATTCTTCAATAAGTTTAACTTCCATTAATGTTGCATATTGATTGAACTACACTTAAATCATCTTATCTATGACAGATTTAGCGTACAAGAGGATCTTATGAAAAATTTTGCAATCTTCATGATGAATCCAGGTTTGGTCGGTACAAGCTTGATATGGAACATTGAATCTATGCTTCGTGGGTCACTTGCATCTTATAGGGCCTAAGGAATGGTCTTCTATGTTCTTAATGATGGTAATTTTAATCTTCAATACCAAACTATGAGTGGAATGCCATAAATCTTTAATAAATGTTACATATATAATTAGAGTTGCATATTTAAACTAATGGGGATTATCAATCCCTAACTATACAATTACAATAACATACACACATTAGATGCATGTCTAATTGAAAAAAATACATCATGTAATTTTTATTAGTTTGTTTATAACTAAAACAAAGACATATAGATGTATGAAAATAAATGTATCAAATATACAACAACATAACATAGTAACCTCAACAATCTAAACAATATCGTAATACATACAATCTAATGGCTATATACTATGGCAGTGCATATGACATGCTTGGTACCTATAAACTACAATACTAAAATGCGCATGTAAATGTTGAGGACTATATGTCTCGATCGGATTTTCCTATTATTCCATGCAAGTGGACCCTAACTTTATTTAAATGACTTAATAACTCATATGTGTAAGGGTATCATTTTATAAGGTTACTTGGATGAAATCCCCATTATAGAACAGACATGTTTTCTTTGTTTTTTTGTTTTATTATTTACTTGCCTTGGTAGCTCAAGGTTTGAATTTAAAGGTTTTATCGTATTGACAACTTAATTAATCTTTTATACAAAAACCCTCTCAAAGTTCCGATCTCTAAATCTATTTTTATCAAACAAATGAGTGTAGGTGAGTATTGGGTATTGCTTCCATATATCATATCAAATTAGAATTATTCATAGTCATTCTCTATGGTGCATAATTTCCATAGGAAATTATTCATTTCTAATAAATCTTAAAAAGCACATAAAATTATATTTAGGGTCTTAAGAGATATCATAATTAGTATCAGACCATAAGCAATGTAGGGAGTGAAATAAAGGTTTAGATTTAAACGTACAAGCTCTTGAGTGGTTGATAAGCAATAGCATAGTATATGACATTTGGTATGTGATCTGCATAGGTTTCCCAACTTGGTCTTGAGAGCACAAGTTAGAAGAATTCAAGCCAGGCGATGTGGATTTTATCTTTACTATTCAGTTTATGAAGAACTTTACTATGAAGTCTAAGGAAATTTTTCGTGGATCAATCTTAGCAAGGCACCACCCGGATGGTGCCGTACTTATAGTCTAGATGGCTACCATAGTTTTACAGCATTATAATTACATTTACCAATGGGAGGTGGAATGAAAGACATCTACACAACAACTTTATGAATGAAATACACACACACACACACACATTTATGTACTTTTGATTATGAATTTTCCATGTGTTTTTATTATAATGAGACTTCCTATATTTATCAGTATTATTAAAACCAAATCAGGGGTTGGCCTAAACATGCCAGGGGGTCAAGATTTGAAGGGTCGAACCGGGGTCAATAAAAAATATAAGTTATATTTTAGTTATAAAAGACAGATAAATGTAAATAATATAACTAAATTCATATGTAATTAATTCCATTAGTCTAAATTTACTTATATAGCATTTATCCTATATTTTAATTATTAAAAAATTCAATCCTTTATTTTAATAATTATATATATTGTTTATTTTCTATTTTAGTAATTAAAAATTCAATCATTATTAGTGTAACAACACACGTTAAAAGTGACCTCAAAATGTTTATAAATAGTGCATCAATACTTTTAGACATTCAAGAGTTAATTATGAAAATATATAAAATTCAATTTATAAATAAATGGTATTAGGAAAAAAAAAAGATTTACATTTATCACATCAACAAAACATCTCTTATTAGCCACTTTAAGCAAGGCTCAATGTAGCCTACCATTCTATTAAACCATGCCTCAAGAAAAAGACTCTCTCCCTCCTGTGTCTTTTTCCCACTAACACAGTAGTAGAAAAAGGAGCTTTACTTATCAAAGTAAGTCGGGAACATGGACAAAAGAGACCTAGCCAGCTTACACCGTCCTCCACTTGTTCACTTCTTAGAAGCACAAAACAATAAATGGCTTCAACTTCAAGTGTTACATGACGCCACTTTTTAGGAACATCAAACTCGTTCTCGTCTTCTAGAACACTATTTTATCATGCTTTAAAGGTTTTAGGGTCGTTCTTCTACACAAATCTATTTTGTTTAATTTTTTTTTTCATGGACATGCATTCTGCCTTGGATGGCTTAGGTCATTTGAGTCATGGTTGAATCGACCAAGTCATCCGAGTCTGATCGATTCAACTAAAAACTTATTCGATTGCAGGAACTGGCCAGTCTGGTCCGATCCAGTTTTTACAACATTGATATTCACAAGCATGTCATAATTGACAATTTGAGAATTCTCTCTTTTAGCTCTTAGTGATCTAATTTAGTTGCTTTGAGAAAATCTTAATTTGGCTTGTGAATCATATCAAGTGAATCTAGATTAGATTGATCTTACTTTCAATGCATCATATATGTAAGTAAATCATTCATATCCTTAAATTATAATAGAAGAAACCTAAAACTCACAAAACCCTAAAAATATAATAAACACCGTGACCAATCATTGTCCTAGTTAATAATTAAATGATCGTCTTGTAAGTATCCTCTTATGCATATCAATAAGTGCTTAGTTCAAAAATGTTTGTTATTTGATTAAATTTGTTAACGTATCAAATAAGACTGTTACTAACTAGGATACAAGTCATATTAAAGATGTAGAAAGAAGAATAATGAATGTAGAGCAATAATTAAATGAACAACCAAAGTCCATAAGGACTATCAGGATGGACTTGAATTGAAAAAGAGGATGCAAGGTACTAGAGGGAGTGATGCGAGCCAATCATGCCAATGTAAAACAAGAGGCATCGGTTATATGATCATAGTAACAATAATTTCAAGATTTGTTGGGAGTCAAGTAGAGCTTCCAAATTGTGATATTGATTAAATTAAGATAAAACTCTCCTCATATTTTCGTAGTAACTTATTGAAAGAGTTCCTAGATTTTGTATAAAGATTTACAAAGGATTTGTAGTGCATATGATGAGTGCAATAAGGTTTGTTTAGTGCCCACAAAATTTCCTAAGTGTCTAAATAGAAAATAAAGGCGTGAAAATGAAAATAGAAAATTAGTACATAGTGGTTAATGAAGAGAATTATGCAAAAGTGATTTATGCTTGAATATTATCATAAGATATATTCTTAAAGCTTCGAGCTTTAAGGTTTTAAGGTTGAGAAAATAATATTATGAGTAGATCGACATGCTACAAATACATTGTGAAATGGATTAACAAGGTAAGCAATAGCCTAATTCATTATGATGTTAAAATTTCAAATAGCAAATGTAATGGAGTTGTAATAGTATATTATCTTAGAGAATTCAATAATTGATAGTTTAGGTGGAGAGGCAACACGAATGCAAGTTATGTCGGTTATTAGCTATTGACAAGAGTTTGCTATTCTTAGTAAGTCTCTAATTGAGGATAGACATCGTGATGATAAGGCTGTTGATGCGAGAGAATTTGAGCTTGTCGATATAAGGCAAGTTAAATAAGGTAAAGTAGTATAGAGTCTACTATCATTTAAGGCAAAGGAGTTTAATCAAAGGCAACAGATTAAGAGTGGTAAGGAAAAATACCTCAAATACATGGTTTTTGTAATATATAAATAAATAAATCATAGTGAAGGGCAAAGTTGTCATATATGGTTAAATAAGAGGGTTTTATGGTCTACCTTAATATGAATATATAATATATTGTTATATAGCAGACACATAACTGGATAAGTGGGAGGCATCTTTAGGCTGTCGGCTTTGGGGATTTACACCATCGGCTTTACTATCTACACCACCGGTGTTGGATGCCAGCTTTCAATGCTTGCATTTCATCTTTTGCATTTAAGCTGCCAACTTATATTCCTACACCACCAGCTTTCTTTGCTAGCCTATAATATACGTTTTGTTTCTAGTTTTTAAGATTTTCCATGTATTATAAATAGACCCTTAACCTTGTTTTCTTTTCATAATCTGCCCTAAGATTTTAGAAACCCTAAAACCTCTCTTAAAACTATAGCTTACTTCATGGAGAAATAAAATCAAGTAATAGGTAAGTATGAATCTTTCCAACTCTTTTGGCAATCTAAAAGTGTTATCTTTCCTAAAGTTTTCTTATTGGCTATTTCTTATGGATTTTTCGTGTTTAAAAACTAAAGCCTTTTAAATTTATAATTTTCTAAATCGCTCTTCTAACTACGGTTTCCATAGGACAAGCGCACCCATCAGATGTAGCATAGAATGATCTAGGTCATATTCCAAGTGAAAGTTGGTAAGTATTTCTACTTCTACCCTTTTTCTATTATCTAGTTGATGAAAAGCAAGAGGGAAAATCTATCAAACTAAAGCTAATCTAAACTTAAACTAACAAAATCAGCAATGAAAAGTAGGAGATCTCACAACAGCATACAAAACTGAAGATAAATCAATTCACAAGGTTGCTTGGGCATGCTTCACCTTAGATCTATTCATGTAACTTAAGGAATTTCTTAGAAAAATGGTTGTGTTGATTATTGAATCATCGGATTTGCTAATTTAAATTAAAGCTTCTCTCAAAATCGATAACTCTAGATCTAACCAAAACCAGTAGTCTGAAATTCCAATTAGATCCGGATAAATCTCAAGAATCGTTGCTTTAGAAACCCAACCCGATGAATTTTAAAAACAAGTGACAGAAGACTTTCACTGGTCTTCGGCAAGAGGTATCTAAGATCAATCTCATCAATAGCCTATATCTATCAATTAAAATGATCTCTCGATCTATTTTAACGAAATCAAACATAAACCTATATCGTGTACTATACAAATTCAAGATCTATTAAGATTGAGCTATTGAATTCAATAAATCAATCACGTTTTCAACAAAAGCACAGTCTAGTTGCATGAAATTGATCAAGGATTCACAAATCCAAGCAAAAGAAAAGTACTCCTCCATGAATATGGCAATACAAATCAAAGATTCAGAGAAATAGCGCAAACCCATTGGTAGATAAAGCAATTAAGAACAGAAAATCCTTGATGAATTGAATGTTGAAGCACAAGCTGCTGTGAAACCCTTAAAATTCTCTTGAGCTTCTCTCTCTAAGTTTTCTCTCTATAACCGAATGATTTTCTCTACTCTATTCTAATATTCTACTCTATTATGATACAAGGAATGGTACAATACAGGATATGGGATAGGGGATTTGGAATTCTTATCTCTTTTTTCAAATGAATGCAGGAAGGGGGTATATATAGGCTGCTGATTTCATCCTCTCCATCTATCCTAGGCTGTGTTGAAGGGAGGGATGAAAAAGTAAAAGCTTTGTTTCTTGTAAAGTCCTTCCCAAACATGCTTTATTTGCTTTAAATTATCATATAATCTTTCAATTAAGCCTATGAAGCTGAAAACGAATTTGAACACAATAAATGTCCTTTTCTTCATTAAAATACAAAAATTACGTAGTAAATATGTCCAATTAATCTCAATTAATATGGGTTTTTTAACACTTATCAGCTTTGAAAGGAATCAAACTCTTGGAGGACTTTTTGGAGAAACCTTAAGTTTCTTAGAGATTCTATTTCTCTACGATCAAGGAAGGAAGGTAGTCGTGATTCTTGTTGGTTTAAGGGTTTAAATGACCTTAAGAGTATGTTTATCTTGTGAAAACGAATTTTTAAATAGTTTTGCTTTATGTGATTAAGTGTTTTCGTTGAAAATTAGGTTTTCTTTTCCAAAAGTTGTTTCAAGTACTTCTTTACCTTGTTTGATGATTGTGTTTATTGGGTAGAACAAATAATTGGACTAATTGCTATCTAGCTTTAATTAGTTTGCTACTTATGCTTGGCTAGATCTAGTAGACCAGGAGTACCATGTTACTAGGATGATACCCTGATGATCTGTGGATGTCATTATCCCGAGTGGAGTCGTACATAGGAGAAGATTCCGGTAGTTTAGGAGTAGTATGAGTACGGTATCTTGGGTGTGTGGGGAGTACTTAACACCAATATATATATATATATATATAAGTATTTCTATACGTATTTTCTTTTATGGAGTCATGAGTTATTCCGAGTTTAGGACTAGTTGCAAATGGTTTTAAACAATGTTAGTTGACTGGCTAATTAAAGATAATAACATGTGATCTTTGTATATGATATTATGACACATGTGGAATTATATGTTATTTGCTCATGCGCATGTAATTGTGGTTTAGCGTACTGGGCCTTTACGCTTATTCTTTTATTTTTCTAGAATAGCTGATGATCCCATAGTGTTCAATCTATTTAGATATGATGTATATGTAGACTACGGGGACGATAATAGTGGAGCTGATTTCTCAGCTGATTTTTAGGAAAGAAGAAGTTATGATAGATAGAGTTGAAGATCTTTATGAATTTTTATTTGTTATCGTGACTATTGAAGTTTGGATATTAATTTTTATGATTTTTTATGTTTTAAGATTTTCTTTTCAAATAATGTTTTAAGATAAATTGTAAGTTGGTGTTTGATTTAAGCCAACCGAGTTGTTTAGTAGTTTTATTATGATATAAATATTTTAGAAACGCCCTTATATATGAGATATTGAAGTTGTCTTGTGGTTTAGTCAAATCATAGTCTTAGCATGTTTTTCTCTAGTGAGGACACATGACAGGCTATTAATACTCTTAAAGTACGGTATTACAATTTCATTTCATTATTATGTAGTGTCTAAATGGTAGAAATCATGGTTACTAGAAGGAATACACTTGGGATATGGGTGTATAGTAAAGATCAATAGGTCAAGTGGGTACTGAAGTAAGAGATGAGGAGTTTGATGTACAACAAGATGGAATGATACATAAGAGTGGAAGGTTTGTGGTGAATTAGCATGTACTTAGCATTGAGTCCATAGTTAAACATTAGCAAAGGGAGAATTTTTTTCATAGAAGGTCATGGTGTAAGGAAAAGGTATGTATGGCGATTGTGGATAGTGACGGTTATACTAATATAGCAACAACTATTGTGGTGAAGAAGTTGGAGCTCATAATAGTTGAATGAAAAAGACACAACAATATTATTAAATAGGTTTGAGCCCCATCTTTATAGGGGATCAATACCTTAATGACATCCTCTGCAACATTATATCCATCAACATATCACATTTATTATTGGGTAGAGCCTAGTTGTTTAGAAAAGGGAGTACTCATGATGGATAGAAGAATGCATATGTCTTCTATGAAGATAGCAAGTGAGTACTTCTACTGCTCATGACTCAAAGGAATTTTGAACTAATTAGATAGCCTTACCCAAGAAAAGTAAAGATTCATTATTGGCAGGTAAAAGGGATGTAAAAGTGATCATGAGCAGAAATTTAACTAGTAATGTTGTTAGTGATGGCACAAGCTTTCTGCATAATGAGAGAAATCAATGTTAAAAGTAATCAAATAATTATTGTTAAATTTTTTTATGCATTCATAAAGGTACACACTGCTATAAAAATTATTTTAACCAATAGTACACATAACAATGATTTGATAATCGTATTTGCAATTTTAATATATAATGGTTAGAGCAACATTTTTATAACCCTTATATATCATAGGCTACGTATCACGCCTTGAATTGGTTCAAAGCGCGTCCAGTCCGCTACGTATAATACTTAGGTGTTATATGCTAAAGCTAATTTATTGTACAGTTTATCGTGATCACTGCTAAACAAATTTTAGATTCTGAAATCGTTGAATTAGTTTGTGGAAACAACTGAAAATTTATAGTGAAAAATAAATTTCTCAAAACATTTCTCTAAATAGGCTACTCTAGAGAGTAGATCAACGTATATATAACAATACTATACCACTAAGTATTTCAAAATAAAGAGTCTCAAGTATCTCAAAATACAAACTAGGGGCTTACAAATAGGCCCTAATTAAAACATAAGTGTAATAGTGTAGTTTATAAAATAGAAATAAAATAATGATCCCGTAGATCCTAATCACTCCACTCATCAGGAAATTCCTCAAAGTCCGTACCATACTCTATGTAGTCATAGGTATCATCATCATAATTCTCATCACTTGAAAAAGAATGAAATGAGTCGAAGCCTAGTACGATAGTAACATAAGCACATACGAAATGGGCATACATACATGTTCTATATGCAATGCAACAATCAACAGTTTATATCTTTAAATTAAAGCGTAGCAAACAACGGTGGAGCACTCATACTCCGACAGCACGCTAGGAACGTGGGGGTCCTGAGTAGCAGCAACTGCTAGGGGGTTGATATAGGTAGCCCAGATACTTATATTTCCTACCTTTACAACTAATAGCCTTGTTTGGGGTCATAGTTGTTATACATCTCTACTCATCACATTCCATAATATAGTGTAGCTCAGCCGGTCCCATAAACATGAACCACACTACACTACTTCTCTCCGGTCAAGATAGACATTATCCCACTACCGTTTCCCCCATCGGTACAAGTCATGCCACCCATGATGGCCTAAGCGCCTAACTACTGTGCTGGCACCACTTAACAAGATTGCCACCCCACGGGCTAGGTCTCAAAAACGGCTACGCACAAACAACAAGCAATTATTAAAGTCGTCTTTAAGTATTAGTTCATTTAGAATGCCTACCTTAGCACGTAATACACAAGTCACTACATACCTGGTATAAAATTTGTATTGTGAACATATAGGTGATAGACCAGGAGTCAAAGCAAGGGGTAGACTCCTAACAGATATATGCTCAAAAGATTGATTCATATAAGCATTTAAATAGATTATTGATTTATATCTAACTCACATAAAATACTTATGTTTCTAGTGAATATTTATTTGAAACAACATATTTACCTTATTAGTCATAATCTATCTTAAGCCAATTACCAATTAATATGGTCTTATAGGAGTTCACCAGCTTTAGCAATAGTTAAGTGTAAAAAGTTGGTTTCTAAAGAATTTACTAAGCCAATATTATTTAATGAATCTATATGAGCTTAATTTAGCCAAGTTGGATAGAATTAATCAATTAAGTTCTCTTTATATTCAACTTAGTCTATTAAACAAATTTTATAGCAATTAGGTCCTTAATAGTATTTTAAATAACATATCCTATGTTAAATCAAATAAACTTTTATTAATTATAATAACTCATTTAAATTATAGTTATTTTATTTATACCACTTATCATCTATTTTTATATCTAAATATGTTAAAGAATTTAAACTAGTTTTCTATTATGTTTATATTATGTTAAAATGCCACATTTATCTCTATTTTATTAAATAAATTCCTAAAATCAAACTAATTAATTATTTATCTTAAAATTCATATTTTAATATGTGAACACGTTATTTACATTTATTTTATATTTACTTGATTAGAATTAATTTGCCTTAAGTTAAACTATTTTCATTTTTGTAGAAAACTAGTGTGCATCGTAACTTTAATATGGTTTTATTTTTAATTAAACTCACTTTAGCTGAAACAGGGCATTGGCAGTGACGACCGATCGGTTTAAGCTGATTTGACTATCAAGACAACCGGTTCTTGGCCGGTTCACCACACGATTATAAAGTAGCCATATATTCCTACCAGTTCGACAAGATTCCGATGCCATCAGAGGTCATTTGACTGTCGGTCCAGTCACCAACATCACCACTACAATATCAGTGTTAGGACTATCCGATACTGTTTTGAAATTTTTCAAATTTCCTTTGTTTAATCCAACTTATAACCCATTTTAAATCATTTAAAACAAGTTCAATCTATGTTTTTTCATCTATTTTATACTTAGATTTATATTTTACAATTAAAATCATAAATCATGACTCAAACCATCATTATCTATACTAATTCCACAATTTCCAGCATATAAGCAATATATCCATACTTGCATATATATAGTTGATAATTTCCTTTCAATAAAACACATCAATCTAACATAATCATACATTTATATACATATTTCAGCATGCATATATATATAAATATACTATAATTTCACTAATCAACAACTATTATAACATAGATATATATACATGTTCATTCCAGTTTTCATGCATGCATACATATATATATATATATATATCAATCAATACTTAGATATAAGTTTGTTTTCGGTAATTTACATGAATATATATATATCATTAACATAATCAAATATATTAATTACAATTACTTACTTGGTTGAGCAAATAAATTCTAGAAATCTCTACTACTACTACTTCAAGAGGTTGATGATGCTTCTAATGCTATTCCCCAATTTAATCCTTGGTTTTTTCTTCAAATTTCACCTAAGAATCATTTGAATTGGAGATTATATTTTAGGGAAGAAATTGAATGGACAAATGCTAGAAAAAGAATGGATTTCCTTACCCATTGAAGCTTGATTTAAAGAGAAGTTGTTGTAGAATTTTTGTGTGATTTTTGGTGTGTTTGGAGAGAGTTTTTTAGAGGATTTTTCATATTTGGGGGCTGCTGCAAATGGAGTAGTAATTAGGATTTTCTAAACTCCATATTTATATTATTTAGTGTTTTGTAATTTCCATTAGGGTTATGGGCGTTTTGGTTATTTTGCTTAATTAATTGAGGGCACTTTGGTCTTTTCGTAGGTGTAAAAAACTTCTTGAAGTGGTTAAGGTCATTTTGTTCTTTTTACACACTTGATGTTTTCTTGTGTTCACATTGTTGATATTTAAGGAGTAATTTGGTCATTTCACATATGCTAGAATTCTCTAGAGTTTAGGTTTTTATAATGTGTGTGATGGTATATGATAATGCATGGTCTTATCAGCTTTGGTGGGCTAATGGGCTTTGATTTCTTAAGTTTTATGGGCTTTGGTTTATGGGCTTGAATTTAATATTGATGGTTTTAGGGTTTTATATGATGAATTAGACTTTTAGATTTTGGGCTTTAGACATTTAGAATTAGAAAGTAAGAAGTAAGAAAGAGACTTAGCTAATTGGCATTAGAAATTAATTCTAGGAAATCTAATAAAAGGAAAATTAATATCTTACTTGAATTTAGGAGTTTAGGTGCTTAGGAATTGATATTTGAAGGTAAATATTTAGTTTTAAATTTCTAAGATTTAAGGAGTTAAAATTTCGATTCAAATGGCTAAATCGATGATTTAAGGGTTTACGCGATTGAATTTGACAAATAGAATTTAGTTCAATAATTAGAAGGTATTGACTGAATTCGAATTTATTGAAATAGGTGATTGAAGAAGTTTAATGGGTTAAATCGGGTATTCAGGGTATTGAAATCTCTATTTTCAATTAAATTCAATTACTAGTTCAATTAGGACAAACTATCTAATTATATCTTATAATTTGCAAAATTCCACTAGCTAAATTATTTAAAATCAATCTCTAAATTAAATTTATATATTAAGGTTAAAAAATACCTGTATTTTCATATTAATCATCTAATAATATCAAATTAACTTAAATGGAAATTTAGTGTATTTCACTACGGTTTGTTAGAGAAATGTTGCCACTGATATCTTAGGCAACAGTTATCTATAACCATTACTTTCGTAATATTTAAGGCAACAGTGTGAACCCTTACCTTTTTATTAAAGAGAAAAACAAAAAGGAAGCACCTTATATGTTAAATAAATTGGGAGAAAAATGGTACGGCAAAATTCTCTCACAAAATCAAAACTCTCCTAAAGCTTTCTCCTAGAACAAAAACTCTATTTGCATTTTCTCATAGAAGAAGAAGGAGCTCATAGTGAGTTTTAACAAAACTCTCTCTCTCTCTCTCTCTCTCTCTCTCTCTCTCTCTCTCTCTCTCTCTCTCTGTATTATAACAATAAATGAAAAAAATCCCTAAATGAAGAAGGAACCCACAAGTGTCTGGTGCTTCATATCATAGTCCCTAAACACATTACTCTCTTCAAGTCCATCAAAGCTCAGTAACTCTCTTACCCCTAATCCCTCCCTATAGAACTTTTCAAGTACATTTTGAGATAATATTACTCGCATTTGCTTTCTACATTGAATTTCTGTATTTGTTTTTCATTTTTCTTTTTGATTTGTGACGAAATCTTTATTTTTTTAAATTTTTTGTTTAACATTAAGTCTTTGGTTATAGCCATGGTTTTGAATGATAGAGGCTTTTTAGAAATGTTGATTGCTTATAAAATGTTGGAGGTTATAGGATTTTATAGATGTTTAGTACTCCATAATATTTTCCCTTTTTTATTTATAATAGATTCCTCCATTTTGTTTGTGTAGTAGCTTTAAGATGATTCTTGCAAGTGGCATTGTATGAGGACATTGCTTCCCCTCTCTGTGTTGTTTGGATGGAGGGCTTGTTACTTTCTCTTTCTTATTATAGCTTTGAGTGAAGTAATTTGGGATTTCATTTTTCTATTCAATGTGTTTACTATAATTTAAGGAGATTCACATCATGGTATTGAGGGAATTATTATGAATAAGCTTAATAAAAGTTAAAGATTATGTTTTTGAAAATTGTTTTGTGAAAGCATCAAATTAGATCAACTCACAATAGTATCTATAGAAATCTTGCCTTTTTTTAAGTGCTAGAACTATGATTTCACAACAAGTTTGGATTTTTTTTTTCGTTTTTTTATTTGATGATGTGATGGTCATTCAATGTACTTGTAGTTACTTGGTGCCAAATGACACAACCTATTTACATTGAAATTTTGTCAAGTAATATAACAAACAACAACATTTACACAAATTGTTGGTGAGAATGCCTTTATTTATTAAACTTTGTTGAGTTTTTTGTCATAAAAATGAATTATGAATTGTTGTTGTTGCTGTTAACATCTACATGATGTTGTTCTATTGTTTATATTATATGTCAATTTTTATTTGATGAATATTTATATTTTTACATTGATGTTTGAAATTAATTTGATTTGTGTGATTGGCAATGATGCATAATGTTATGTTTAATTTTACTTTTTGTGCGGGTATGATTCCGGATGCAACAATCACGTGTGTGCCGCATGACTATCGCGCTACACGTGACCTAGAGAAACAACACGTGCAAGGGTGATCAAGAGAAAATCATGTAGGGAGGAGGAGTAAGCAGTCTCAATAGTCTCTAACACACGTATGACAGGTGAAGGAGCTAAAAAGCATCAATCACACTAGATAACACAAATACCGTATGCGTTCTTAAATGAGTCAAGTACTTGATTCACAAAAATGAAAATCTGATAGCACGACAGTGTTTGTCCAAGATTTCACTTGTCCAAATGGGGTAAGGACTAAGGGTATTTATAAAGAATCTAGCTATCGATGTCGTCCGTCAGATGAGACAAACAACCAACGGCTAGGATGAGTCCCTCTCATTATGGATATGAATATGGGCTCCCTTATGGACCCAGGCCTATTGAGGCATTCATTGTAATATGTGTGAGCCAATTTGAGAAAAGTTGGAATTGGGAAGGCTAATTCCAACGGGCCCTACTCCAAGCCTACTATGCCAAAACTCCCATGATCATCCCAATATAATTAGGCCTAACTCTCTAAGTCCTGTCACTTTAACCCAGAGAGTTAAATCCAAATAATAAATTAGGCTTAAAGCCTCTGTAATGAACTCTATACATCTACACTTTCCTATTCAACATAGAATAATTAACTTCAACATTGGTGAGTGGATATATAACCATTATGGTATTGGAGTTTTATATTAGCCTTTGCCAGCTTTAAGTTGTAATATTACTTATTTTCATAGCAGATTTGATGAAGTTTCAATATTTGTGATTTGATAAATATTAATATTATTTAATATATTATAATAATGGAAGATAAATTTTAACATGCTACTCACATATCAATAATGCAATAAGTGGTTTGTCCAATTGAAGTAGTGCTCTATGACCCACTACCCCTCCGCCCTTCTCACGACTACACTAGCACATGCTTGTTAATTTTCTTCATTAGCTACTACTTCTTTCCTAATTGCAAAGCTAACTTACTCTAAATCCAAGCTTTTAATAAAGGAATACCACTAGATTGAAGGTAAATTGTCTCATCCATGCTCTATTACTAAGTTCAAGTAAGTTTATATAACCTATTGTTGTTTTTCAGTTACATAGCTTTAAATCGATACAATAGTTTTGTTAAGCATTGTGAAACCATTTCCTTATAAAAAAAAAGGCAACAATAATCCGATGCATCTGATATAAAACCGTTGCATTAATCTACAGGCAACGATTTGAAGTTAACGGCAATAGTTTGGCTCCATTACAGAAAACATAAAATGTTGTTATGGTAGTTTCTCAATGGATTATTTGTAACACTAAGTATTAAGCATTAAATCAATTTAGAATCTAGTAAAAATTTTCTTTAGTTTTTTAACCAACTTGACCTTGAGGAATGAAAGAGCTATGATATGATATGTTAAAGAAATAGTAGAACAAGGCTATATAAAAGAAACTATGAGTTGTCATTCAGTTCTTGTGCTTTTAATAATAGAAAAGGATAGAACTTAGCATGTTTCTATGAATAATGAAGCAATTAATTGTATCATTGTGAAATACTACTATCTAATAACCTAATGAGATGACATGTTAGACGAATTAGATTGTGTTAGTGTGTTTTTGAAGGTTAATCTTAAGAGTAAATAGCATTAGATTCAAATGAAAGCAAAGATTGAGCAGAAGATTACTTCAATAGGACACACAATATATGAATCAACACTCATGTCCTTTGGAATGTTTTACACAGCCAATGCATTCATGAGGCTAATGAATAAATGTTTTTTTCGATTTTCTATGTATGTTTGTGGCAATTATAGACTCAATATTGTTCTCACGTATTATCCAACAACGATAACAAAAAAGTTAATGAGCATGAGTAAAATGCCTAACTAGCCTACAGGCACACAAGGTCAAAAACTTAGCAAGTAGATCAATTGTCATACACAATGAGGATGACGAAAAGAACTATTAAAAGTTTATAGAATATTAATATATGTTAAATTGCAAATACACTCTCTTATATTTTCTCTATGTGCATATGACCATCTTACCTTCCAAATTAAACATTTACACCCTCATATCTTTAAAAAAAAAACAAAAGAAAAGAAAATAAAAGAAAAGAAAGAAAGTGAAAATTCTCTTTTACTCTATATTTTTCAAGGGAATTTGAGCTCATTTTTTGTGTAATTTTGATTAAATTCCCACGAATCTTGTGCTTTTGATATTACTTGTTGTATTGTAGCTCATTGAATCCGAAGAAGAAGAAATGAAGTGTTTTTATCATATTCGGAGCTAAAGAACAAACAAATTCGAAGTTGGACAAAGTTGAGCCCTACTAAAATCCTCATCAAAGCCAAAAGATTAAGTAAAACAAGGGAAAATGGTCTGTCGTGCCTCAATTTCGAGCCTTTGACGTGACCCTCGATAAGTGTTCTGAGGTGATTGAGTCTCAATCGGCAGAAAAGCTTCTGTCGAGCCTCAATATCAAACCTCATATTTTGACCCTTGATAGCTGCTATTGGAAGACTAATTTTTTCCATATCAATGCCGAGCCTCAAGTCTTTGAGCCTTCAATGCACTCAAATTCACCCTCGATAGATGTCACCCTCGATAGATGGATGGACAAAAATGCAAATACTTTGAGTGTTTTAAACGTTAAGCCTCACTTCTTTGTCATCTTGAACACTCAACCAAGCAACAATGTGACCCGAAACAATTAGGTACATGATCAAACACGTGTATGGGAAAAAGAAAGAATTCGGTTATAAAGAATCCGCCATGTCAACAATAAAATCTTCATGACTTCTATGCCCTGAGCCTATAAATAAATGGGCAAGCATACGTTGTAAAAACACTGTACATTATTGTAAATTTTCCTAACATAGCTTAGAGAGAGAGAATTCTAAGGCAAAAGAAATCCACTTTCTCCTTGCTTTAGAGGACTCATAGTTTTCTGGGTAAAATCATTTTAAACCCGATGTTTGTAATGTTTGCAAGATTCTAAGGTTTAATTGAATTATTCTTCAATTTGCTTTTATTTCTTCTGAATCTTGTGCTTTAATGTTTAAATCTATGGAGAAATAATCTCCTACAGCTTAGGGTTTGCGAATCCAAATCTTGATTCATGTGATTTCAAATACACTTTCAAGTATAATTGTCTAGATATTTCTAATTAGTAGCTTACTTTATTTTCATGGGTCTAATTGTGTGGTGCACTGTGTTAGATTCATGTTTTGATTTCAAATGAATAGGCCAAGAGGTCATTCTCTTGAATAGATTTGTGGATACTAATGGAGTTGATCCTATCTACCTCGACAGAAGATGGGTAAAGACTTTCTGTCACTTGTTTTTAAAATTCATTAAGTTGGTTTTTCAAACAAAGGATTCTTGCTCTTTATATAGGTTTAGTATCTAGATCTAGAACTACTTACTTCGAGAGAAGCTTTAGTTTAACTCAGTGAATCCAGCAATACAAATATCCCAATCAAACCACTCTCTCAGAGTAATTTCTCTTATGGAATCACATGATAAGGAATTGGTGCAATAAACTATGGGCTACTGTTTTGCAAAAGTTACAAACCCATTTTTCCCAATTTTGCCCACCAAACGTTTGTGAATTTTTCCATTAACCTAGCCTAGCTTTTGTTTTTGCTTATGTGTTTCTAAGTTTTTCTTTGGCTTGATAATGGATAGAATGTGAGTATAATAGCTACCACTGATCCCTTAGGATCCAATCTAATTCTTTCTATACTACTTCGGTAGGTGTGCTTGCTATGGATGTTGGAAGTTGCTAAATCGAAGTTGAAAAAAACCAATTAGTTTTATAAATTTTGAAAACTTCAACTTTGAGTTGTGATTTTAAAAATGTGTGCTATACAACTCACCCAACACAAAACCAACCAGAAAGAAAGAGGCTTTTTTTTTTTTGGGGGGGGGGGGCTCATCGGTGACCATTTTGATCCTTCAAAAGTAATAAAAAATGGATTTTAGTTTTCTTTTAAGTAATTTTATCCATGGACAATTTACCTTTTAATTTATGGAACTCAATACAAATGTCAAGTAGACATCTATTTCTAAAAATTAAATATTAATTGCGATAACTAATACAAAGAGGAATTAGAAAAATATCACCTGTATATCTTTATTGAAACTTTGTTGTGTTCTATATACAATTATAGAGACTCCATAAAAGGCTAATTTCAATCAAGAATCCTATAATTAAGAAATACAATCAAGAATCCTAAAATTAAGGAAAAAATAAGTGATTTCTTTAATATGAAAAATATACATGATTTCCTCCTATAAATGCTTGATATAAATAAGATAGACAGCTTATACCAACACTCCCTTCGTGTTGGTGCAAAGATATCTTAAATGCTCAACTTGATAAGTAAGCTGTGAAAACTTTTGCTTGCAATAGCCTTGGTAAAAATATTTGCCAATTGGTCTTCAAATTTAACAAAAGGAAATTGAATTATTTTTTTCTTCAAGATCCTGCTTGATGAAATTTCATTCCACCTCAATATACTTCGTATGATCATGTTGTATAGGATTAAGAGAAATGTCTATTGCTTCCTTATTATCACAAAACAACTTCATTTTAGATTTAGAAGCAAAGCCAATTTCGGTTAATAACCTATTAAGCCATAGAAGTTCACACAATCCTTTAGACATACCTTTGAATTATGCCTCAGCACTTGATAGTGCCACAACCTTTTATTTCTTACTCCTCCATGTGACCAAGTTTCCATCTACAAAAATAAAGTAGCCTGACGTGGACTTTCTATCAAGGATATTCCCTACCCAGTCTACATCCATATAACCAGCAATGTCCAGATGACCATTTTTGCGAAGCAATGCTCCTTTCCCTAGGGCAGAATTTAGGTATCGAAGAATCCGTATGACGCATTCATATCTTCTTCACTAGGAGAATGCATAAATTACCTCACTACACTAACCGCATAAGCTATGTTAATGTAAGTATGTGACAAGTAAATCAGCTTCCCTACCAGTCTTTGGTATTGTTCTTTATTGGCTTAAGCATAACTTGAATGTTCTCCTACTTTGTGATTATGAACAATAGATGTATCAACTAGATTACAATCAATAAGCCCAACGTCAGTTAACAAATCTAGAAGATACTTTCTGTAACAAGGGAATATACCTTGCTTTGATCTAGCCACCTCAGTTCCAATAAAAGTATTTGAGTTCCCCTAGGCTTTTCATCTCAATCCAGTAGCCAATTTATCTTGAAATCCAGAAATTTCTTCCATGTCATTTCCTATGATTATCATGTCATTAGCGTAGATTATTAATGTTATTACCTTTCCTTGTTAGTACTTCAAAAAAAAAGGATATGATGAAAGTTACTCTATTTGAAGCCATATATTTTCATAGCTAGACTAAACCTTCCAAACGAAGCTTGAGGTTATTGCTTTAATCTATATAGAGTCCGTCGTAACTTACACACAACTTTCTTATTTGACTATACAATGTGTCCTAGTAGAATGTCCATATACACCTCTTCTTCTAGAGCACCATGGAGGAAAGCATTCTTTACATCAAATTGGTGCAACGACCAATCTAAATTTGTTGCTAATGACATACGACTAGTATTGTATTAAGTTCTGCCACCAAAGAAAATGTCTCTTAATAGTCTATTTCGTATGTCTATGTATGCCCTTTTGCCACAAGTCTCACCTTATACCTTTCTATGGATCCATCTATTCTATATTTAATGAAAAATACCCATTTACATCCAACTAATTTCTTCTCCTTTGGCACGAAACAAGCTCCCATGTATTATTTTTATGATAATTTATGTACAAAAGCTTTTGGAGGTCAGATAGTCTATGAGTACTCATATAGTTTGCAATTGGATACTTTAAATTCTTTCCTTTAACATCCAGAGAGTATCGAGTTAGAGGTTTGCCCCTATTGTGCCCGAAAGGTAAACTGTAACCTGAAAGGAGTATTTAAATGTTGAATAGAAGATGAAACTAAATAGCTTACCTCAAGATTATTCACAAGACCAAGAGCATGGGCGTCCTTGTGTATAGAGAGAGGGGTTCATTCAAGGGTTATTTCAGATTCAACATCCTTCCTTACGTCTTCATCATCCTTAAGCAAAGAATTTCTATTCTCTAATTTATTTGCTTCACCATCCGTCTCTTTGGTTTCTCTAACCAATACCATGTCATTTTCCTTACTTGTCAAATCATAATACTGCTAGTCATGTTTGGTTTCTAGACACCAATTCTTCTCTTTGTGCCTCATCTCCCCTTGAAGAGTAGAATTAAATGTTTGTGTAGAGAAGAAAGGTTCAGACTCCAAAAATGTTACATCCATAGTGCATAGGTGCACTTAGTGATAGGGTCATTGTAATAGTATCCCTTTGTTGTGTAGTATATCAAAAAAAAAATATGGTGGATTGCGCAAGGATAAATTTTGGTGCGCTAATTTTTATGGAGATGAACAATAGGCACACAACCAAATATGCATGGAGGAAGTACCAACACAAATGGTAGAGTAATATGCTCGAATAGAACCTGTAATAGAGTCTCTTTTGAAGGCATTCTATTTAATAAGTAAACTGACATAGTAACTGCATTAGCCTAATATTTACTTAGCACGTTTGCTTTAATCGATAAAGAGCGAGTTGTTTCCAATATCTGTCTATTCTTTTGTTTAGCCACGCCATTTTGTTGTGGCGTTTTTGCACATGATGTTTCATGGAGAAGGCCATTCTTTTGAAAGGAATCTTGGAAAATACGATTGGCATATTCGCCACCATTTTCAAATATGAGAATTTGTAACTTTATAGAAAATTAGCATGAAATGCTTTAAACACATCAAATACCTCATCTTTATGTTTCAAAAAGTATAACCAAGTCATTCTAGTGCAGTCATCGACAAAAGTTACAAACTAGTGATAAGTAATAGCAGCAATAATTGGGGAGGGTCCCTAAACGTTAGAGTGAAACAAAGAAAAAGGAATAGTGCTTTTATTCAAATTATTTGAAAAGGATACATGATGATTCTTAGCTAAAATGCAAGTATCACATTTCAAGTATGAATTATGCAAACTGGAAAATAAATTAGCCGACAAGTATTTCATGTAACTAAATGATGGATGTCCTAAGCGACGGTGTCATAACCAAATATGTTTCATCTTTGCATTTCCCAAGTGACGTATGTTACTAATATGACCAGAATTGAAGTCATCCATGTAATATAACCCCTCTCCCTTAGTACCATGCCTAATGATCTCCTTGGTGTGAATATCCTGAAGTAGGCAAAAAGTTTGATACATTAGTGCAACATAATTAAGTTCTTCAGTTACTTAACCAACAGACATCAATTTATGTGAAAGAGATGGGACTAGTAAAGTATGGGACAAAGAGAGAGAAGGAGAGAAAAGCTACAGTTCCAGCTTCAGTAACTGTGTAAGTAACTCCATTTGCATTCTATGCATTAGTTCGTTGAGGCTTTGTAATCTTGACAAAATCTTCGAGAGAAAATGTCATGTAGTTAGTTATGCTTGAGTCCACTATCCATTCATTACACTTACCTTGGTTAGAAGTCAACAAAACATCGCTATTGTTTTCTTATGGTATATTACTTTGATCTGTAGTAGTGTGTCACTCATTTGTGGGCTCAATTTCATAAATAAAAGATAACTGAGGTTCTGCATTTACTAAAGCTACATGTCCTATGTTACTGGCATCTCATTGTTTAAGTGCTTTGAGTTCATTCCACCATTCAGGATACCAATGTAACTTGAAGCAAGTTTCACATGTATGTTTCATATTGCCAAAATGAGTGCAACCCCTCCTTCTATTTGTCATTTAGACTTAGAACCTACGTTTGTTTTTCCACCATTCATAGATGAAGCTCCTATTTTTTACATCTAAAGTATGGGTTGTTGTCGATATCCTCCCTTGTTCCCTTTTGAAGCCATAACAGCACCTGTAATAGTTTTAGTACTTGTCAATATTACTACTTGTCTGATATCTTCTCTTCTAACATGAGTGTATGTTTGTTCTATAAACCCCAAGATTTTTCATACTAGTAGAAATGAATAGAAATAAAAATATAGGAAAAATATAGAAAGTTAATTAGGACTCAATAAAGACCTTAGATTAAAACTATGAGTAGTAATAAATACATATGTAACTTCAAACTCTAAAACAAAGTTTTCTAGATAGTAGGAGATACCAAAGATAAGATTTTGCAATTAGTATCGAAAACCCAAAATATAAAAATAATTAAAATACGATTTCAAATATATTAGAAAGTAAATAAATAATAAAGCTTATAGTTAGAAAACGATAGTTTAAGGATGAACCTTAGGGTTATAAATACACAATAAGAACAAAAAGAGATCCATAACTAACAATATAAACTCCAAATAAATATTTGGATCACACCATTAGTCTGGTTAGTGAATTCTAAAGCTTTTAGAGACTAAAACGAAAATTAGCCTCTTAAGCTTAGAAAACCTTAATCGCGTAAGATAAAACAGTAAAAATAATTAATCGCACAAACCTTAAACTCAAAATTGGACTCAAAAATAATCTAGAAAAATTGTAGATGCATAAAATAAAACTTCGAAGACAAAACCCCTAAATGACTGACTTATTTGTACCATTTTGTCTTAATAAACTATCCTAAAACTAAGATAATTAATTAATTAATATTATACTAAATCAACGCTCAATTTCAGTGCAAATTGCAAACAATACATGGTTGAGATTTCACTAGTATTTGCCAGCCGAATTCTTCAAGGAAAAGGAGGTCCAATTGCACCAAAAGTCAATAAAAACAAAGACCTAAACCAACCAAGATAACCCAATTCAGCAAGCACATTAAATGCATGAGAAATCATGCGAAACAAGATGGAGTCGGTGGATATATCTTCCTATTATGAGTCGAAAACCAATCGAAGTTGCTGCCTCCTTCTCCTTTATATACATTGTTTCTTCATGAACAAAACAACAAGAATATTTAACACACTTGAGCAGCCAACAAAACCACAACAACAACAGCTAAATTCGTCATCCATTACACCACAAAATATACTCAAACATAACTCCATAAAACAAGCTTCCATTAAACATCAAACAAGCTTAGATAAGGAACAAACCAAGGTAAGTTAAATTCATTTTAAAATTAGTTTAAGTGTTAAACATTAGCTTAAACAATGTTTATATCAATCTAGATTTGTTTCAAGCTTTGAGGAAGAATTTAACACTTCAATATCATCCCATACAAGGTAATATCCAACCTTAAAATTCTATTCATGTATTATGATAAATAGAAGCTAAGAAATCACAAGTTATGGACATTATAAAATGTTATATGTATTGATATGTCATGCATAATACATTTAAAATGTAGAAAAACATTTAGAAGTAGCTTAAACATAGATATAATACATATATAATATGAGAAAAATAAGTTTCAAATTGAAGAAAAAGGAAGAAGACAATGAACAATACTTACACCGGCCCTGCGCTGGCAGTGTACATGCCAAACATCGGTGGCATATGTAAATAGGCTAGCGGTGTTGAGTCAACGTGCACTAGAACAAAAGCTACATAAAAAAAAATATACGTAAAACCAATGAATATCAATAGCGCAGGCCTCCTACACTAGCGACGTACTTTATAACAATGGTGGCCTTAAGCTAGTGTACACTGGAACAAATAAAATGTAAAATACACGAACACCGACATCTGGAGTTCAATGCCGGTGGCTTTGGATGCTGGCATACGTGCAATTTTTTTCCCTAGAACAAAATCTGCTTTGTAACAGATTACAAACACATACATATATATAAAAGAAGAAGAAAAGGAAGAACAGAAAATTAAATTTAATAAATAAAAATATATAAATACTTTAAGATTATTATGTGTAGATATTTGTTAAGTGTTAGACGTCGAAAAACTATTAAGAATAAAAGACATTTTTATTACATTAAACGAAAGAATTAGATTATGATAACTGTCCAATAATTATTTGATATTGGTTAGTATATAAAAATGGAAAATTAGAATAAGTTAAATTTACGAATAATGTGACTTCTAAAAATAACAAAATAATAATATAAAGTAAAATTAAGAGAAAGACGATGAAACTAAGTGATGGAAAATAAATATCAGTTACCATAAAATGGTTGAACTAACGAACAATTAAAAAAATAATAATGATAATAATAAAGTATTAAATTATTAAATACAAACTCTATAACCATTCGATAAAATAAAATATTTTAAGATCAAGACAAGAAAAATAAAAATAAATATTAAATAATGAAAATCTATTATCATAGGATCCTTACTCTAAAAGACCAATAGAGGTAATAGAAATTAAATCAAATATCAATATATGACACTTAGGCACTCATAAGAGTTTAGTTATATAATTTATGTTTTATTGATGAATATTTTTATTCATTTCAATAGGTAATCTTGATATTGTTGAGGACTTTCCAATTGATTATTATGATTAGACAAAATGAGTAGGTGAGTAACTCAGATCTATTATATTATTTGTGTTTTTAAATAGTTACATATGTAATGCAAAGATAATAATATGTTGTTGTGGAAAGCTATTGAGTGTGTATTATGAGTTGTTTGTTTGGTTGACAAACCAAGATAATAAAAATGATAGTACGGATTGTTTGATAATTTGAGAAAAGCATGTTATATGTTGTGTGTGTAATGTATGATCACCATAAGCCGGACTAAAAATTATTGGCTTTATAATTAAAAACTATCATACATTACACGAACTGCTTTATTACATATACTAAACAAGTGACAGCTTGCTAGATATTGGTATTTCGGTTCTCTGTTAATGCTTGGTTTTTCTAAAATGTTAGTTCTTCTAAGATTATCTTTGTTTTGTCGGTTCTACAGGAACTAAGTGGCAACGAAGGATGCCGCCCATGGTATCGCTTTGAAATTACTAATACTTAGGGAGTTTTTAAGGTATGATGCAAGAAATTGTCAATTAAAATATCCTAAAATTAATGTGATAATCCTAAAATGTGAAATCGTTGATTTTCCTGTATACTTAGTCTCTCCTGTAGGAGGGTCATTAAGTAAATATTCTTCAATCCTAAAAAGAGGGCGTAAATCTTTTTCCTGTTTAGATTCTATATCATCCAAGCTTATATCTGTGCATATGCTTGATTGTTTCATTATATATGATTTGCTAATAAACTTGCTTATTGTGTAATATGTCTAATTATTCACTAAGCCCGTAGTTTCGCTCACACCCTTAAAGACCTTTCAAGTTGACACTACGATAATGGCTAGTTACTTCTAGGAGCATGGCTCCAGTAAGACTATAGAAGTTGGAAGAATTTGGATATTTGGAGATAAGTTGTTTACAATTCCTAGAAATTATTTAGTTATTATTTGAAATATCATTTTATGTATTTTGGAGACTTATAGAATAGGAAGTTGGTCCATAATATTATATTACTCCAGACTTGTTGATGTTCGCTTTGTGGTGGGGTCAGAGCAGGCACGTGCGCATTCTGCTGCTGCACAAGAATATTCAACAATTACGCTATCTGTACAAGAGTGGCCTGGTTGTCAACTGGTAGATTCGGTGGTGGCATAGCTTGCAGATTTAGAGGAGGAACTTCGGGTTAATTTCTTTCCCCAACTGGTTAATTTGAAGAATGTTGCTCACAGTTTCGTCCCCTTCGAGTACGGCTGTTTAAATATTTTAATTACGTGAGTTCATTCTTTTCTCTTAACTTATTAAGTTTTATCGCGATATTTAACGGAAATCTTAGAAATCTAGAACAACCATAATTATCAAAATACAGAAATTTACAGAATCAAAAGCATAATAAATAAAATTCAAATAACCATAAAAGAAAATTTTATTCAATAGAAACATAGAAAACTTAAACATAAAAGATTAGGAATTTATTATTGAAAATCAAATTCATGGAAATAAAACCATATAATGAACACTCAACAAAAGTTGGTAAGCAAATCAAGAATTTCTAAAATAGAATTTTATAAAATCACAAAATAGGACATCTTTTTAAGAAATTTATTTGAGGAAAAGGCATAGCATGGATATCATAAAACGATACAAGGAATTTCTAAGGGATTCTTCAATTCATTAGTTATCTTCAAAACTCTTAATTATTTCCTTTAATTAAATCTTATTTAGTTAACTAAGGCGCTATGCTTCAGGTAAATGCGATGCTTCCTTCTTGACTCGACATCCTCTTTTTGTGCTCGCGAACTTGTGCTGGGTTATGAATTTTCTTCTTAGAGCTCCTGCTTCATCTTTTGGCAATAGATGCGGGATCCTCATCTTTTGGCACATTGACGGATGTACTTGTAGTTAAAGCTAGATCATATAGTCTTTTATTGGTTTCTTTATTCAAAAAGCAAGAAGTTTTTTATTTCTTACAAAGGTGATATTTTCTTGTGATTAAAAATGCTTTTGGGAATTCATTCAACGACAAAAACTAGCTCTACACTTATGTTTTTGGTGAGACCGCAAAAGATGTGACCTTTCCCACTCGATACCATAATATCCCACTTGCTATGGTTCTTAGACTTCCTAAATTGTTTTTATCTTATTGGAAGGTGGTCTCATAGGATTCTTAGGTTTTCCCTTCACTCCACCTATGGTTCCTCTATCCTATGATGAAAAATTTGTCTATCTTTTCCTCTACTAATCTTTCATCTAAATACTAATAACTTCGCAAGAATCTCCCTATCACTCTCATGATTTATTCCTAAGTTTATCATGCCTCTAAGACTTCCATTCCTAAACCTATGGTTTTCTTCCTTGATCTTGATGCTCTGATACCACTTAAACTGTCATGCCCTAAAGGGTACCCTAAACGTGACAGTCTACCACATACGGTATTAAAACTTAAGAATGACTTTCCGAAGTCATGTGAAAGCTTCAACACCATATGTAAGGCGTCTATCACAACAATAGGAGACACCGATGGGATGTGTAGTTCGGGATAGTAAATACAACATACAAGAAATCTAGATAACCATCTAATTTAACATTAAGAGAGTATAATCCTTACATCATCTTAAGGTCTTTCCCTTATAAATCTCCAAACAATCATAATATCAGCTTAGTCTTCCACACAAGGAAACAATACTAATACCAAAAGATATTAAAGGATATTTAGCCTAAGATCTTCAAAGGATTTCCAGAAGCTCCCCAAAACAAAATCCCACTCGAGTATGTGAAGTCCTCAGGCATAAAAGGTATTGGTCCTGTTACAACAAAAGTCTATCGAAGTATAGGTATAACTAGCTTAGTGAAAATATTTCTTAAATCAACGTACTCGTATCAATAATTTCAAACAATTTATTAAACAAGCATATGAATGCATCAAGCAAGTGAACAAGCAATACATATGATCTATCGAAAATCATATGTTTTGAATGGATTTACCCCTCCATTCGGGGTTAGGTGTTTCAGGCTCTTTAAAACCCATCTTTGAAATCCAACATGCAGTTTATTTTTTGCTTCTACTCGCCCATCCTGAAATAATTCTTTTTGGCTCCTATTCGCACATCTTGCAGATTTATGGCTCCTGCAAACCCAACTACTATACTCTTGTCCCATCGAGTATATTAGCTCATGAAATGAAACTAACTACGTGATATGCATGAAACAATTAATATGTAATTAAGGTACTTTAAAGTGATCATAGAATTGCAGACATTCCAGCATTGTAATAATAAAACACAATTTGATTTAACAACAATTCATGTCCCGATATGCTTAGTATTCTTTCAATCAATGTTACCATACAAAATTCATTTTTATCTTTTCCTACTTCTAGTGCCTCTAGCTACAAGCACAAACAAGTACGTAAAAGGTAGGAAATAAACTCACTCGGTCATCCTTGCTAAAAACTCTTTACTCATAATTGTCCTTCGAATATGGATCCTCCCAAACTTCGTTACCTAAGGTTATTTTTGTCATAAAAAGCCATTTATGTTTCAAAATACTATGGTACAGAATAGTTACAAATAGATATCAGCACGAGGCGGTTCTGAACCGCAAACCGCCCTGAATTGTCCCCGACGGTTCCGCACCCAAGATCCTCCCCTTCGGGGATGGTTATGAACCAGCGGATCTTAGTGGTTCGTCAAAAATGAACTGGCAGTTCTACTGGGTCGGGAACCATATTCCAGACCCAGAACCGGCGGTTTCGACCCGACTCCTCCATAAATTTAAAAAAAAAAATAAAACATATACAGCATAAATGAATTCAATCTGGGAGGGGGGCTTGTAGTTGTTAGTGTGTTCATGTTGTTGTGGAGGTAATATGTAACGTCTAGCGCAATGAAATTTACTCGTCATCATTTTTCTGTATGTTAATCAACTACTGTATGTTCTATAATTTTGTTTATTATTTGCTAGCCATTATATTTTATTTGGAAAATTTTTAAATGTTTTTTTTGGGTATAAATAAGTTGTAATTGCTTTTGTTGCTTTTAGGGTTTTTTTCATTTTTCGATTAATTTAAAAAAAAACTGGTTCACAGTTCGCGTGGAACCGGAACCGCCAGAACAGGCGATTCCGTGGAACCATGAACCGCCCCTGCTCTAGCGATTCTGGTTCGGGTTCCACGAAATGTGGAACCGTGAACCAGCTGTTCCGGTTCGGGTCCAGAACCGACCCGAGCCGCGTCGACCTCTAGTTACGAATTTATAGTCCACAAAATATGATTTTTCCAAACTTCTCTTTACTCAAAAATTCTTAAGCAAAATATATGGATATTTGTATAGTCGAAAAATCATATATGTAAACACTCATATTGTATGCATGATTTTTGTAGTGTTGTCTCAATATTGATATTTCACAAACAATTTGTCTTTAAGAGCTTTAAAAGATAAAACTTTGAAAATTTCTCTTTTTTGAATTACTAAAGGAAACTTAAAAATTCTTGAATTGTTATGAGTGAGTGCTTTTCCTATTATAATTCAATTTCCTATCTTTTCAAAAGTAAATGAATTCCAAAAAGATTTGGTTCTTTAAGTTATCTACCAACTTTATTTCTAGTAATTGAAAAATAAGCTTTTCAAAATTTTTCCTTATATAGTTGGTGTGGTCGAATATTTGGAGTTGTGTTAAATGTATGTTTTCCTCTCGTTTTTATATTCTTTTTCTTATTTAGAAAATAAGTGTACCTTTAAAACTTTACTTTCTTGGAAAATTTTATTTTTCTAAGTTAGTCTCTAAAATAGTGAGTTGATTTTACCTTAATTTGAAAAACTTGTTTTATTCTTAATATTTATCAAGTGGTGAAATAATTCTTTTAGATAAGTTTATAAGAAAAGCTTTTCCTAATAAAGAATTGTCAATATTAGATCTTAGAAAATTTTCATTTTTAAATTTTGAAAAGAGAATATCAACATATAAAAATTAAGTTTTGAAGAAACTTTCTTAGTATGTTATTTTCGAAGTTTATGATGAACCTATTTAAATTTTATAAAAAATGTGGTTGGGTTAAAATCTTAAGTTCAATGCTAAAAATTCTATCTTGATAGAGTATTTAGTTTTGATTTATAAAAGAAATGAATTCCTTTCATTTGAAGAAATCTTGGGCACTATTACTTTAAAACTTATGATCAACTTGTCTAAGCTTTTGAAAAGAATTTATTAAAAATAATATTTAGACTTCTTGTTTAAAAATCCTTTGTTGAGAAATCTAGTTCAATTTTCCTTGTTTAAGAAAGAACCCATTTTTATTTAAGACAACAACATTCTAATCATGCATGAATATGATTATGTAGCAATATAAGAGTAAGAATAATACATAATAAGATAGAAAGAAATACTCATAAGCAAATAAACGTAATAATATGGTCTAGCATTGGGAACCTTAGCTTCATCAAGGTATCCCGATCATGTATCAGGAGCCTTAGCTTCATCAAGGCAATCCGGGACTAAAAATAGACTAGTCCCAAAAGAAAAGGAAAAAATCGTTTTGACTTGATATGAACAAGTCTAAGACTAGAAAAACTAGTCTTAATAATAGCATGAATTAAATAAATAAATTGCAAAACATGACAATAAATAAATAACAAGTAAGCTTATATACTCTAAAAAATATATATATATATACATAATATACATAATACTATATAGAAGTTAAATTAGAGCAAAAATAATAATAACAATAATAACAACAACATAATAACATAATGTAAAATATGAACATGAACAAAAATAAAATATGAACATATTGTTGCTTTGTTAACTCTCATGAGTCTAAGAAATATATACTAAGCTCATGCTAAATTATATAAACATGATAAAGAGATATAGTTAGGATTTTACCTAAGGTTTAATGGAGAATTTGAAAAGAGATGAATGGGTAGTGTGTTTGTTATTTTTCTTGAAGTGTAGTGAATGGTAGAGAGTGTTTTGAGAGGGAATTGTTGGAGAGAGGATTTAAGAGAAAATTTTGGTAAAGTTTTGTTATGTAAAATGAATATGTGAAAGAATGAAGAAGGGATGGAGTATTTATAGAATTTTGGAGTGAAAATTAAATATAATAAAATAAATTGAAAAAGAAATAATATAGAGGAAAGAGAGAGGGAGGCTGGTGATATTAGAGGGAGGAGAGAGAGGAAATTTTGTTTATTTTGTAATTTTTTGTAAGAAAAAGAAATAATGTGTAAGGTTTTATGTAAATAAAGTTGTGTTGAAAATGTAAAATTATAAGAAATAGGTGTATAGGTAGTAAGAAATAGGTATAAGAAAAAGTAGAGATAGTGGAATAATAATGAATAGTACTATGAATAGTAGACTAAACAAATAAAATACTGGTAGTAATAAAAATACATGTAAACGAGCTATATCTGATATTTTTAATTACCGAAAAATTCTGAAACTGATATTTTTGAAATCCTTGTATAATTACGAGTCTAATGGTATTGTCGAAATATTTTCACTATTCGATGTATCAGGACACGGTTTTTGAAAAATGATCCCGTTCGGATCCAAAAGACGCTAGAAAATTATGAATTTGATATTTTTATACTTCCCTATATTATTACGAACTCTTATAAGCCATTAACTCAATTCTGTTTTCTAGGATTTGAGAGCGTGGGTTTGCCGGAGTTGAAATTGTTAGATTGTCTTAATCTTTGTTGACTTGTGAAACTCCGGTTTGACTAGGATTAGGGTTTAATCTAGCTTTACCCTTGAAATTAAGGGGTTTATATTAGGGATCGGATAGATGGATTATCTCATGCTCGGATTTTTGAATCGAACGATTATTGATTTTTTCTATTTTTGTTTTTGAAGATTCTCTTATGAAATCCCGTGATCGAAATTGTTTAGGGTTTGGTTTCAACTTAAATCAGTCTTTAGGGTTTTAATTCGGTATTCCAAAGCCATTTTTCAAAAGCATATTAGCTTTTCTAGACCCACCCCAACCACATATGACCCAATCAACATTAGTCTTTGATTAAGACAACTGGAGTTCAAAGGATATTATGCTTTCCTAGGCTTACAAGTCTCTCTTAGACTCAAATGCTCTAGGGGTTCTCTTTTGGTGAGTCTCTCTTTCCTCTCAGCCTTCCTCTTTCTCTCAATTTTTTACTTGCTAAATGCTGGAGTGTTTAGACATGGTTTTAATCTTCATGTTGGTGCGTGATTGCAAGTATACCAACCTAACCACAAATGACCAACCAACATTAGAATCCAGTTAATACAACTAAGTTTCAAAACATATTATATTAATCTAGACTTGCCACTTTATCTTAGACTCAAATGCTCTAGGGTTTCTCTTTCATTAGACTCTCTTTCCTCTTGGTCTTCCTTTTTCCCTCGATTTTTTACTGGCTAAATGCTAGAGCATTTAGATAAGCTTTTAATCTTTGTGTTTATGTGTTTGATTATGATACATGCAACGTAGAGGACAGTTAACGCATACTATTTCAAGCTAGTGACATTCTTTACGAGAGACTCAAAATTGCAAGAGATATATATTTAATTGCCTACTGTCTTCTTCTTTTATACCATTTCTTTCAATTGCAGTACATGGCTGTTCTTATCCGAAAGCAATTATAGTAGATACCAAATATTTCTATGACTATTACTTACAACTAGATAAATATTATCAAATTTGTACAATTTAAACATGTAATGTAATCCTTATGCCAAAATAGTGTAAATGTAGTCCTCTTTGTAACAAAGCATTATACATTCATATTATATCGATAATATATGATGTGGTTTCTTAAGGCATCATATTAAGAAATGTTTATAATCTTCACAAGTGATCCAATGTTTTTTTCTTTTTTTTTTTTTCCTTTGTCTTTGTTAAGATATTTCATTTTTATTTTCTTATAAAAACAATTAAATTTATGAGAAATTCAATAATTATTTTTATCATATGTGTCTTATTTTGTTATATGTGTAATTTTTAAAATATATAATAGCATATCTGATATAATTTCATAAAGAAATGAATTTCATTTTCGAAAATTCCAATTTAAACATAAATAAAAGGAAATCCCATCCTATGATTTTTCTTTTTTATTTATTTATTTATTTTGCTTGAATCTCATCCAATAATGAAGCGTTCATATTTGCATTAACATCGTAACTTGATACATTTATATGAAATCAAGCACACATTTATGATTTTATGAGAAGTCTATACTCTGTCAATATTCTTATAATCTAATAATATATCATATGATCTGTTAAGTGAGAGTGTCTAATTCGAATTCTTCTTTTAATTTATAATAATAAAAAAAAGCCTTCACGTCACCTATAGTAAGGAATCATTTCGTGTAACTGTAGTCTGATTAAGAATCGTACAAAACGTTAAAATAGCGGTCACCGTTTACGATTGTTGACTGGCGTGATTATTATCCTAACATTTAATTTGGAACAATGACAGGTTGCTTCGGATGCAACTAAAACTAGAAGAAACGTACAAGGCTACCTTATCATATGTTATTGTTGTCTTGCTAATACAACGCTTGCATTTGGTATATGCTTCACCCAATCGAATCCATAATAAATTAAACTGCAAATATATATATGTATATGATCGTTTAGCATAATGCGACTCATTTGTTTATACTGATCTTCTTAATATTTATACTCTTTGTTAAATGTATTAGTTCTTTAGGTTAATCTACCCAACACTTAAACTATCTGAAGTTTCCAATCCGAAAAGAAATTGCAAATCTAACCACAAAAAGTAGTTGGATTTCTATTTTGCCCCACAACAAACATACTCTGGGCCTTTGTTTATTATGACCAGACTTTAATTTATACTTCCAAAGTTAGAATTCTACTTCAGGTTATATTGAGGCCACGAATTTTGAAAGCCAATAGAAAATCTCATATCTTTTATTATTAAGGGAAAAGAAAATTCTATAGTTGTCATGGAAACCATGTATCTAGTAGTATTAGCTAGTACCATAAAAAATAAAAATAAAAAATTCCTATGAAGACATCGATGAATCTAATCCATTCCATTAAAAAGTGAACCGTGCACCTATTACATGGATGCTTTAAATAAAAGATAATTAATTAAATAAAATAGATATTATATGGTTGACCTCTAAGTATAGTGGATGATTTTGTGAAGAGTTTATCCTTAATGATGGTTTTCCAAACGCATATTGTATGTGCAAATTTATTTATTTATTTATTTTTGTGATCTATATTGGGTAGTTTTATGTGGAGTTTATTTGTAGTGGGTAGTTGATATGGTGGCAGTTTTATGAAAAGTTTATCTGTAGTGGGTAGTTCATTTATGATGGCAGTTTTATGAGGATTTTATCTGTACTGGGTAGTTCTCCAAACAGACCTATATTTGATGCATAGGTTTTTTTTTCGCTTTTTTAAATGATTTTTTTTTTTTTTTTGGCAAAAGGGGTATTTTATGGATCATATGTTATATTTTAAGACACCAAACCCTCCCTCCCCCTTAAATAATGTAGATAGAAGACACACACACACTATATATATAGTTTGTTTGTTTCATTTTTTATGGTTATTTTGGCATCTTATTTTTATCGTTTCAAATAGATGTTTGTCAAGAAATAAATACAGATGAAAAATAGATATTTTTATTCTTAAATAGACCATTCGGATCAAATATACATTAGATACTGATAAAATATAGGCAAGATATAAATACAGATTACATGAAAATCAAACAACACAAATAAACCCATATATAACTACAATATAAGGTGGTTACCTTTAAAAGTCTATCATGTTAAACACCAGTTGCATAATTAAACTTAACAATTCTTCAACTTATGGTATTTCATGAGAATACCTTTTAACCATAATCAAAAACTTTCCTTTTCTTTGGTAGGAATATTTGAATTTTTCCATGAGAAAAGTCTGACTAGAAATCTTGACCACCGCAATCATTTCATTTAGGATTTCGAAATTAGAGGAAGAGTTAAATTCTTATTAATCTACGAAACCAATCAGAAGCACGATTGGATGGTAACTTCCAATAGTAGAATAATTTAATGAACTATAGTCGTGAATATGAGCAATATATGTCTCTCTCATACAATAATTGGGTCGTGAAACCGCACGAACTGTCCAGCAAAAAACCCAAGAACCAGAGAAAACATTAGAAAGATGTCTTAAAATAATGTACACGCGTCAAGTCGCTTAAAGAAACGGATTCTCGTTTAATTTTATAAGCGGTATTTGCACGAGAGAAGTGGGAGTTAGGTTGTCAAAGACAAAAACGGTGTCGGACGATGATGCTAACTTGTGTGCCTCATGTGACTAGTCAAGCCCGACATCCAAACTGCATGTGGGGCCATATGCGCACGTGTAAGGTATGATTACCAAATATCTAGGGTTTTTAATATCCTATGTTTCTTCTCCATCTAGAAAACAAAAGTACATTATTTGTATACTAATGTATTTTGATACTAGAAGCATTGATCTAGATATACTATAAAATTAAGCTTCAATTCTTAAAAGGCCAAGTTAAGCCCTTAAAACGGTAAAAAATTTATTAGCTAATGCACAACACGTGTATATATATATGATAGATAATTTTTTAATGTATTTTCACGAGTAAAAACGATAGAGGAAAGAGGAAGAGAAAACTCTTTCATCTATATATCAAAAATTTGATGCTCTTATAGACAAATCCCATTCACCATATGATAACCTAAGAACCCAATATTAAACATCAACTAAGTTATTATTTAATCTGGGTCTGAATTGTATGCATTATACAAGGAGATTTAGAATAAATTAGTAGCGCCGATGAATCATGCATCATTATCAAAGCTACGTGTGTATGATGGATGGGAAAATAATAAATAGGTACATATTTATATTTAAATTAAAAGCAAACACAGGGTAATCGATTGACGTTCAAAAGCCTATTCGGATCCAGACAATGCATATGTCGACGAAAATGCAATTGCCTGATGATTGCAAGACATGAGAAGAATTGCTTCGTTTTCAAGATATAATTTCATATACAAAAAACCATACTAAATATCTCACGTTAACTAAACCCCTCGTGTACGTTGAATAGGTAGCAGTTATTCAAAGTCCAAACCAGAATATAGGGGCCTGACTTAATTCATTTATCTCCTGTGAATGTATATAAAACAAATATAAAACAGAAAAGACAACACAAGAGAGTTGTCAATTCATGATGGAGCTAGTGGGAGATAGCTAGTATAAGAGTTTTTGAATGATAAAGATGGAATTTTTACTTAAACAGCATATAAAATATAAATAGTGGGAAAAACTACACGCAAAGATCAACATTTAGGCCGGTCAAATACACCTAGACTGCACAATTAGTAGATGATCATTATTAAAAATCAATGTTGTTAAACTAGTCCAAAACTTGATCCGAACATGCTAGAGGGTTTAGAATTAATAGGTAAAACTAGGTTGAATTGAGAATCATGCCGCAATTGATGAACTGAAGGTTGAACGCCCTGTTTTCCTTTGTTCTTATCAATTCTCTCACAAGAATCGTTGCAAATAACTTGAGTTAATTAATTGTATATAATATCTATTAATTAATACAAATCCCATTTATTCATAATAATGAGTAATATCAATTATACATGAACACAACAATCTATTTGATTCGATTTTAGTGCGCCATGTACAGATTGAAATATCATTCATTTCTGTTTTGCTTTCACAAATGTAAACCCTAAAAGCAAAAAAACCCTAAAGTCATGTGATTCTAATTACGCAGACCGCAGACACAAACTTATATTGTATTAGTCTATTTGCTATTTAAACTACTAAAGTATTATTTATATATATATAAGGGGGAAAACAGCTTTTATACATTAACAAGTGGAGAGCTAAATTAAGGGATCTATTATTGACCATGATATAGAATATAGCTCATTTAATTTTGGGTAAACCTTTAAAGTTCTGTAATAATGTGAAAGTTTGGTCCTACACGCCTTGTCTCGACGTGCGCAATGGCTGTCAAGTCTAGCTTAATTACAAGCAAGTTTTATGTATATATTCCTTATATGGAATTGACTCCTAAATAACAAATATGCCCCCCACAATAACCCTAATTCTTAATTAAATACACACTCTTTCTTCAGGTACTATCGTGGAGTCACTAACGTTTCTTGCACACTTCACTTTTGAACTTTGACAGACACAGTGCCTTCCTTCCGACCGTGGAAATAAATAGGACAATATACAATGAGTTTCTTCTAATAAGAAAATATGAGTCAGGTTGGCAGTGTAACTAAAAGTTGGGTCACCGTGTTGTAGCGTTGTAATGCAAACTAAATTCATCCAAAACAGTTTGGCCCCACTTCTTTAAGTAAATCATATCTTATGCATCCGTTTGAGTAATCGTATTCTCGTCATTTTGGCTTCATATTTTTTATCATTTTCAGTAAGATATTTATCAAGAAATAGCTATCTATGAAAAATTAATAATTTTACTTATAAACTGATCAAAGGATATAATACAAATATGATACTATAAGTTACAATACAAATTTAATATAGATACGATACAAATAAAAATCAAATCCATAATCTGAACAAATCCTTGTTTGAAGGACATGGTAATTTTGGCCTCAAAGAGAGTGATTGATCATCGTAAGAAATGAAATATCCGAATCGAGTTGTTAAGCCTAGCTAATTTGGCAAATCATCGTATGAAAAAATACGAAAATGTAAGTATATAATGTGACTTCAATTCTTCATGTCTTTCGATCCGCAAGTTTTGAGATTATTGCAAATAAATATATACGAGATTTATAGGAATTACCGGCTTCACCTAATTTGGTTGAAGATAGACTTTGAAGACCACGAAGGAGTCCCATTTATCCTAGGTTGGTCGGCCAAGGCCGAACTTTTTTCTTATGCTACTTTCATAGGTTGTTTTCAACTTAACCATTTTCTTATGCTACTTTCATACGTTGTTTTCAACTTATTGCCCATTAATAATCTGAGGATATTTTATAAAGAGAGTTTGAGTTTTTATTTCTGTGAGTGTTTTAAAAATAGAATTATGAGCATGAAGTTCTTTATGAAGTTTTACCTTTGAAATATGAGAGATAGATTACTATAACATTTCTACTTTCATTTCTATTCGATGATTATCATCCTTTTGTCTATAATTTTGTTCTCTCCACATTGAGATTGTTTCCATGTAAAATTATGGTTCGTCTTCTCTTTCAATTTTCTTAATTACTTATGGTATGTGTTCGATGGCCCATTTTCTCTTACACCATTCTATCACTTATCGTCTATTGGAGCAACAAATTGGTGTATCAAAGCAAAGTTGGTTGATTTTTGTGATATGAAGTTTTCGACTCAGATGTTGGGCCTGTGATTATGCTGTGTTCCTCCGCGTTTTGATTATGGTTGAATATTGGATGTGAATTGGTTTTTCCTCCGATCCAATCTCGATTTGGCAGTGAATCTCAATAAATGATGTTTGGCGTTTTGTGCTATATGACAAGAAAAGGGATACTTTTAGGGTTTTTAATTAATCGAATGACAAGAAAAGTAAAGGATATGGGAAGATTGAAAATAATATTGCACACCTAAACCATTAGGTGTGATTGAACATATGGTACACAGATTTTAAAACAATCAAGTTGCCAAATAGTATCCAATAAAACTAAGTAATGTACTTACCACGATTGATAATAATAAACCAATTATAAAAACTCAAGAAATTAAGGAAATACAAATTTCATTATTGACCGGACAAAGGACTCAAAGTCTCAACACTTATCCATTAGTAAAAGATGACAAAACGTACAACTAAAATAAGACCAAGTATATTTGTAGGTTTTAAGAAACAACCTTAACAAATGACATAAAAGAAAAAGTCTCTAAACTAAAAGAAAACAAAGGGCTTTTAACAATTTTAGATAAGCCAATATGCAATTGAGACTTCAATTTACTAACGAATTAAAAGAAAATATCATAAAATAATGAAACCCGTAAACCATATAAAGAAAACCTATTGAATTAGCAAATCGATTGCCATGGAACCAATCAACCAGGGTCAATCAATCTTATTACCATTCTATTCCCGGTTCACTAGTCGTCCATCTAGGCAGCCCCACTTTGGCCAATCTTACTTGTTTTGCCCATTCACAACTATGCCATCTGAGAATGCTCTCCAAAATCGTCTAGAACCTCAATCCCCATCATCTCATCGGGGTTAACAGACATTCACGCTCAAATATGATGTTGACTGATGGAAGTTTGCCTCTTCTAAAAGTATAATGCTCTAAATTCATGAATGATTTTCTTTTGCTATCCATTGTCAGATCCTTATGTACTTTTTTTGAAATCTTAAGCAACAAATTAAATTGTAGTCCATCGTCCATGAATGAATAAGTGTTCCTAAGCCAAACTGCCATAGTTCCTCTAGTATATGTCTCACACTCATGGAAACTACATCACAACTAAATTATCAATATAACTACCAACGGAAAATGCAACACAAATTTGTTCCTAGACATGGAGAATTTTTTAATCACTAAACCAATGTAAACCATATAACTTCGAATATGGAACAGTCTAAAGCCTCATCTTAACAAAGTCTATAAGAGTAACATTCATACAACTACCCACACCAATGAAAATGGAACAAGTCTTGCCCTATACCACGCATCTAGCATGAAACAAGTTTTCACATTACATGAAATGTGAAATTTCCTGTGTGCTCGAAGTTCTCCTTAGCACATTCCAAAAGAATGGTCTATCATTAGCTTTAAGCTTTATAACCCCATTGATATCACTTAACCCATATTGCACTTTCTCTTCCCCCTTACTCTCAACATCAAAGTTAAGTGCCTCTCCCTTAACAACCATGACACAACAATTAACATACTTAAGCCACCAAGTTCCCAAGGCTAATAAGACACTTAGAACACTCTATATCTCTACTTTACTTAAGTTGACCTTACTTTAGAGTTTTACATTGGTATCCTCTTTTTCCTTTTTTTCCTTATATTCCACTCCATGTGATTTCTTTTTAATAAGATGCGTCTCTCCTTTCTTACCATGGCAAACCCATCAAATTTTTGTGATAACCTTAATATATCCAATCCTCTGCTCCTCTAATGTTATTCACCCCTTTCTGCCTGTTTGATTACATTCTCTTGAGTTCTTATTGTTAGAACATTACTACGCTAGAGGTCCTAAATTTGAGCCCATTGATGAATCTAACAATTAACTCCTTTGAAGTTCCATTCATTTCACACTCTACCATTGTCATCTTAAACTCTTCAACATATTCTTTCACTCCCATACGACCCCATCTCAAAGACTAAAATTACACTAACGTCTCTTATTTCAAATACTCTATGATAACTGATACAAATAGATTGCTCTAATTTCAAATTATGATGTGCCTAAGAGGACAATCACTAGGATATCAATTGAACAAGTCTTAATAAATATGATATGCCTAGTTAAGAGAACTATCACTGGAGTACAAAAATGACTAGTAAAAATTAATTAATAGATTCTCAATCTCAAGATGAAATTAGGGTAAGGGTTGATGGATTGAGAAAAGAACTTCAATTATTGGATATTATTCACCAATAAATGAAGATCTTAAAAACACTCATGAATAATTAATATTATACATAGAGCTTCACTTTGCACTTGCCACAATAAAAGGTTCTTGATTGATAAATGTAGTTTTGATGGCAAATAATGGATCGTAGCCTAATCAACCCATTACAAGTCTTGTATAAGCCAAAATTTCCATAGGGAACTCAAAAGCTCATAGGCTTAACTAATTCATAGAGGGTTCCCTCTAACTAGGACCTTAGAAACCGACCCCCAAGGAGTTTAATATGGAATGGACCATAGTAATGACCTCAGCTCTCCAAGGACCTCGGCACGATAGGGACTAGGGATCCTCCTTGTATCACATCACAACTCCCAAGCGAAGGCCTGCAGTAAATACCACATAACTCAACAACAAATCTTCCTCTTCTGATATGCTATAAGCTCCCTAAGGAGCTATTTCTCCTAACCTACTACATGTCCTCAGACACGTTCCTTGTCCCACAATGGAGCTAGGGGAACATCTCCAATTTAACCACACTCCTTGCCTCACTAGTCCGTCCTCCTTAGGTTTAACACTATTCCTTCTCCTCTAGACCAGGTCAACTATTAACCTAGGGCACCCACTTTGACAAAAAAAATTATATGGGCCCCATTCTAATATAACCTCACCTATAAATAATCTTACCTTCCAACCAGGTAAGGTAAGTCTAAATACTTGGCACTTATAACTACCTTTTGATTTTTCTAAAGAGGTGACCCACGACTAACTTAAGAATCAAAATAGCTATGTTGTAGAATCCCTCGATGTACCTTCAAATCTCTATCGACGGAATCAACACTTAGAACAATTAGGGCTTCAGAATAGAACTCTAAAAAGATGTTATCAATTTCAAAAGAAGACTAAAAACTTAAAACCATCAGTCAATGAAAAAGATAGAACTATTTACAAGAGTCCCCAAAACTAATAAAATATCTAAAAATACTTAAAATACCCCTAATAAAAATACTAATGAAATAAAAAAATGATGATTCTAAGCTTTACAACTTCCAACATGGTTGTGTTTGTGTACTCTATAAGACATGAAGAAATATGCATTTTGGCCTTTAACATGACCCCAAACACGGGTCTGTAGTCTAGTCATGCTACATATACAAGCTCCTTTTCTCTACTTCTTTGCTACTTTCTCATCACAACTTTCAACATAACTTATGTTGACACATGTGTAGAATTTGCAATCTTCAAAAAAGCTCCAAAACCCTTAAAATTCATCCCCAATACTTAAATAAATCTTTATCTTTGTCTTGAAACGCTTCATAAACATCCTAGTAATGGATTTTGTGGTTTGGTTCTCATTAACAAACCTCTTGCACATCAACCTCGTCATCATATTCCAAATCCACACTTTCTCTTATCCTTCCCTTTGTCTATGAAATGATCTAGATACCAGTCATAAGAAATTAAAATCAAATGAAGCCAATGGAAGCCAATTGAAGTTGCATATGAATTTAACCGACTAAATTTTTCAAAATTTCTAACTTTACCTTAAACCAAGAACCAAAATTTTGAAAATTCAAAAACAATTTAAATATCGAAATAGAGTAAAGTATAATTCAATAATGGTTATTTTTGAATGAAAATTTTTACAAGAAAGATCAAAACAATGCAGCTAAGAGCTCTATTTTTGCAAAATTATGATTCTATCCCTATCATAGAACTACCGCAAATTAAAATTTAAGATCTAGTTAAAATGAATAAATTAGACTTATTCTAACTATTTGCATCATTACTTATCCAAAAGAATAAGTAAAAATCCTAAGCTGTTTAAAACTAACTAAGGTTCTTATACATATAAGATTTGGATACTCAAGATCATGCCTAATGACATAACCCTAAACCCCTACCCTTCTAGCCTCCATATAAGTACTTCTTCTTTTTTTCTGCCCTTACATTTTAAGAAAGCCTGTTATAACCTAAGCTAACATTCTCTAAACTTTAGCCCCCACTTATTGTTAATTAAGCAAGATTAAAGAAGGATCAACACTAATCCCCGAAGGTTATCCACTCAATGATAGAAAATGTGGATGACGAAGCTACATTAGAAGAGGAAGAAATTTAAAAATTTTCATCAAATTCTTAAGAAGATAAGTCTGGAGATTTTAAGGGTCAAAATGTGAGTTTCTTAGCATACTAATGATGAAAACTAACTTAGACTTAATTGTACATGTTTGGGTAGCAAAAAACCAAGCCTTGAAGTGATTTTAGAGTCTTAAAGACTCCTCATAGGTACAACTAGATTGGAACTACATCTTAATAAGGGTAAGATTTGAAAAACAACTCTTGATATTAGGAAATTATAATTGTAGGAAGATAGATTGTACTAACAATGTGAAAGTGGAGAAAGAACATGTTTGGATTGGGTTTTGTCAAAATTACAAAAGAACTAAGGTAAAAAGGGATATTGTTGTCAAACTAAATGATTCAAACTCTTAAACATTGGTTAAACATGTGTTTAAGAAAAGGAAGATGCTATAGGTGAAGTCCAGACATAAACATGATCACCTAACCCCTTTGAAACCTTAAAAGTCGCCCTAAGTCTCCTTTTCATCAAAAACATCAAGTTTTGAGCCCGAAAACCTTGCAAATCCAAAAGAACAAATTCAATACATGAGCTCGTGTACCCACCTATGTTTCTCTCTGACCTAAAAACATGGAATAACTTAGATTTCCAGAAGAACACTACCAATACATAAGGTCGTTATCTAGCCATATATTGTTATCACCTTAAGCTTGACGTTTCGCAAAAAAACATAAGGGGATAATGATCTCATGTATCATCCCATTTACCTTTCTAGCCTTAAACCCAAGTGGTCTACAGCCAATACATGGGCTAATGTATATGACCATATAAAAGAACACGAAAAATACATGCGCCCATGAACTGCCCATAGACTTTTCCAACCTTTCATAACTTTGCCAATCCTTACCTAAATCTCACGAAACTTGATCAAGTTCTTTCTTTAAGCTTAAATAATGCCCTGAAGACTTCATAACACAAATTTAACAAGCATTGATACTTTATTTGAAAGTACACATCAGGTAATCACATTAAATTCAAAAGTCTCATCCAAACCAAAGTAATTCATATCTTATACCTAGAATAGGATACCAAGGACTATAAGGCATTAATGGACTATGGGAATCCATTCTTGGAAGGCCAAGAGTTAAAACCTACGAAAGTATAGCCTACTAAGGGTTAGTAGACCTAAACCCTAAATGCTACCTTAACCTACCTAATTAACTAGACAACTTAGCTAAATGAAACAAATGACAACCCTTGAAGTACACAGTCAATGCATGAGGTCGTGCAACTAGCCATATATCCCTTTGACCTCTTTATCCAATCTTTTTCAAAAGAGCACAGCTAGTACACAAATTCATATACTATCCTATGTTCTTCTTTATTGCTCTAAAGTTTAAACCCAGAAATACACAACCGATATACAAGACCATATCTCTTTATCTATGCCTTATCCTAAGATCTAAGATTAGAACATTACTTCATGCTCTTACCTATGTTTCTCTCCACGCAATGACCCTAGAAGTACACAACCTGATACATTGACCGTTTTCTTTGTTGTGTATAGGACCACGACAAAATACTTTGGTCGTATATCCAGTTATGTATTCTCTTACACTTTGCTTAAGCCCACGCACGACCTATGCACCCCTCTTAACTATTGTCTAAACTTAAAAATCCCTAGAAGTACAGAACCCGATAAACGGACCATGTTCTTAGCCGTGCATAGGACCACGACAAAATACTTTGGTTGTGTACGCAGTTGTGTATTCCCTTACACTTTGCTTTAGCCTGCGCATGGCCTATGCACCCCTTTTAATTCTTATCTAGGCTAAAATAGCCCATTAAGTGAAATATTTAAGTAAATACAATTAAACCAAAGTGACTTAGATGTAAACAACGTAAATGAATTAAAGATAGTTAATCTTAAACTAATACCCGACTTCAATTATAAATAGTTATTGGACATCAATCTTGGAAAGAGATAGAAAGTTCAAACCAACTATTAGGTACGTAGAAATTGCATGTTGCTTGCTAGGGGAGTAATGATAATAACTGGACTAAGAATTTAAAATCGGCCTAAATGAGTGTTGGTTGTTGCTTGGCCGCTTACCTCAAAAAGTGGCATCCTCGGACTAAGTTGCGAGCCTAATCGCAACTTTAGGAGGATACGGTAGATTTGGTACCTAAAGCCCCTACAAATGTTATGGTAAGGCCAAGTGGGTAGTCGATAGGTGTTTCTCTGAGAACAGACAATCAATTAGGAGCTAGAACGAAGTTGCAATGGAGTTATGTGAGTATGGGCCCTTACATAAAACGTCACAATGGACCATACCTATTGATGGCTTATTGTGAGGGGATTATTATTTTTCTTTTCCAGCAAGTTCTAGAAACTTGTCAAACCCCTCTCTTTAGTGCATAATCCGTCTCTTTTTGTTTAACAATAGTCATGAGTACACTTGTATGTGTCGGTGTTTCTAGGACACTGAAAATATTTGGTTTAAGGATTTTAAATCAAATAACCTAAATTGTAGTTGTTGCATTAGAGTAGAAGAGTCTAACATGCGTGTGTATGCTTGTTTTACTATGTACTAGGCTTTGCAACTCAATCTTTAACATTTAAGTTCTGCTGATGGTACGATTGGGATGAGAGCTACATGAGATGATCCGATCAATAAAATTGTACGAGACATGGACATTTTGAGTTTTTCATGAAAGAATTTTGTTGTAATATTATTTTATTATAAATTTGGACGAATGTAATTAGTTAACTACTAAACACTTTTGCTTTGATTTTATTACCAACCTTTACGTCCAAAAAGTTTTGTCATCAAGCTATACTCATTTGATGAGCCCTATAAGCAATATCTATAAATAGGTATTTTTGTGAAATTTATTTCCCAAATAGGTTAAATTTTACAGGTTTTAACAAACCTGAGCCATGGAAAGACATATGGCACTCTATCAAAAATTTTACAAAATTAACAGTAATTTCCATATTAAAACTTTATTAGAAAGCCATTTAATAAAATAATACCTTGCATAAGTCACTTGGAGGTGATATGGTAACATAACTACGATGCCCTTCACACGAGGCAAGGCCATTGCAGTCTATGTGTCATCAACTCATTATTCCATAAACTAGCATAGTTAATGAATGTTAGAAACACCAATCCATGTTATGAACAAGATGCACTATGTTATTCCTTTACGCTTATTTCCTAGATAGCTAGCTTAAAACAAGTTTAATTGACAAGATATATGACATTTTTTAGAGGCATTAAAAGTTTGATTGTGTTGGAAATGCATTTTTTTGTTTGTTTCAGGTTTATGTTTAGACTTTGTATGTTAGTATTTGATCAAAGAGGGCATGCAATGGAAGCTTGGATTGATTCAAAGGTGAATCTTCTCTATAAGAGAAGGATATGATGTGCACAAAGGTCCAAGACATATATCAAGCACTTAAGAGGTTAATATAAGGGAGACACAAGTTGTGATCAACCATCGCATGTTGCAATTAGATGGCCTAATTGATGTCAACCACTCTTGTTGTATTATTTTATTGTTGGAGATGCTAAGAGTTTAACTATGTTGGAAATGTAGTATTATGTTTGCTTCTTACCAATTTATGCTCAGACTTTACAAGTTAGTATTTCATTTAAGAGGGCATGCAATGGAAGCTTGTAATGATTCAAAAGAAAATCTTCCGTGTAGGAGAGGATATGATGTGCACCAAGGTCCAAAACATATATTAAGAGCTCAAGAGATTAATCCAAAGAAGAGACAAGTCACAATCAACCATTATATCTTGCAGTCAATTGGCCCCATTGGTGTTAACCACTCCCTTTATAATAGTTAACCACCTAAAACACCATGATTGGCTCCCTATGCAACTAAGAAATCCACTTTTCTATTTTAACTCATTTTGCATCTTTATGTGTAATATTTTTCATACTCTTCTATTTTATCCTTCTAGCTAGTTAAGCCTGTTTTATTTTAACTATAAGTAGATGCAGACGGCCATTTTGACATAACATGGACCAATCTTTTGGGCTAATGGTAGGGTTTAGAAAACCAAATCTAATAAGGGATGTCTTATGGAGATATAGCTAGATAAGCTCGAAACAAGCATAGCTAAACTAGTGCTCTCGACCTTATTCGATTTTCTCACATGTGAAAAATAGACTCTATTAAGCTAATTTAGGCTTTGTTTGACTAAAATATTGCTTATATGGACTAAAATAAGCCTTAAACTCTTTTAAATAAAAAAATGGGTTATTTTAGAAGAAAATCGGGCTTTCTTTATATTATAAAAGAGTTTATAAAAGCTATTGGATCCTTAAAGAATGATCTAATGGTGATCAACTGCACTTGATCTCAACTATCCGTCTAAATACCACCAATGTCTAATATCAACCTTCAGCATCTATAAATATGAGGCCCTCTTCTCATTTACGAACATTTCGTGTATTACTAAGATTGAAAGCAATGTGGAAACTTTGCGAAAATATCCTCAGGGAAAATCAAAGCACCTTTTTAACATCCATTAAATATAGGGAAAAGGGAAAATAATAATGTTTTAATATTTAATTATAAAAATACCAACGAAAATAATCTCAGTTTTAAGCAATTTAGACTCATTTCTTGAAAAGACAAGTTTGGCCAGGAATTAAACAAAAAAGGAAAATTTAAAATATAAATAAATATAAAAAAACGTATTGCAAAAAATTAAAAAAAAATTAAATGTTTATTATATTTTCCATATAAATAGAAACTAGTTTTATCTATTCAAAGTATTTAATGTGTTATTAATAACAACGCATTAAATATATAATTTAAAACATATTTATTTGTTTTATATAGAGTATTATTAAAAAGACAATCCTACTTTTAAACAATGTAGGATTTCTTTTGGCTCTGTACTCAAGAACAGCCCACTTGAATTAAAAAGGGGAAAAAAACTCAAGCAAATAGATATTTTTTAAAATTATATTTATTTTATGTGTTGTTATCATTAATATATTAAATGTTATAAATAGATAATAATTAATCTCCATTCACGTGGAAAATAATATCAACCTTTAATATTATTTAATTTTTTTAAGTTTTGCCTTTCTTCTTATTTATATTTATTTATATCTTGTTAATTGTCACGCCCCCAAATCGAAGATGTGAACGTCTGCCACATACTCATACTTGTACGAGTATGTTAATGCTTAGAACAACTAAAATCCACATATACCAGATAATCCACAAGAATGTTGAAATATTACATGTCATTATGAATGTCAACATATTACATCTTCTCGATTTGAAATGATTCATCACTAAACTATTGTAATAATATTTAACTAAAAGAACCATTTTTTTTTTTTTAATGTCTTGAAACTCTAAAGCAGATTTTCAACCCCACAAGTTGAGGTCATAATCATAGAACATAAACTTCTCTTGTATTTGAAAAAAAAAATCCCAAAGGGGTGAGCCGAAGGCCATCACACAACAATGCAAATACACACAATATGTACATATAATATTATATTAATGAAATAAGCATTAATTTAAATATTTAATTTAAGTTCAACAAGTAACATAAGAGTACTCATGACTCCAAGCAACACAACGGGAAACTTAGGTTCCAATACCACCAATATTGGGGGATAAAGAGAACAATCGGACTCTTGCCCTACAGGAAAAATAGGGGGACCGTTTCGTCTGATATCATTCTTCTCATCAACTACCCACGAGCCAATATGGTGACCAAAGCGCTTAACTACCATGTCAAGATCTAAGACCTTAACAAGGGCGTTGCTCTCCGACTCGAGATGACCAAATAATAAGCAACACACTTTATTAGCCGACTTTATGTATTAGTCAAGTTATTAGCAATTTCTATCTTAGCAAGCAACACACATGTCACTGCATACCTAGAATAGCGAATCCTTCACGATGAAAGTTTTGAATATAATTGTTAGTACAGTCTTATTAGTGTTGCTTTTTCAACTTCCTTGAATTTCATTAATCCACAAACAGATCAATTAACCTAACATTTAGATATAATCCTTTCCTCCATCAAAAGTTATACGAAACACCAATCTTTTTAGAAAAGTTTGTCGATCCTCTTGTAAGTTTCAAAGATGTTAAACTTAGTTCCAAAAAATTTTCTCAAGGTTCCTCCATTGATTATAGGTTTTTAGGAATTATGGAATGAAGAAGGTTAGGTCATCTGAAAAAAAAAAACATGGAGGTTATCATCTAAGATTTGGAAAAGATATAAAGTAGATATATATATATATATATATATCGAGATTTAATAGAATTTCCCATAATTTCATTCATATTTATCCATGTGTCATTGATTTTGACTATTTATTTAGATAAGTTATTTTAATATATTGGGGTTGAGGGGTGTATACATATATATCATTATTATCATCATTTATTATTTTGTTTTTATTATAAAATTTCATTGCATAAATCGAATGGTAGTTAAATTTTTTTGTTATATTCAAATTTATATCAATTTGCTTAAAATAAAATAATTATTAAGATATTTCAATAGGCATCATACATATCTCATAAAGTAACACTCAGATCAATTATTTATAATAACAATAAAATTAAAACTTCTTATAACTAAAAGAATCACATTGATAATTATATTCTTACCCTTGATCAGTTTTGAAATCCTATTCCTTTGAGGTCAAATGTCTATTACCAAGATCATAATATCTTAATAATCTCCTTGATCTTTACTTATAGATTACAACTACATCTAGTAGTACATCTTCTTAAAATTCTTGCAAATTCTTCTTAGGCATATGATGCCAACAACAAAGGGAGGTTATCCTTTCTCTCTCTTTTTGTTTTTTTTTTTCCTTACATCATTTAATATTTTAGTAAGGCATATTATTATTATTATATATTTGTTCTTCTAGAGAAAGATGAATTGTAATTATAACAAAATAAAAACCCTTGATTATAAGATATTCAAATTACCTAAATGTCCTTGATTTTAAAAAAATAGATTTAGGGGTTTTTGTTTTTTTTTTTTTTTTTTGGCCAAACTCGTCTCTTGAAGAGACAAGGTTAATGTAATTCTACCAACCTCATCTCTTCAAGAGACTATATCACTATAGCTATATCAACTTTATCTCTTTAAGAAACGAATTTGGCCACTAATGCATTTTCAGTAGACAAGTTTAAATAGCATAAATTTAAAATTATTTTTGTTGTAGAGGCATTTTTGTAATTATTTTTCAAATATTATTTTTTTTCCTTTTCCTTTAGACGTAAGGCGGTAATATTTTATCAATCACTCATTATAGTTTGTTAGAAACGACTAGAATGTGTTGTATTTGTTGATTTATCTTCAACTTTAATAACACGACCACACAAAATTTCAAAACCAATAATTTAAAATATTATATAATTATGGACTTAATAATTCAATAAGTATTTCAATTTTTCAATCATAATTATATATAAATCTGAACCATTAATAATTTACTAAACCGACCCATGAATTTTCTCCAATTTTATATTCTTTCGTAAATCCGCCAAATTTTGCTTTTATTCACCTTTTAAGGACCAAAATTAACAAAAAAGATCTCCATGAATAAACCCATGACGGGTGTTATCATTTACCAAGATCGAATAGGAGCATTTCTCGGTACTAGAAACTGTGACGGAGTATAACGAAGAAAACATGATCACATCTCTCCCTCTCAGTACTACGCACCTAGCACGCAAATTCCTACCAACGGGACAGGGAGAAGGAGATAATTACGGAGAAGACAGTATATAATAAAACGAACGGAATGGTGGAATTTTCCCGTAAGTAAAAGGATGTATAAAAAACATTATGTTTAAGCATCAGATTAAATTAACATGGGAAATTCTTTCATGGCCCATGGGTCATGTTTTTTTACGAGACCTGTTTCTTCAGTGATTTAATAGATCAAATTCATATCTAATTATATCAAATTACTGAAATATTTAATATACATTATTAGCTATATATTTCGCCTTAAATACAATAAAAAATGACTTGGACTTGACTAAATGTAATTATGATAGCAAGCAAATGACATTATTGATGTGCAACTTTATTAACCTTTGCATTAACTTGTATCGTACGATTGTCTGCTTTGTCCATTTCATCTGCCATAACTTAATAAGAAGCTTCGGCGCGCCAGAAATTCCGACATATTCAAACCCAAGATTCTCGCAGAAAGGGAAGAACTTATTAAAACTATATTATGGTAAAGCAGCACCGTACCTTTAGAGTCTGTAAAGAAAAGAGGAAGAACTCGCTTCACAATTTACTAACCAGATACAAACAAGAAGCGACAATGAGATCGAATATTAAATATTACCCTTGCAATATGAAAGGTAAGACACTGAGTGCAGCTCCTCGGAAAGTTCTGAAGGAAAGTAGCCTATATTCAAGGAACAATAAATGGGTACAGACAATCGGGTACAAACATTTTGATTGTTGTAATAAATGAGAATGATTATGATTCAGTTTCATTCGGTTGGAGAATCGAATGGAATCAAATTGCTTTTAAAATAATTTAATTCAAATTCTTAATAAATCAAACCATTTTTAATTATTTAAATTTTAAATTGTACTAATTTGGATATACTTTTGACCGGTATGGTTCAATCCATTTTTTTCTATATTTTAGTCTAGTTAATAATACTAATGATTATTGGAATTTTTATTGAAATATCTTTCAAATTAAGGAAAATTGCATAATAATTAAAGTCATAAAATATTATACCAAAGCAACATTACATTTTAAGCCATAGTAAAAGCATGCAAGTCTACTTGAGAGATGAGAAATAGCAGCAAACAAAAATAAAATATTCATGAATGGTGAGAATAAGATGAGAGAGATGAAAAGGGTAAAATACAAAAAATAAAATGAAGACAACTTTCAGAACTACAAAATGTTACTTATTTTTAATCTTTTAATGAAAAGTGACTCATTTCTTATTCAAACAATTCAATTCAAATCAACCATCTCAACTAAATTATAAACCATTTAAATATTATCGTAATTGAATTGTAAATCAAACTAAAAAATAAAATAACCACATTTTATGACTTGTTTTTACATTTAATGTAGTTTGATTTGATAAACAACCCTACTAAAAGAAAGAAAGTTAATCACTAAAATTCACTCATATATGTGATCTTAAACTTTCTACTCTTTGATGTGTTATAATATGAACGATGCTTCTTTCTTCATATTGTTGTCTCCATTTATAGAGCTTTTTTAGTTGGCAAGCATCCTCAAATAGCCATATAGGGTTTTAGGTCAAATTTCGAGTTTTAGAAATGATCCACTGAGAAAATCCAACCTTACATAATAATGTAATAGAATTTTATAATAACAATTATGTTATCTTATTGCATATCTGTCGAGCCTAGGTTTTGATTTCTGGTTCGATTTCCTTTAATTCGATTCGTACTAAACACTAACCTATTCAATACGAATCATCGACTAAGAATTAAAGGAAATTTTGAATTTTGAAAATATTTTGGAGTCGCCACTCGACTAAAGTCGAGAAAAAAGATAAACCAAAACCAATTGGTAGGTTAATTTCGGTTTTGCTACTGATTCGCGAAAAAATATCGTTTTGAAAACCAGAACCAGAAATTAACTTGAGTCCAGAGTCTAACCTATTAAAACCTAAACGGTTACCACTTTAGCTTTCCAATTTTAAATTGCTTTCTTTCAAACCTAAATTTCAAAATCTAAACCATTTATAAGGCTCTAACTATTTACAAATATGTACAAATTTACTTAAACTAAAAGAAACAAACAAAATCACAAAAATAAATTTTTTACATATTTTGAGTCGCCCATTTAGGTGCCTACGTACCCGCTAATCGGGATCATACCACATGTAGTTCTTTAAGAAAAATTTAGTTTGTTGGTTAATTTTAGTATTTTGAAATCTTATCATTTTAAGTTCATTATGTTTTATGATTTAATAAAATTATCTAATTTTATGTGATTCTTAAATCTATCAAATTAATTTTGAACAAATTTATAAAAATCAAATTTTTTTAGATGTCAAAACGATTTTTTTTTAAAACAAACAAATCATCATAATATCAATCATCACAAAAACTCATGTAAAACTATCACAATTATTTATAAACACAAACTTCTCACTATTATCATATATGAACATCAAACAAATATTACTATGATTAATATTATTAAAACTTCAACTAATTTTACTTATTAATCTATATCTGCGAAAGCATATATTTATTACTAATTATTTATAATCTATTATTATATATTATTATATTATTATATAATATATACATATACACATATATGGTAAGAAAAACTTACTTGGATGAAAATGGCTCCACGTGCAAGAGTTGAAGACGACCAAGAATGAAAACCGTGATAGCGTGCAGAGGATCGACGAGCGGATGAACGAAGGACGACTTGCGACGACCAGGATCGACGATGATGATGACCAGGAGTAGTCCGGTGATGACAGCAGCAACGATGGAGGGTCGACGATAACGTAACAATGGACGACCAACAAAGGCGGATCGGCAAGGATGGGAGATAATTGATTGAGGGCTTTTGAAATCCTCACGGTTCCAAACAAATCAATGTAAATTAATTGTTTTAATTTTTCCTGCAAGACAAGAAATTTGACGATTAGAATTGAGAACCCTAAATCAAGAACAACTTAAGAACGAAAATCCGAATTAAAATTAAATTGGACAGAGTTTTGAGAAATCAGACCTTCCTCCTTGCAAAATAGAAGATGAGGAGGGTATTTATAAGCTTTAATTCTACCAAAACCTTCCTAATCAATCAATCCCGAACCTAAAGCTTGTAAAACACGTTTTGGGCAAAATTTGAATAATTCGAGCCAAAACTGATGTAACTTTCCAATTAAATGCAATAAATGAGGTGTGCCTCCCATATTGTAACGTTCCAAATCATTAAATTGCTTAAAAACAACTTTCACATGTTTTTGAATTTTTTAGGAAAGTACCAAAAACAAGTTTTTCCCAAATTTGAAGTCCAGATTTGAAAGAATGATTATTGATGAAAACATGTGATTTTTATACCCAAAAAAAAAACTATTCCATGCCTAATTTTCAAATCTGCCTTCGGTTCGTAGGAAAAAAAAAAGTTCAAAAGTGGGCCGAAAATGGGCTCAAAGTGGGCCGATCGGGCTGCCCAACGAAGAAGAAGATGAACAGTAAAATTTTTTTTTTTAGATTATAAAACTATATTATATATATGTATATCACATCCATTATATTTATTTCCTTTAATTTGATTTATTTTTCCTAATTTTTATTTCTAATCATAATGCCCAAAAATGCAAAAAATCCTTCAATTTACCCATATTTGCACTAATATTAACATTTAATTATTAAAAACTTGGCAAGAATAAATTGTCAAAATGAGGTGTCTACAGCTGCTCCTTTTTATGGTGAGGTTTGTCAAAACCTTATCACAAAGATAAAATAGATCTCATTTTGACATCAACTTATCTGGAACTCCCACTTCTTGAGTGAGATGAAAGCTTTTCATGTTCTCATATGCTCCTTGAACCGGGTTGCTTCTTGAGCAGAGACGATTCATGTTCTTGAAGAGAAGGATGGCACTCATCTGAGCTAGTGATCCTTAAGCTTGAAAAGAAGGAAGGCGATCCACCGAGCTAGCGATCCTCAAGCTTGAAAAGAAGGAAGGCGATCCACCGAGCTAGCGATCCTCAAGCTTGAAAAGAAGGAAGGCGATCCACTGAGCTGGCGATCCTCAAGCTTGAAAAGAAGGAAGGCGCTTCACAGAGCTAGCGATCCTTAAGCTTGAAAAGAAGGAAGGCGCTCCTCTGAGCTAGTGATCTTTAAGCTTGAAGGAAAAGAAGGAATACGCTCCACCGCGCTAGCGATCCTTAAGCTTGAAAAGACTCTTGAAACGTTTCGCATGTTTTGTGGAGATGCTTCATGTTCTGAAACACCTCTTGAACTAGGTCTCATGTTCTTATCCCCAAGTAGCAAATCTTATGTCTTAAGCTCTTGATTTCCTCATGCTTTGAGTGGCTTCTAGAGCTAATTTCCATAAAAACTTAATCCTAGCAATATATTTATCTATTCTCTTTCTTTAAAAAAAAAAAAAAAAAAACTTACCAAATTCTTATAGAAGCTTTTAACCTAGTCAAACCACTTGGTGAAGTCCGCTCATCACTAGGTTTACTCCATCAGGCTAGAATGCATTCACAGTGGCTATCCTTTGAATTGAGTATCCATGTTTGTCTCTTGATGGAAATTGACCCCTTTTTTTTTTTTAGTCTTGATCACGGGATGATACAAGAGATGATTCTTAAAGTCTTCCTCACTTTGCAACTCGAACTTATTGACTTCTTATGTTATTCCCCTGAAATAGGCATTTCTTTAAGAAAAGATCAAATCACAAAGTATTAACATGTTTTTATAACTTTATCAATTGCTCAAACCTCTCTCTCACAATACACTCGTGTTTTAAGTGTTTGGAAGATATAAGGATGAAAGAGAACTTATCAATTAAGGTAAATGGTCAATGACCGATATGATGACTGGAGACCGACAGAGATATCTTTTTTTCAATAGATAACAAAAATTAGATCACACATAAACAAAGTAGTCAGCAAATTTTCTAAACTTGATGGAATTCTCATTAATTTCTCAAAAGTAGTACAACTTGACCACATCAGAATTTACAAGGTCTTTCAAATCTGGACCATCCATTCTAGTCAAAATTAATGCACCACCAAGCAACAATCTCTTCACTACATATGGTCCTTCATAATTAGGAGTAAATTTTCCTTTAGGATCTTGAACATTCGGGAGCACTTTTCTCAATACTAAGTCTCCTTCTTTGAAATTTCTCGGGCGAACTTTCTTATTAAATGCTCAAGCCATTCTTTGCTGGTAAATTTGGCCATGATATAAAGCAGTCATCCTCCTTTCATCAATGAGATTCAACTGATCAATCCTGTTTCTTACCCATTTAGCTTCATCTAATTCGGTTTCTGCCAATATTCTGAGTGACGAAATTTCAACTTCAATTGGCAAAACTGCTTCTGTGCCATGGACCAATGAATAAAGGGTTGCCCCTGTTGATACTCTAATAGATGTTCGGTAGGCCATGAGTGCAAAGGGCAGCATCTCATGCCAGTCTTTGTAAGTGATAGCCATTTTCTTTATCATTTTCCTGATGTTCTTGTTGGCCTCTTCAACTGCCCCATTCATGTGAGGTCGATATGGGGTAGAGTTTCGATGTTTGATTCCATAGTTTTGGCACAATTCATACATTAATTTGTTGTTCAAATTGGTACCGTTTTCTGTAATGACTGTATCAGGGACTCCATATCTGGCTATAATATATGTTTTGATGAATTTGACAACTACTCCTTTGGTAACATTAGCGTACGAGAATGCTTCAACCCACTTGGAAAAGTAGTCGATCGCCACTATTATAAATCGGTGACCATTTGAGGCTTCTGGCGAAATTGGCCCTATCATATCCATACCCTACGTCGAGAAGGGCCAAGGTGAAGACAGCAATTATAATTCCTTGGGAGGAGCATTTATCTTATTGGAATATATCTGGCACAAGTGACAATGTCTCACGTATTTGATACAATCTAATTCCATAGTTATCCAAAAATAACCCATCCTCATAATCTTTTTAGCTAGCATATATCCATTCATGTGAGGTCCACATATCCCTTCATGGACTTCCTTCATCAACATTTCTGCTTCCGCCTCATCTACACATCTCAAGAGAGTCGTATCAAATGATTTTTTGTATAATGTATTACCACTGAGCATGAAATGAGCTGCTAAGCGTCTTAGCATTTTTTGCTCCTTTGTTGAGGCGTTTTTAAGGTATTTTCCATCTTGGAGGAATTCTTTGATATTAGCATACCAGGGATCTTTCTTTAGGACTTCCTCGGTATTCAAGAAAAATGTCGATTCCTCCTCAATGCGAATTTTAAAGGTTGGATCTTAACTCCATCAGTGATCTGAATCATAGATGCTAATGTGGCTAATGCATCCGCGAACTGGTTTTGGTTTCTTGGCATACAAGTAAATGATATTTCTTTAAATTTTTGTGCCAATTCTAGTAAATGTTGGTGATAAGGCACCAATTTTGCATCCTTCGTCTTATATTCTCCTCGTGTTTGAAAGATGATGAGAGAGGAGTCTCCATATACTTCAAGATCATCCATCTCCATGTCAAGTGCCATCTTAAGACCCATGATGCAAGCCTTGTATTTTGCCACATTATTAGTATAAGAGAACGTCAATCTTGCCGAAGCGGGGTATTGATTACCATATGGTGATATTAAGACTGCCCTAATTCCACATCCGCATACATTAGCTGCTCCATCAAAGTACAACTTCCATTTAGGGTGAACTGTTCTAATTCTTTATCCGAATCTGCCAGCAATATGCTTTCATTCGGAAATTGAACTTCTCCATCAATCTCATTATCTTCAACTGGGTTTTCAGCCAGCTGATCTACAAGCGCTTGAACTTTAACTGAGTTTTGATTCACATAAGTGATATTGAATTCTGATAACAGCATTTGCCACTTGGAAATTCTTCCTATCAATCCTAGTTTTTAAGTTAGATACTTCAAAGCGTCATGTTTTATGTAAAGCTCTATAAAATAATACAATGTATATTGTCTAAGTCTGTGCATGATCCACACCACGGCACAACAAGTTCTTTCCACTTCAGTATACTTCTGTTCACCTTTGGTGAATTTCTTACTCAAATAGTAAATAGTCCATTCTTTCCCATTTTCATCTTTCTATCTAAGCATACCTCCCATTGATTCAGGAAGTACCGTCAAATATAGAAAAAGAGGGCGACCAGGTGTTGGTGCTATTAACAATGGTGGATTCATTAGATATTGCTTAATTTCATCAAATGCTTTTTGACAATCTTTATCCCAATGGATAGCTGCATTTTTCCTCAGCAACTTGAATAGAGGGCAACATATGTCGGTTAATTGTGATATGAACCAAGCAATGTAGTTCAAGCGTCCTAATATGCCCCTAACCCCTTTGATCGTCTTCGGAGGAGGCAATTCAAGTATGGCTTTAACCTTATCCGGATCAACTTCTATTCATTGCTGAGTGACTAAGAATCCCAGCAACTTCCTTGAGGTCACGCCAAATGTACATTTCTCAGGATTCAGCTTAAGATGAAACTTTCGTAATCGATAAAATAATCTCCTTAATATTTCCACATAATCCCCATCTTCCTTAGACTTAGCAATCATATCATCCACATATACTTCGAATTCTTGATGCATCATGTCATGGAATAAAGTAACCATCGCCCTTTGATATGTTACCCTAGCGTTTTTAAGGCCGAAAAGCATGACTTCGTAAGAGAATGTTCCCCAAGTAGTAATAAAAGTTGTCTCATTTTTATCTTCTTCTGCCATTTTAATCTGATTGTATCTCGAAAAGCCATCCATGAATGAAAATAGATGGTTTCCAGTTGTGTTATCTACCAAGACATCTATGTGAGGTAAAAGGAAATTATCTTTGGGTGTAGCTTAGTTTAGATCGCAAAAGTCTACACAAACTCTAACCTTTCCATTCTTTTTAAGTACCGGGACCACATTGGCCACCCATTCAAGATAATCGAATACCTCTATAAAATCGAATTCTAATAATGTCTTCCCTTCTTCTTTAATCTTAAGCAAGATATTTGGTCTAAATCGCCTTAGTTTTTGCTTCTTTGGTTTGATATCTGCTTTAGTCGGTAATTTATGAACCACTATAGAGGTATCTAAACCAAACATATCTTCGTAGGACCATGCAAACACATCTAAGTAATCAGTCAATAATTTTATCAATCTTTCTTGTTGTTCAGCGGATAAGGTGGTGCATATTTTCAAATTTTTAGGCTCATCTTCAATTCCAACATTTACTACTTCTGTGGGCTCACTGATCTCAATTCTACCTTGTTCATATTTTTGCCAACTTTTCTCTATCCCAGTGTGATCACTAATATCACCTTCGACGACTAACCCAGTAGGGCCGGAAGTGATATCAGTATTTTCATTATCTATCGGCGCAAGATATCCCTTACTTTCACCGTTATCATTAGATTTAAATAGAGGTAAGATAAAGAAAAAGGAAGAAAAGTAAGGGGAAAAAAGAAAGTGATGATATGGATAAAAGAGATAACATAGAAAAGAAACAAAAAATTTTCATTAATGAATATGACTCATGGAGTACATTTTATTTGAGCAACTGATAAAAGAAACAAAACATAAAAACACTTCATGAATTTAACTGTTACTCAAAGGTAACCCTAGATTTAAGGGGAATAGTAAACCAATTATTCAACTTCTAGACCGGATGGGAGCTGCAAGAAAGGTCCATAACTGATGCAATGTCCGGCTTCTGGACATGAGAAGGTTGTGGGAATGTGACTCTGATGTCTAGAGACTCAATAGGGGAATTATACCATTCTTCTCCTATCTTCTTCCGGGCTTCCCTTTTCATCTCTTGTATCTCAGCCAGAGTAGGAACATATCCCAATCCAAATGTCTTAAATGTCCTTCTTCTTGAATCATATTGGCTTCTTCAAAAACTTGTAAACCAAAGTCTTCGGATCCTTCATCGCCAATATAAGGTATAGCGGTGTCTTCGAAGATAGCATGATCTTGTTCACCCAATACCGTAACGATTTGGCCATTGGTTATAAACTTGACCATTTGATACAGACTAGATGGTATTGCCCCAGCTGAATGGATCCAAGGCCTTCCAAGCAACAAATTGAATGATCTTGGTATGTCTAGAACTTGAAATGGAATAGTAAAGTCCCGTGGCCCAATAGTAACTTCCAAGTCTATTTCTCCTTATATTCCTCTCTTGGATCCATCAAAAGCTCTAACAATTGTGGAACTGGATCGAAGATCAGATGCATCGATTCCAAGTAGATTCAAAGTGGCCAATGAACAAACATTCAGAGATAACCATTGTCAATGAGCACTCGGGCTACAATCAATCCATTACACTTAGCCATTATAAAGAGGGGCTTCATGTGTTGAGTGCCTTTAGCTCCCAATTCATCAAGTGAGAAAGAGACTTGGTCCAAAGCAAATATCGAATTCATCACATGTTCCATCATTTCAGTTGCAACACCTTCGGGAACCTTGATTTGTTGAAGTATCTTAAAGAGAGCTTCCCGGTGTTTTTCAGAAGTCAATAATAAAACCATCAAGGATATTTGAAGTATCTTAATAGTTGAATGGGGCAGCTTTATAATCTTTCGATGCAATAGGTACATGGAATTGATACCTCATCGACTTCACCTTATATTGGGCCGCTTTTTGCTCCTCTTAACATTGGATAACTACCCTTTTCGGATCGAACTAGATCATTCCAATAAAAGGCTCAGATTCTTCAATCATGATCATGTTGATCGTGCGCCCATGATTTGGGAGAGGATTGGTGTTAACATTAGGGGTTGGAGTTTCAATGAAATCCAATTGGACCAATTTAGCATCAATGAGGTCTTTAATCTTATTCCGAAGCCTCCAACAATTGTCAATAGAATTACCCACTTGCTCCAAATGATAATCACATTTCTGCTCAGGGTTAAAGTATTTGCGCTTGCAGTCTTCTCTGGGTGTTTCACAGGTGATCAGATTGTCGGCTCTAAGCCGAGCTAGAACTTGGCTAAGGGGTATGGGAATTCTGGTAAACTGTCTTTTGGGTCTATTGAATGGTTAGTTTTGGGATTGTGATTGTTGTGACTGGGTTAAGGGTTTATTGGTGTTTGGGGTTGATTGGTAGGCGTAGGATTGAGTAGATTTAGCATATGGGGTTGATTGGTAGGCGTAGGATTGAGTAGGTTTAGTGTATGGGGTTAAGCTAACTACACTGACAGTAGTATCATTTCCTTTGTTATTGTTGAAGTACTCAGAGTTTGTAGTCTTTTTCTCCACATGGATCTTCCCGGTAGTAATGGCATTTTCAATTCTGCATCCGACCAATACTATCTCGGAGAAATTAGCAGTAGTATGTCCAATGAGATGGGCAAAGAATGGTTCTTCCAAAGTATTGGTGAAAGTAAAAGTTAAATCCTTCTTTGGGATAAGGATAGATAACATAAATGCCATTGATCTCCACCTATGAGCATATTCCTTAAAAGACTCGTCTTTCTTCTTCCTTATATTGCCTAAATCCCACATAGACGGGGTCACTTCAATATTGAACTTGTATTGATTGTAGAAAGCCTTAGCCAATTTGTCCCAAGTATTAATCTCATCAAGATCCAATTGAGCATACCATGTTAAAGCTGGACCGATAAGGCTATCCTGGAAAGTCTGGATCATAAATTGCTTATATTGAGTGTACCGGCTCATCTTCTTCACATACAGCCTACTATGCAACTTTGGGCAACCAGTATCATCATACTTTTCAAAGTCGGGAATCTTGAACTTCTCGGGGAAAGCCCCAACTTCGATTGTAGGAAAGTTTGTGGTTCGAGCTTGATCAAATCCTTCCATTTTCTCAAAAGCTTTGAGTTTCTCATTGAATTGAGAAAAAAACCTTTTCTCCATCTCTTTGTTTTGAGCCTCAATTTCCTTCTTAAGGCCAGAAGATTCGGTCTTGACAGTGATTTGTGGCTCATGATTAATTACTTGTTCCTCAATGGCTTTACCATCTCTCTTTACCCCGAAATGTCCTTTAGTAGTATCTTGAGGGGCCTTTAAGTTTTGTGCAAGAAGATTCATTTGCTCGGTCATTCGAAACACCATTTGTTCTAAAGCAATGAACCTTTGCTCAAAAATTGGATTGGAAATGCCAGAATTATTATTGTTGTTGCTAATCATTCTAGATTTAGACCTAGTGATGATTAGACTTCGAATTGGGTCGGACCGTTTAGGAGCTATCTTTTAGAAACTGGATGAAAATCAAAAACAAAAATTCCAAGTTTAGAGAAAAATATGTATATTTATATATATATAATTATTTTTTTTGTTTTTTTTAGCGAAAATCTTATTATTTATTTACAATTCTCAACAAATTTAGCAAACGCTTAGTGGTAAAAAAAATATACACAAAAACAAGCAAACGGTTAGTGAACAAAATATATACAAAAGAGTTATACAAGAACATGTAGAGACAAGAAAAGAAAAGCCCATGCGCATGCATATGCAAATTGAGATGATGAAGAAGCTTTATGGCAAAAACCATTTTATTTCATTAAAGCTGAATTTATTCAAGGAGTCAATACATGACCTAATCATGACAAAACCAAAAAGCTAAACCAAGAGACTTCAAACTTAGACCAAACGCCTAATCTTGCTAGGACACACTAAACGGTCCTTCAGCTCCTCAATAGTCCTCTTCGCCATCTATAGTTTAGCTTCAAGTGCTTGAACCTTGGCTTGAGAACTTTGCACTTCCTCTTCCATCTCTCGCTCCCTCTTCTTCATTTGTTAGAAGCGAACCTCTACTCATGCTTTTGTCAATTCCATATAAGCTTGTGTCTCTGAGTCGGGAGTGGTAGGTGGTCGACTCAACACCTCGGGAGCTTGAAATTCCAACCCTTCTACCTTTTCCCTTTGGTTGAGGATTTACTCTTTAGTGGCCCGGTATTTCTTCGTCTCAGTATTGATGGGCTCTATCACGTAGATCGGCTTGATTTCTCTTATCTCCCATTTGGCTTGTATGATCCCTAACTTTCCCTCTTTTTGTGCCAAAGGAACGCCGGAGTCATGATAATCCATATTAACCTCCTCTAATGATGGCTTGCTAGTTATATCTTGAAGTGCTCCATATTGTCTTATCCAATGTTGTCAGAACCGGACCGAGGTTTGACCCGGGCAGGCTAGGGGGTTAGGGGTCGAGGGGTCGGACCGGGTTCAACCGGGGGTCGAACCGGGGTCACAAAAATAAAAATAAGGGATAATTTAATTATAAAAGATCAATATGTGTGTAATCACTCAATTAAATCTATATTTGGATAAAATTCATCAATTAATTATTAAATAAATATGATTTAATGATTATATTTTATAAATTTATAATAAAGTATGAATAAATATTTAAATTTATAATTTTTTATTTTATTTTTTTATTTTTTATTTTTTGGATCCGGGTCAACCGGTCCGGGTCGACCGAGTCGACCGGTTCAACCGGCCCGGGTCGACCAGTTCAACCGGTTCGACCGCCCGGGTCGACCGGTTCAACCCGGGTCTCGCCGGTTCGTTGCAAAAACGAATTTTAGGCGAGACCTGGCCCGGCATTGATACCGGTTCCGGTCGAACCGGGTCGAACCGGCCGGTCCGGGCCGGTTTTGACTACCATGGTCTTATCACACGAGCCGGATAATATCCTGTAGACCCAGTCAAACCAATCAAAGGAGCTATCGCATACTCCGTGCATCCGATTATTGCCGCATGAGAATGGAACCACTTAGCAATCCAAAGGAATGTGTGAGCTTCTAGGTCTTGGAGTAAATGCACCCACTCATCGGTTCTTGGAAGATCTTGAATGCGGACTCTTTCACTAAAGCTCAAAATAAGATCATAACCATCTCTTACGTGGCAAGCCAGACTCAAATTGCTCCCATAATCTTTAGTGTGGCTAGCAAACCAAACTATCAAAAGTGTCATACTAGACTTGAACTTCACATGGCCTCTATTCTTCAAGTGGTTGAGAGATCTATTTTGTTCAGCGAGCAAGGCCGAGATATAAGACTTTCCTGCCAAAAACTGGTCCACTAATTCCACCACACGATAGTGGATGAATAGATCCTCATTCGGGAAGAGGATAGTACAAAATACTGCGGCTATAATGGCATTGATGCGATTTTGTTCCCATACTTCTACACTTCCACAAAAGATGGATTTATTGTCCTTGTAACCATTTGGAGATCCAAACCATTTGAACAAGTCAAAAAGCCGAATAGAGACTAAATTGCAATTCTTGAGAGCTTTAGATACATCAGTCCTCTTAATCCCTAAAAAGGAGTTGAACAAATTAATCGGCCATTTACTAAGTTGAGGAGCATATATTCCTACATGTGTTGGTGGAGCTTGAAAAAGCCTTGTGTATTCCTCAATAGTATGACTCAAAGTGTGCTCACCAAGGCAAAAGGCGGCCTCATCAATATTCCATAAGTAAACCAAGGCCCTAAAAAGATGAATGGGGACCTGGACCTCTGGTAGAGAAAGAATAGGGCCTAAATGGTCTTCAATGAATCCTCTTGTCTTGGCTTGAAAGTTTGTAACCACTTGTTCAAAATGGGCATCGGACTAGTAGGCTCACGAATATGGATCTAGGGAATAAGACGAGCTCACATGTTGCTACTACACATACTGCTTGCCATACTTCCTAATCTATATATTACAAAGAGATATGTTACAATACGGTATATACATTTACAAAGGACAAAGATAAGGTTACAAGGATTTACAAGACACATTTACATAAAGGATTACAAAGGAAAGTTAACTCCTATAAATTTAACTTTTGTTTTGTTTTGTAAAAAGTTTTTGAAAAACACTTTGATGGGCCACAATGCTTGATCATCATCTTCTTCATATAGTGAATGCAAGAAGGGCAGGTTCTAAAGGTCCCCCAATTAATGGGCCATGGGCCATATTAACCGGAGTGGGAGGCTAATTCGTATCCCGAATGGTGGGTAACCACAATACTCGAGACCTACTGGTACCTCCCGTCCTAAGTTACCTAAGGTGGCCCGAGTTTGACCACATCTGGCACACATTTTTCTTAAATTCAACCTTGCCCCTAGTTTACAGAATTTTTTTTATTTATTTTTTTATCTGCATCACTTAAACAAAAAGATTAGTAGAACTATTTACAAATATACAAGATATTTACAAAAGAAAGCAATTTAAATATGAAAAACATAAAGTGGCTAGCCCTCTAAAAAATTATCCCTAGTGGAGTCGCCAAGCTATCGAGACTAGGTTTTGATTTCTAGTTCGATTTCCTTTAATCCGATTCGTATTAAACCCTAACCCATTCAATACGAATCATCGACTAAGAATTAAAGGAAATTTTGAATTTTGAAAATATTTTGGAGTTGCCACTCGACTAAAGTCGAGAAAAAAGATAAACCAAAACCAATGGTAGGTTGATTTCGATTTTGCTACTGATTCACGAAAAAAAATCGTTTTGAAAACGAGAACCAGAAATCAACTTGAGTTCAGGGTCTAACCTATTAAAACCTAAATAGTTATCACTTTAACTTTCTAATTTTAAATTGTTTTCTTTTAAACCTTAATTTCTAAATCTAAACTATTTACAAGGTTCTAACTATTTACTAATATTTACAAATTTACTTAAACTAAGAGAAACAAACAAAATCACAAAATAAATTTTTTACATATTTTGAGTCGCTCATTTAGGTGCCTAAGTACCCGCTAATTGGGATCATTCCACATATAATTCTTTAAGAAAAATTTAATTTGTTGGTTAATTTTAGTATTTTGAAATCTTATCACTTTAAGTTCATTAATTTTTATGATTTAATAAAAATTATCTAATTTTATGTGATTCTTAAATCTATCAAATTAATTTTGAACAAATTTATAAAAATCAAATTTTTCTAGATGTCAAAACGATTTTTTTAAAACAAACAAATCATCATAATATCAATCATCACAAAAACTCATGTAAAACTATCACAATTATTTATAAAATCATATATTAACATCAAACAAATATTACTATGATTAATATTATTCAAACTTCAACTAATTTCACTTATTAATTTATTTATTAATCTATTTCTGCGAAAACATATATTTATTACTAATTATATATAATCTATTATTATATATTATTATATTGTTATATAATATATACATATACACATATATGGTAAGGAAAATTTACTTGAATGAAAATGGTTTCGCGTGCAAGAATTGAAGAAGACCAGGGATGAAGATCGCGATAGCGTGCAAAGGATCGACGAGCGGATGAACGAAGGACGACTCGCGATGACCAGGATCAACGACAATGATGACCAAGAGTAGTCCGGCGATGGCAGCAGCAATGACAGAGGATCAACGATGACGTGACAGTGGACGACAAACGAAGGCAGATCGGCAAGGATGGGAGATAATTGATTTAGGGCTTTTGAAGTCCTCACGATTCTGAACAAATCAATGTACATTAATTGTTCTAATTTTTCCTGTAAGACAAGAAATTTGACAATTAGAATTGAGAACCCTAAATCAAGAACAACTTAAGAAAGAAAATCTGAATTAAAATTAAATTGGACGGAGTTTTGAGAAAACAGAACTTCCTCCTTGCAAAACAAAAGATGAGGAGGGTATTTATAAGCTTTAATTCGATCAAAACATTCCTAATCAATCAATCCCGAACCTAAAGCTTGTAAAACACGTTTTGGATAAAATTTGAATAATCTGAGTCAAAACCGATGTAACTTTCCAATTAAATGCAATAAATGACGTGTACTTCCCATATTGTAATGTTCTAAATCATTAAATTGCCTAAAAAAAACTTTCACACATTTTTAATTTTTTGGGAAAGTACCAAAAACGAGTTTTTCCCAAATTTGAAGTCCGGATTTGAAAGAGTAATTATTGATTAAAACATGTGATTTTTATACTAAAACAAACTATTTCATGGCTAGTTTCCAAATCTACCTTTGGTTCGTAGCAAAAAAAAAAAAGTCCATAAGTGGGCTGAAAAAGGGCTCAAATTGGGCCGATCGGGCTGCCCAACAAAGAAGAAGATGAACAGTAAAATTTTTTTTTTTAGATTATAAAACTATATTATATATATTTATATTACATCCATTATATTTATTTCTTTTAATTTGATTTATTTTTCCTAATTTTTATTTCTAATCATAATGTTCAAAAATACAAAAAATCTTTCAATTTATCCATATTTGCACTAATATTAACATTTAATTCTTAACAAATTGACAAGAATAAATTGTCAAAATGAGATGTCCACAATATCACTATGGAAAAATATCAACATATAAGATTAAATTTTTTATGATTACTACTATCAATTCCTCTATTTGTTTTTCCTCTATTTTTTATTTCATTTTTTCAAACTCAAACTTGTTCTTTTCTTTTTTATTCTATGACTCATTTCACCTCATTCCCAACAAAAAAAAAAAAAAAAGAATCAAGCATTTAAGAAATCAGCCACGTAGATATAATACTATATCTTATATATATTACAATATATTTATGGTATATTTACTAATTGTCGTATAATATATCTATGATATACATTATGTTATCTCTTACTTATTAAAGTATATAATGTAATAATGTGGTCAATATCACCAATGGCATCGTAATATAGCAACATCTTTCTACTCTTTTAAGTAAAAGGTACAGATTCAAATTCTCCCTCTATCATTATAATAGTGAAAAAAAATGATGTGGCCAACATCATATCAGAACTCAAGATTATTAGATTTACTATCCATTTATATAATATGTATATTCTTTTCATATTTGTTAGTATAATTACAAGGTAATGTTTTTGAAAATTATCTACACTATATTCAAGAATTTCTTAAATCAAATAAAATAAGATTTACATATATACATATTCATTAAAAAAACGAAGAAGAAGGTGTTAACTAGACCAGGAAGGGTTTGCAACAAATTGTTATCGAAGCAAGCAATAAGCATAGTAAAAATCTTCATATACTAGAAGCAATGTGTACTGTTTCCAAACCAGTTTGAATTGGATTCGGTGGTTCTCGTTTTGAAAAATAGGAAACTCGAACCGAAATTGAATAGTTCGATTCTAGAAAACTACCAGTTTCCAGTTCGATTCCGAAACCACAGAATCAGCAAATACTTTTTGTTTCTTCCTTTTGAAAATTACGACGGCATAGGAAAAAAAAAAGCCCCTACCATTCACGAGTTTGCTCCACAATATTGAAATTTTGTCATCCATCCGACTGACTTATACAACATCTGAATTCTGACATAAGACATATCTGTAATCTGTGTCTTTTGATTTCTCTCTCTCCCCCCTACCCTCCCTACCTGACCTATCTGTAATATGTTCCTTTCAATTTCTCCACCCCAAAAAACGAATATCCACCCTCCCTCACAACGCCACCCCCAGGCCCCCCTCTCTCCTCCACAAAATAAATTCTCCCTCGCAGAGAAATTTATACATTGCTCATTATTTCATGCAAAAGACCTTGCGGGTCCAAAATTGCTGCTGCTTTGTCTTTTTTTTTTTTTTTCTTTTTAATTTACCGTGCCGCTAGCCTACTCCTTTTTGGTTTTTCCACGGATTCTTGGCCATGAACCAGCCAAAAACCATAAAACTGATAGATCCACAGCGGATTCCTAAACCATTCTGATCTTCGATTTGGAACTGAAACATGCATACGTTTATATATTAGGTTTTGAAAAACTCTATAAGATACTAGGAAAGCTCAGAATTTATACAACCTGTTCCAACCCCATACTGCTTACATGGCTAAGCTATTAGCCTCTACTGCTGAAACGTGCATCATATCCATTTTGACTTCATGCTTTACCACCATGTAACTAGCCCCAAGCCAATTCATCTCCATGTACGTGTTGATTTTGTAGGAATTTTGTGAGTAGACCATAAACATTTCGTTCCACTCATGCATCATTGGAGTGAGAGGGCATTTCCCTCCTCCTCCCCAGTCTTCAAATGATTCGGCCTTCTAATTTGGCCTAGATATATCATTATGTTATATGTATAATATAATTTTGTTTTCAATTTATCTCGCACGATCGAGAAAGTAGAAACAACCATCAATGGTATCGGCATCTATATCTGGTATAATTTCTTCAAACACCAAACACTAATATGGTACTTTAAGCTTTCATGAATATGACAACCACCGGCGTACTCATTAAGAGCTCAAACCTTAATATTTGCTCTCAATGGATTAGTATATTTGAAAATTGAACTGTCATAACCCCTGTAAGCTGTGCCACATTAGCTGCATTAGCCAGGAACGATAGGAAAAATTATACCTTTCATTTCAAGCAAGAACCACTTAATGGAAAAAAGGGGAGGAGGTCAGCCAAATATTTAGTCACGTCATCCCAGCTTGTTAAGGTTGAGACAGATTCTAAAGCAGCAGAAGCAGCTCAGAAGAGGGGATTAATTTTTATATTTTATTGTTGCTTGCGTAACAATGAATTTACAAGAATACATTCTTTTAACATCTCCATCAAAAGAACACTTCCTCACTTCCAACAGGCAAACCTTTAAGGACATCCCTTAGTGCATAGTAATGGCTATCACATTTATGGTCTGAAATTACATTACTAGAGAGAACAATCCTTTGAAAATGACAACCAGGATGCCTTCTCCAAAGAGTAAAGCACTCTCCACTTTCTATTTTCTGGTCACTACCACCTCCATTATTGCACCTGTTCCTCTTGAGATAATATACAGTCCCTGGAACAAATAACTCAGGGGGCATATTTCCATCTTTCATAGCTATCGTATCGGTAGTCCTTGATGATTTTGATGGATAAGAAACTCCAGCAACTGCCCTCGATTCAATACTGGCAGCATCAACTGTTGGAAAGACAAAGCATGTTTCTTAATCTCTAGAAACAAATTCATGGTTCAATAGGATGTATTAATCTATTGGAAGTAACAAAGAATCCAAGGGATACAAAGATACCACACCAATTATGCCACCATCTATTCTCTTCTTTTTCATTTTTTCCCACTCGTCTTTTTGGGATGCACAAGAGGAATGTTATCCTCAATTCTTAGTTATTCAATGCAAGAATAGACCTCTACCTTCTAGCATAAGACACTGCTAATTACTAAAACTGCTTTTGACTAATTCAAAATTAGAAAAAGAGCTCCTCCACATGCTGAAATTCAGTCAAACAGATACAAGTCCACCAGAAACACTCAGAAACAGATACAAGTCCACCAGAAACACTCAAAAACAGATACAAGTCCACCAGAAACACTCAAAGGAAAAGGAGAATATCAGAGCCTTTTTTAAAGCAGCCATGCAGTTCTCAAAACAGTATCAGATTCCTATCATGTGCAGGGCAAGCTTGTTGACAACTAAAAACTGTAGAATTAAATGTTTCCATATTATCGATCCATATATAATTAAATGTTTTGATCTAAAAAGAATTTTGAACTCGTTATATTTTGCTATGCTCACAAAGTCAATAGCAGGGTGAACCCATCAGAATATGTTAGCTAGAGAGCAATGAACAATTATTTTGATACACTCGAAAGCCAAAAATGAAATTTGAAATAGATCACGGACAGACAAGTGAGGGTTCAACTAGCTATGAAAGTCTACTCAAAGGTTACTGAGGATGTAGATCAATAAGAAAGAAAGTAAGCCCTTATTTCTGTGTTGCCCTTGATAGAAACAGTCATCACTAAGCTCAGATGAACAATTCCTCAGAGGCATAGAGATGGTAGACCTCTAATAGGGGGGATGAAGGATGGACTGATACAGTTATTCACGTAATAAACAAGATCTTTCCTCTGCAGAAAGAGCAATCATGTTACCATGCGATCAAGACTACTTGGAGGAGAGATCTGTAACCTTGAATTCAGCCAAGTTCAGTACATGAGCTTTCAGCAATTTGAATATAAGTAACACTGCAGAGGATATAAGGAAGCTTATGAGCTTAATCAAACAAATGGAGCAATAAGAAAGGCGATTCTAAGGGCCTCTGCTGCAATGTAAGTCTAACATTCCGGAGCACATATGGAAAAAAAAAATTGATAATTTTTTTCCAGTAATATTCGTCACGATGCCATTGTTCAAAACTAGCAAGGAATTGGCAATTGCATGAACAATGCAAGGGACATCCGGAAAGAGTTAATTTTTGTATAATTGATGCTTTTATCTAATATGGATTTGAGCTCCTATGAGTTCCAGTTAAAACTTATGGTTCTCGAAATAAATTACAAGGAAAGCTGCAGAGCCACCCAGAAATGTTACAAATATACAAGGACCCAAGAATATAAGAAAAGACTCTTTAACCCCAGCTCCTGATTGCTGGCATGTCAATAAGTTTATATTTATGATTAAATAACTGATGTGACGCCCAAGTTACTCATAGGATAAATGTCACGTTTGGTATTTGAACATTAACCATTCCTGAACTTTAAGGATTAAGGGTAAACGCCACAAATAATACCTAAACTTTGACAAAATATGCAATTAGGTATCTAAACTTTAAAATTAATCAATTTATTACCTATCAACATGAAAAAGCCATAGCTACAACATCATCGTCAATGGATGGTGTTGACCTAAACACCATATTGACAACAGGAATACCATCAGGATTTTGTCTACTCGCAGCAGAGATGGCAGCAGCAATCCATTTGCCATATTTTTCAGAAAGTGAACAAGACCAATTGAGAAAATGGATACATCACCCTTTTGCAGCACTTTACTAATGAGCTTGCTATCAGTATTGGATGTCACAAACCCAACAAGCAGGCTTCCTTCTGCTAGTCACAATTCTAGTTGAATTTATTTTTATCTTTATTTTATTGGCAAGAAAAAATAGTGGCTGTTTGGAATTTTTTCTCTTCCTTTTGTCTGTTTCATCAATCAGAATCCGATTCATTAACAACTTATAGTAGTGTGATATCCAATTCCTCCTTGATAAGTTTGCCAACATTAGACTCTGTCAGGCTAATAATTCTTAGGTTTTTACCATGTTCAAGTGTTGAATTCCATACTAGATCCTATGGATGATTACTAGATGCCACATAGATAGCAGCTATATAAGCTATTAACATTGAATTAACATTATATATCACTGAATTAAAATCAACATTATATATAATATGCTTATGTATGTAAATGTTACTTAAATTACACCAGCTCTTTCTTGTTTCACATTAAACCCATGTCCCACATTGCTAAGTCTCTAACAATTAGCTTAGTATATTATGCACATTTGGACGAGCCCGTAAATGAAGTTGGAAAGGTTATAAAGGAAGTGTGAGCTTGATTTGTGTTAACTTGATTGGACCTATAATCCTTCCATAGGCCTAAGCTCTTTTGATATTAAGAATAATACAACAACAACAACAATAATTATATGGTATTATAAAGTTAAATATACTGTTGGGACACATGCCACTATGCTTAGCAAGGGTAAATATTACATTTGGTAACTAAATTTTACCCATTTATACAATTAACTACCCGAGATTTAAAAGTATCAATTCACTACCTAAGAAATTTTTTAAGGTCATTTATAGTACCTATGTGAGGTAACTAATTGCAAAAATGAGTAAAGTTCAAGTAGCTAGTTATAAAATTTGACAAAATTCAGTTAGTAAACTATAAAATATGCAAAATTTAGGTATGAAATTAATACTTTTAAAATTCATGTAGGTAAATGCAAAAATAGGTAAGTTTAAGTACCAAATGTGACCCTTTACCAAAACATTACGGAGGACTTAGGTTTTATAGCAGTGAAAGAGGCGTAATTACCCTAAATATACAATACTGGACAGACCTGGGTCTGGAAGGGGTAAAATTCCTGCCTAGACTCTCTTGTCGAGAGCAAATAGGAAGGACCGATGCCCATCATAAATGGCTGGACTGGCACTGGCAAACCAAATCCCCTCAGAAAATGCCGATCTATAAGCCCAATAATGCATCCCATCAACCACAGGAAGTTAATAGGGAGAGAATGGATTTCAGAGAGTCATGGAGAAATATGCAGACATTACTATGATATCATGCAAAAGAATAGTAAGTTCTACATCTCCAATAAATGCAGTAAACGTCACAAGGCCCAAACACTCAAATCATGCTAAAATATGAGGCAACCAATAAAGCAACAGAAAACAGCACAGAAATAATTGGCTGTGCTTCTTAATTGCCCTTCAAAGCCAGAGGAGTAATCTCTAAATCAACAACTCCCCTGCATCAATAAGATAGGACAATGCCTTCATCACCCACTCTCATAATCATCTACTCAAAACAAAGAACGATTTGGTCTAAATTTTCTGTAATTAACTGAAATTCATGACTCTTTCAGAGATGACAACCACAGTTAAGAAACAAAAATAATTAAAGGTATTGATAAAGTTTACTAAAAGTAATATATTCAAGCTAAATAATGAATAACTGAAGCCTTACCAAGGGAATTTTTGCGGTTTGAGATTTTGGCATAATCAGCAAGTTTCCAGGCTACATCTTGTACTGAGGACACAACCTGCTTTGCATTAGAAACCAAATCTATTATACTTTTCCAGTCTTCCTTCTCGATAACAGTCATCCTGCAGGCAATCATAATGTTTGGAATTTCTTAAAATAGATTAATAACATGAGCTGTAGGACAGCAAAGAACTGGATCTGCATGTTGTAGATTCAAAGCACTACCTCAATATAAAGGTTACATCAGAAGTATCTTTTGTCTTCTAGACAAGGAAACTACTAGAGCATAAATTTCCATTTCCAGATCATGTCATTCCTTGACTAGTACATCCAAAGGCTCAACATTTACATCAGGAGTAGCTCTCCCAGCAATTACAAGAACTATTTTAAAAGCAACTAGACATCTATTTATATTTGCCTCATTGAGTACAAATATGCACACAAACAAGAAAGATATTAAAGCAATTACATTCTGCCCCCCTTTTTTTTCGTGTGTGTTAGAAAAATAATGATAATTAGTTTCTGGTGGGGGTTTTGAATGGGAGGCTTTTTCGGTGTTTTTGTTGGTGTTTTGGGGGGGGGGGGGGCCCCAACATTTGAAGCAATCAAAATCTTCATCTAAGGATGTTGGAAAATTAACTACATATTATGTTGAGCCTGCTGTCTGCAAGTGCAGCAACAACCAGGGGTTTCTGAGAAGCTGATTCCTAGAAACACTTGCACAAATCCTAGCCACCACAGTTTTTCATGCTTTCAGATGTATAATAGATGAATACCTCATGCAATAGTTTCTTGTTTAATGATGCAATACTATTCGATGCAAATTAGCACAATCAAATTGAAATTCAAATTTTAGCATAAATATTTTTAGTGAACTAAAAATGGAACATCTAGCTTACGTAACATAACTTCAAATTCAATTTTGGTATAATCCTAAGAATCCCCAGTTTTTATTTTAGAATCTTTATTATTGCATTTGTTATATTGCACACTTGAAGTTGACATCAACATACAATAAATGTAAATCCAAGCAACTTGAAAATGTGAAGTTCATAAAAAACATAAACTAAAAATACAGAAATAAACACTGATGTTGGAAATTTCTGTTTTCATGGAGCGTATTTATACTGATCAATATGAACTTATGAATATGAGGATTCCAGTGGCAGATTGTTCAATAGATGCAAGCAACTTTTCCAATACTAAGGAACACTGAAGGGTAGTCAGGTTAGGTTGGCTTCCCTCCACTCAATGGGCAAGGCACAGATGCAGTTCTACAATTAGCACAAGAGGAGTCAATATGACACTGGAAATTTTCAAACAATCACCCCTAGAGGTTTAGACCATCGTTGAGGAGCAACCCATTGAAAGAACTAATGACACAGGAATGGTGGAGGATCAACATGCTTCTAGGCAGAACCATTAGTGCGCCCCTATGTGTTAGGTGTGGGCACAACTCCATTCCATGCAGTTTATCCCCACAAGCTAAACCAACAATGAAATACAATTCAATCTTTTTAACCAACCCATATTTTTAGTTCATTCGAACTATAAAAAAACAGCTAGTTTGCAAGGATGTTAAATAATTAAAGAAATTCACATCAATTGTAGAAACCAAAGCAAGATCCAACTTTGAATTATAAGAAGGGAGAGAAAGAATTTTTTTTTAAATTATATAAATGATTTAGAGTCACAAAATCAAAAGTGCAAACCAAGAAACACAAACAAACAATTAAAATTCTGCTATGTACTTATGGCATAAAAGAAAAAAGGAGGAGACTGTGAATGATGTTTGATTTTTTTATTTCTGTAATATATAAAGACAAAACTTTTATATTTTCAAATGGTGTTTCATCTGTTATTTGCTTTTTAAAGAGGATTCCTTTAAACCATTCAGTCTTCTGTTCACCCTTCTGTTCGCCCTTCCTAGTCAACTGCAAACTCTCAATTCAGTTTGAGAAATTATCTAAAACCAACTTAAAAATACCATACTTACTGTTTAGTTCAATTCACAGCTTGACTCAACTTTCGGCCCACATCTCTGAAGCAATACTTACTGTCTTCCCGTCTGGCTGCCCGACACAATTCAATTGGATGTGTAACCCTAAAACTTGGCCAGGACAATAAGTCTAGCACACACATATTACATATATATCAGGGGATGACAGAAGGCCATGGAGGAAGCTTCACTGGGGCTGATGGTGCATAATAGGGGCCCTAGCATTGTTAGTGCAAGGACAAAACCAAAACTAACTTGTTTCTTCGAAACTTTGAGTCAGGCAGAGAAGGCAAAGGTTTGAGCTTTAATTTTGCAAGAGGCTTGATACAGACCAGAGGACATTTAGTAATTTGACTGAAGAAAATGATGATAAACCCTGATCCAATAGAATTAGGGCAAAATGACAGGAACACCACAGCAGAATCCTCCATCCACAGAGTTTGAAATAACCCCTAAAACCAACTATATCTCTTTATACTCTTAGCACCTCTAAATTTGGCACATGGCAACTATCCGATGGACTAGTAATACAAAACTCTAAAACTAACATGTAATACCTTCTAATATCAAATTATACCACAACCTAAAAGATTCACCTATTCCTCATGGCAAAGAAAAAACTGGAAAATGCTCTTCAACCAGCATGTGTAACCTCATCTCAGCTCATTATACCAAGACTGGAACAATGATACCATGCCATCATCATGCTGGCTAGTATCTTGTGGCAACCAATGTCAACAAAGAGTGCATCTTTATCTTGATGGCCTGTATCCAGCCAACCAAGCTCAGAAAACAAACATTCTTCATCTTACTGACCTGTATCCAGCCAAACAAAAGCCCACTACCATCAATTTCACTATGGACCAAGAATTATAGGCAGCACAGTTTATAGGCTCTCCCTCAACTCAAACTTTATTCTCTAAAAGACAATGTTTCTTCATTTTTTTCCTACCATGAACTACAATTTCCAAAGAAGTGCCTGAATTTCAAAAAATGCCCAACCTTCGCAATTCATGGACTAGATACCATTTTCTCATCACCATTCACATCCACCTCAGCAATGAGTGAGAGCTGCATGGATTCCTCAACACTCATGTCCTTCATCATCCTGCCACATGAACACCATTTGAAAAGAGTTTGGAGTGAAGTTAGGAGTTTTAGTCAAGTGGATACCATGTACCATCTTCCTCATTTCTAACTTGACAATTTTTTGGTGGAATGAAAGGGGTAAAAGGATCAAATGAAAGATGTAGATAGTGGAGTACTTACTGGAGATTTCCCATGATTCCATTTCTGGAGTATGACACACTCAAAACATAAAACTACTGTGTGGTCATCGGTGTCGAGGACTTTAGGAGTGCTTGTAACTTTAAAATTGAGAAGGCAGCCAAACAGTTGGGGTTGCCTATAAAACTGCATCCTGGAATAGTCTACCCACAAGCCTACTCAAGAACCTAAGCCTACTCAAGAACCCAAATGAATTCGCTCACAAGTCTAAACAGATACCCGAACTCAGCTCATTTAGATAAACAGGTGTTAGTTTGAGCTAAAGCCTAAATCCTTTACAAATGGAGCTAAAGTCAAGCTCAAATAACTTGTAAGTAATTCGACATATTCCCAACCCTATCCTCAATCTTCAATGGATGTTAAATGGTAATGAAAATTCAAGTCTTTTATTCATACTTTATTCGATTAGTATAGTGATGATCTTTTATTTTATCGCCAGTTGCTAAAGCTTCTTAAACAAGCAAAGGGACCATTTACTTTATAGTTTTTAGTCACTAATGAAAGAGGTGCTTTCACGACAATGCTCCATTTTATACTCTTTTATGATATATTGATTTACAGCAAGACTTGTCCATAGCACATATATACATCAGTACTCTTTTCTACAATCCTATTACTTATTCTTAGAGAGATCCACGTGGTTCTTTGGGAGACCAATGTTTATATTTGGGTCATATAGCACACGGGTGGAGGAGTAACAAATGCAACTAAGATCCACACAGTTGTAAATTTGCTTATACCTTACCCCATGCGGTCTCTTAGAGGATTTGTTGCCTTACATGGGTATTACCACGGTTTAATAGGAAATAGGAAACATTGTCGCTTCCATGACAAACCAACTGAAAGAAGTACTTTTACATGACTATGAAAACATCAACATTTTTTAACAAATTAAAGTAGCTTCACTAAAGGCACTAGTTCTTCAATTTTTGAACTTTGAGAATAAATTTGAGATAAAATATGAAGCTTTTAAAAGTGGTGTCATGTTGCAACAATAAGCACATTCAAATACATTCTATAGTGCAAGATAGTAGATATGAGCACCTACTTGCTCATGAATCCAAGCTTTTTGAACTATTTAAGTTGGTCGAACATTAAAAAACATATCTCTAGGTCGGCCATTTGCTATTCAACACTACCATCTTTTTGGATTGCTAATATTTACTATTATGGGCCTTTTAATTTAGAATAGGGAATCTTTTATTTGATGATTTAAAATCAAGCAACTTGCATAAGTTTCTTTTTATAGGAAATAAAAAAACAAGCCAGAAATTATTACATTTTTTTTCCTTTCCTATTAATAAGACAACTGGATTTCTATAATAACCCTCAAATCCTAATCACCAACATCCAACAAGAAGGGGAGAAACACTAATGAGCAATAATACCTTGGTGTCCATATTCATAAAAAAATTTACCTGTGACTATATTATGGATGCATGCACACAGGTAAAAAATTAGAAAGAAGAAAGCAAACACGGTTACTTTTGAGAGAATAGTGTGTGTAAGAAGCTCAACAGTGAGACAGTGAGGAGATAGACATTGGGTATTAAATATTCAGTAAAAATGGTTTGTTTTCTTCAACTTTTCACCTCTCAAACAAAACAAACCATAGTGGAAGAACTTCCTAACAATTATAATTTGGATATCAGAGCCGAACCAGTGGTATGGTACTTCAATATGAAAAGACCAATTTTTTTTTTTTTTTGGGCCACTGAAAAGACCAATTTATTCTTCAAAAAATAAGATCTTAAGCACAGAGTCCCAAAAGAATTCATTTGACTGAATCCACCTTACACCAAGAAAATGTTTGGTCCACCAAAAATCAGATTTGACTATCTTGTGTATGAAATCCAATAGATTCACTAATGATCCATAGATTCCTCTAGCATACTTGACAAAACATCAAGGAAAATAAGTCAGACATGTTAATCTATGATGTTGCAGAAAATTGAAAACTGTTCGACTTGCATTTCTCTTTTAGTGACAAATGATCCACATGGTAGTTTGAAACTCTATTTAGCATATTCATATTGTGCAACATTTGTCATTGTATTTCTTCGGGCTATGCCACACAGCTCAATGCAATTTTCTTAAAGAAATGACAACAAAAGTGTTTAAAACTGCTATACTCAGTATAGAAGTCTTGTGCTCATGATCAGCACTTACCCCACTTCAATTTTCCAGCCATCTAATTATACTTCTCAACTTACATTTAAGTAGAACTTAACAATTTCAGATACAAAATAGAGAAAAAAGTAAAATTTTTAAATAATTGTACATGTGGAACAAATATATGTAAATTTATCATTTTTATCAGTCGGATCAATTGGTTACATATCTAATTTTTATTTGCTACTAAATAAGAAGGTAATCCAAATCACTTTATTTCGTTAGTTTCATGTTATATACCACGGTAGATAGGAGAATTATTGAAATACAAATTATAAAAGTCACACCTATCTACCAACTCATGCTTTTAGATCAGCCAATAAGGTAAATACATTGAAACTTATTCGAAGGTTGACCAAATAAAATTCAGCTACCCTATAAGTATGATGTGGAAAATTGACTATAATTGAATAAATATTCAGTAGCTATGCAACCGAAGTCTGTAACTTGCAAGTTGATTAACTGGCTCCAAACCGTAATATGATATTCGTCTGAATTATCATCTCAATATGCATGTAGTGATGCAGATATGTCAGGTTCATGTTTGTCAGGAAGAGGAAAATGTTATTGAGAAGAGAGAAAGTGGGGAACACAAATAGTGGATTCCAGTGAAGCAATATGTTTGTTGAATGGAAATGCAGTAACATCAAAGCTCATTTGTTGGTGCACAAAAACATTTTAAAATAATAATCATGTGCTACCTTAAATCTGATTTTCTTTTTCCTCTCTTTAAAGGAATTCATAACAGGTTAGAAGCAGTATTCATTATTCTACTCAATGAATGAAACTCACCAGTCAGTTTGAAGAATTTCATTTCTTAGTCTTGTCAACGATGCTACACTTAACCTTGGTATTATGTCATCCTGTAAAACAAGAGAAAAATACAGTATTAGGTATTCTGAAGAGGAGAAACTTGCATATCAGTCACACCACAAATGATGATCTTAATGGGATCCAGAGAAAGAAGATAAATGAGGTTTTAATGTTCTTGGCAACTGGTGTATGGGTAAGTAAGATTCTGTACCTGCATTACAACAGTGTTGACATAATCTGAGCAGCTTTCTGCTAGTTCTTTGGAGACACAAGGAGGAGTAGCATAGGTGATAGCAGAGACAATGTCTGGACTGAAACCGAGCTCACTTGATGACTTCTTATGCATCATTATCGCCAGTAAAGCAGCTATTGCACCTCCAAGAGAATGACCCACCAGCCTTAACCTATATCCCTAAAAAAATATATATATTTTTCTCAACAATTACACAACATAATATCTCACATTAAAACACCATGAGAAGAAGTTTTTCCCCAACAACCTCATATTTGTCCAAGCACTTCTTTATAGAGCTGATCTCATGAGTAAGGAACCACCGAGCAGCTTCGGCAGTACCAAAATGTGTTGAATAGCCCTCATAAGTCACTTCTTCATGGCTTGAAGATACAATATCGGTGATCAGATCATATACTGTATGGGTCCCACGGATTCCAAAAATCACAAGTTTCTTCCGATGATCAACCCCAAAGTAATAACCTGGCCTCAAAACACCAGAACTTTTTACGAATTTCAAGATGTTGCTTTCTCGAAGCATGCTGTTTTTAGCAAGACCACCTGCACCATCCCTGTAAGCACCTTTTGCTAACTCAGTGTGGTAAATGAGGTCCTGTACCTATGAGATGCATAATTTGATAAAAAATAATAAGAGATTTCACACATAGTAGAACTGGACAGCAAAAGGAAAAACAAACACACTTGTTTAGGAACAGTCAAGCCTGAACAATTACTATAGAATTAGAAGAGATCTCAACGCCGCTTATTTCCTCAAAGGGTGTGGTGGATGCCTGACGAAGATATATAAGATATAAACCTACTGTCAGATCACTCAGGGTCCAATCTTGTAACCCAATCTTACTCTTTTGAATGCTTGCAATTATCTCAGAAACAGACCTAGTTGTAGGAGGTGCCTTTTTAGCATAGCATCACCTGTGAATGGTATTTAATAAGAGTCAAGGACGAATAAAGATGGCATTCATCATGTAAATCAAGAATTCGACAAAATATCAGCAACAAGAATTAAACAAGCATATCTGCTCATTCTAAGCTGGGAACTTCAACAGTCCCATTGATGGACTGTCCAATGCGTTACCTAATCATCTAATTTATCATCCATGCACTTAAAAAGCAGATTCAAGCAGCTAAAAGATGGATTGGAAGGTCTCAGGGATGGGACAGCAAACAAACCCTTCTAGGTTGGGCTGATGCACCACATAAAATTAGTGTTCATTTGGGGTAAATAAATTGATTTGTATAAGTAAGGAAGCTATATACAACCGCAAAGTGGAAAGGGAAAGCAGCAACCTCTGTTTAATTACAAAGAGATTCACAAAAAAGCCTATAAACCAGTATAAACCCGAATCAAAGTGAAGCAACAAGAGTCCTATAGGCTGTGATTAAATGAGGGTGTTTTGGAAAAAAATAAATAAATAAATCAATTCCAGAATTTAGTTGCTATTGAGGTTTGAATAATGAATAATTATTTAATATTTTTCTTTTTTGTAATAGATATTTCTTATGAAATCACTATGACACCTAATTAGGTGTCATAATAGTACTTTATAAGGAATAAAAACTATAATATTACAGCAAAGCAAAAGAAAAAATAGTGTTTATAGCCTCCAAATACAATAAATTGTGGACAGGGTGGCTATACAAAAGAAAACATTCCAATGTTACATGACATAAAACCGATTGCTTCGAGCTCCCAACACCAACCGACTGCTTGTTTACTTTATTGTAATTTCATTATAGCATATAGATGTCTGCTACCAAAAATACTAAATAGGCATTCATTACTTTAACCAACAAGTGGAACTAATTTTTTTCCCTCTAAAATACCCGGCTAAAATAAAAAAAAATTAACAAATGAAAATTCCATCATAATTTTATTCCATCCTTAGTACAATTCTATTACATTCCTTAATAACAGTACTTTCATTGGAATCTTATTACTTGTTTACTCTATTATAATTACAACTCTATTACAGTTTCATTCCTTACGAATAATTATTACGATATTTAGTTCACTGAATAACGATTTCATAATATCTCTATTACATAAAATATTGAATACATATGAATATCAATTCAATGCTACAACTGTCACAACCATTTAAATAAAAAAATTAATTAAAAGAATCATATTATCCTATTCCATCCCTCGATAATAGAAATTACATTATAGTTTTATTCAGTTAGCGAAGTGAACGAGACATACTGAAGCTAGCAGGCAGCAAATATGAAATGCCTTAGAATATCACTGAGACCACCAAATCAATTGCAATTGTCATATGGGAGTTATAAATTATCACATCAACCTTAAATTATCAAGTCATGGAATTCTCCAATCATGGAAACACATTTGGGGGGCATCAGCAATAACTACAGACCTGTAGGCAAAGCCCACCTGCACAACTGCAGTGCCGGTTCGAGAGCTTTGGTGAGCCAAGCAAGTTCTAACTTCCACCTACTATCACTCGAATCCTCGTCATCGGAACTATGCTCCTGAATCCCATAAACCCTGCTCGTTTTGCCCCGGATTTAAGGAAACATCGTGAGCATTATTTCTCCTACTTTCCTTCTCTATTCCTTTCTCCAATTCAGCTTTGTCCGTCTTCGAAATTTGAGATCGAAAACGGTTGATCACACTATACACGAACCGTCTAGAAGATTCTTTCGCTTTCGTTGTATCATTACTATAATCTGTGCATAACAAGAACAGGTCATTTTCTGCTATAAAAATTAAAATGAAAAAAAAAATAAATAAAAGACAATAAAAAGAAATTAAAAATGGCAATGAAAAGAAGAAGAAATTAATCCCAAATGCTTACTTATGTTGAGAAGAAAGCGCTTCAATGACTGATGAACCATTTGTTAGGGATGACTTTTCTGCACTTAGGCGGTGGCTGTAATGGCATTCGCAGTAAAGTTCAAACCGAGCTCCGTGCTTTGTGCAGCAATGTGCAAGTTCTATCCATCGGCATAGCTGCAGAGGAGTCGAGCCGAACTTTTAAACGCTCGACTCGGCTGGTTTAAAAGCCCGATTTAAAATTTAGTGAAATTGGGTCGAGCTTTTTATGGAGGCTGATATTACGGTTTAGCCCAGCTTATTTAATTAAATGTGATTGGATTTAGCTAATTTATGGGTCTGTTTGTTTTAGCTTTTTTTCGACAGATACAGACACTTTTTCGAACTTTTTGCTAACAAATTATTTATCAAGAAATAGATATAGATAAAAAAAAGTTGACAGTTCTCATCAAAAGATCAAATAGAATAAATATAGATAAAATTTAGATGTAGATCGGATATATTTACACATATCATTTTAAAAAAGATACAGATACAGATGAAAAACAGACAATCCAAATGAAACAAGTTTGAACTAAGTCAATTATTTTATTAAACCCAACAAACTCTTATCAAGGTTAAAATTTATGTCCGAACTCCCTTTTTTGTTTTTTGCTAAACCTAAAATATAATATATAACAGTCCATCCACTTGAAAGGAATAACAATTCATATTGAATTGTTATCACGTAAATTGATAAATAGCAATTCATGCCTCTAACCTATAAATTGCATCAATTTTTCATCTTTGTCATAAATACCCCTATATTAAAAATAACACCTATACAATTATCCTTTATCTGTAATAAATATATAATATTATAGATATTTTACTTTTTACTCTAATAATTATTTATTTTATTTTTTACACTAAGTGAATATTATAATATCCATTACAACTCTATTACATTCTCTTTGAATTGGAATTTCATTCTCCTCTTATTTCATTCAATGAAGTGAACAGAAAGTGTTGTTATAGTATATATAATTATTAAATTGGAAATTAGTTTTTATTGTTTTTATTATGTAGTTATAGATAATATAGCATGCATAAAAAAAATTGATAAATCCACTAATGTGCATATTAACTAGTTTGGTCGCAAACCTATTCCACAAGCTTGAATGAGCTTGTTTACAAGTCAACTTGCGAGCCTGAATTAAAATTCAAATTCGACTTATTTAAATAAACGCGCTTTACTCTAAGCTCGAGCTTGGCTCATTTACTAATCGAGCTTGAATAACTCATGAATAACCCGACTCCTTTGCAGCTATAATCGGCATCCTGCATGCGTCCTGGGTTCATCTAAAAAGTTATAAAATTAAAATTTTAACTACGTTGATCAAGTTTTCTTAAACCAAGCATTATCGCCTAAGATAGTTATTTTATTGAATTATATTGTCATCGGATTAAATATTTGTAATTATTTTCTTAAAAATAAAAGATATACCTGTTTATTTCTACATAATATAATAATAAAGCCTCAACCTAAGTTAAATTGCAATCCAAAGCATTTTTATAGGGATTCTATATTGCAATTTTCTCTATTTTATCCATTAAAGTGACTTCCTTTCATCTGAAAGGAAACTATTCAAGTATATGAAATATGGGGTGGAAAGGAAATTAATATATATTTTTTAAAATTATAAAAATACAACCCCCATGAAAATAAATCTAGAAATAGAAAAGTTAATCTCGTCTTTATAAGTGACTGACCTCGTCTCTTCAAGAGAAGAGGTTTATGTATTTTACAGCAACCTTAGGTTCGTCACTTATAACCCTGTCTCTTCAAGAGACGAGTTAAAGTTACTTATTTCTGATTTTTTTTCATATGGCTGGATTTGTGAAATTAAAAAAAAAAAAAAAAAACCTTAATCCAATATAGGGTATAGTTCTCCTATTTGAAAAATAAAATGAAAGGCAGAAGTTTTAAGGTATGGAGTCAGAATTTAGTTACCCTTTTGCTAAAAATAATTACCAAAACAAGATTAATGTTAATTTTATTAACAAATATCTTTTTTAAATCACATTTTAAAGATATGAGTTCACATAGGTTTTTGGGTGGAAAAAAAAATTGAAAACATGAATTGTATTTTATCACATCAAAATCAAAGTGGAATATACCGATTCCAAGATCCTAAAGTTAAATTTTATTATACCTCAAAAATTCACAACATACTCTGAGCAGCTATTGTAATAAGGTTTTAAAATATTATTATTTATATTTATTTAAGCTTAACTTTATGGGCTAGGTGACAAGATCCGACGAGTTCGGTTCAACTATTGGGATGGCTTTGGGAGATTTGGCTTGGTAAGCTTGCAACAGAGATCATTGGACCGGTTCACTGCATCCAACCTTTCTCATGCAAGTTCATGTAGATAAAATATGACTACTAGCCTTAGCTCATGAGAAACCCATTCAGGATAATCATGAATTGAGTTATTACAATTCATCTATCAATCACTGAGATGATCTGGCAATCGTTATCCATGACAAGTGCCTATAAATACTCAGTCACCCTTCCTCATTTCAAAAAACTTTTGGAGAGAGAAGACAACACAGCATTCTATAGAAGAGGCTCTGATCGGGAAAATCAAACAAGGTAACTTAAGTGATTTCTACTCCAGCTGCTCAAGAACTATAAGATTGACGCGCGGAGTCTACTCAAACTTCATTACCTGTCACTTGTACATTTGAGACATTAAAACTGTCTGTTCCTCTTCCCTTATCATTCTTTCCAAGTTATCTCCTTATCAAGTGTCATATCCTCAGCAACACTCTGAAGTCACGTGCCAAATGCAAGACCTACGCGAAGTGTACGTGACTGCTATTAACAATAACCTACATCTACACTAACTATACAAGACAGGGGGAGGGAAGTGCCGACAGGGTATGGAGTCAAAAAATTCATTAATTTTTCTTTATTCTTTGAAGGATACAAGGATTGAGGTCAAATGACTACATGAGAGAGAGTTAAAAAGGACAGTCTACTATATTATTTTTAATTTTAAAGTAATTTTTAGTATTTTATCAAAATTTTTAGTTTATTTAGAACACCTATTTAAAATAATTACTACATGTTAAACCAAAGTAATTACCAAAATATCCATTTACATGTTCAATCTTTGAGTTTTATAATTAGTTATAATTTGACCCATAAGAATAAATGTGTACTTGAAAAATTATATATTTTGTTTAGAAAGAAAAGCCGTAGTGGTATTATTATATACCATGGATAGTATCCATGTAATAAGTGTAGACGTATGGATTTCAATAAAAAGGCATTAAGCCTAATTTATTATTTGGATTTAACTCTCTGGGTTAAAGTGACAGGGCTTAGAGAGTTAGGCCCAATTATATTAGGATGATCATGGAAGAATTGGCATGGAAGGCTTGGAGTAGGGCCCGTTGGAATTGGCCTACCCAATTCCAAACTTTCTCAAATTGGCTCACACACATTACAATGAAGGCTTCAGTGGGTCTGGGTCCATAAGGGAGCCTACATCCATATCCATAATGAGAGGGACTCATCATGGCCGTTAGTCGTCTGTCTCATATGACGGACGACATCGACAGCTAGATTCTCTATAAATACCTTAGTCCTTACCTCATTTGGACAAGGTGAAATCTTTGACAAACGTCGTCGTGTTGCCGGATTTCCGCCCTAGTGAATCAAACACTTGATTTACTCAAGAACATACACGAATCCATAGTACTCAGTGAGGTTGATGCTCTTTAGCTCCCTCACCTATCACACGTGTGTTAGAGCCTACTGAGACTGTCTACTTCTCCTCCCTACATGATTACTTCTTGATTATCCTTACACGTGTTGTTTTCCTAGATCACGTGTAGCGATAGTCACGCGGCACGATCGTGATCGTTGCATCCGGAATTATACTCAAACATTTTTTATGACTGCACTGGGGAAAAGGAAATCAATATTGTGTGTTATGGCACCTCCAAGAAAAAGACCTACCCGATCCCACTGAGAGTGTGACTCAAGAAACTGATACTAATCTCAAGGTTACTAAGTAAGACATGCCGGCACTCAAAGATGTTAACCAACTTACTGGTACTCAACCTGACAATGCTGTGATCTTGCGCTATACAAGAAAATACTGTACAAGTCAACCAGTCGATACAAGAGTCTACAAGACAATTTCAACAATTCATTGCGATGTTTGCTCAATACCTACCTGGTATAGCTGCTGTTGCTGCCGCGCAACAAGGCACGACTTTGTGAACCCTTGCTATTACCGCGCAGCAACGCGCTTCTCAGGCACTTCAAGCACCTCAAGCTCCTCAAACTTCACAAGCTCTTCAAGCACCTCGACCTGTTGATCCTCTTCCTACTCTTGAACATGACACTATTGGAATTAGGGAGCAAGCCCCTCTGTTGGAGCCCATAGTTACACAGTTGCCTGTACCTCGAGTAGTGAACACGGAAATTCGGCTAGGAGGACCCTCAACCTCCCAGCCTACAATACATGTTCAACTCGGAAGATCTTCATCCTCGCAGACTACGCCACAGATTGTCATTGGTGGACCTACTGCTCAACCAAATACAACTCCGTTCCAAACTGTCACTCCAGCTACACCAGTTGAAGTTACTATTTCAACTCTTAAAGTTACTTTCATCACAAAAGAAGATCTAGACATGTACTTGAGGGAAATACAAGTTAAGTTTAACGTGGGAGTATTGGATCTCAAGCTCCCATACAATCAACGTATTACTGCTAAGCCATATCCTCAAGACTATGTGAGTCCTAAATTCATGATATTCAATGGTAAGAAAGGAAGTGCCAAGGAACAATTGTTGAAGTTCATTGAAACGCTAGAGATTTATGGATTTGATGATGATCTGAAGTTGAAAGAATTTTCTAAGTCCCTTACAGAGAAAGCGTACATATGGTACGTCAACCTTCCCCCTGGATCAGTAGATTCATGGGCAACTATGTGCAAGATGTTCCTAGAGAAGTTTTTCTCCACACAGGATCGAGTGACCTTGACTGATATGGGACGGATTCGCCAGAAGCCCAAGGGAGACTTAATGGATTATATTAAGCGCTTCAGGGAACGTTCACTAGACATTCAAGACATATGTGACGAAAGAGAGCTGGTGAAAATTTGCATCCAAGGCATGTTCACCGAATATGCGGTACATTCGGAAAATCTCCCTTTAGCCTCATTCTCCACTTTAGTTGAGAATACGCGAAGGACTAATAATTCTGTCACGCGATAAAGAGGAGGAAATGTGAAGTTTAACAAAAGAGGATTGTCTGTGAATGCAACTCAAAGTGAGGATCCCAAAGATGAGAAGAAACGAAGAGTCGAAAAGTCTGGACGTGAGAGAACAAAGGAAGTGCTAACATATCCTTGCTCAATGGGAAATGTTCATGCTATGCTAGATCAATGGTTGAGAGATGAAAATCTCAAACTCCCGAGAGTAGAGCGTTTACCAACTCAGGAGGAGAAGAATGATCCTAAATTTTGTAGGTTCCACAGAATTGTGGGGCATCCTATTAGGGATTGTTTTACTTTGAAGAGGATTTTCAATGAAGAGTGCAGAATGGAGAGCTTGTTATCGAAAATAACGATGTTAGGAACAATCCACTTCCAACCCATAATAATCAGCGTGGTGCTGTCAACGTTGTTATTCATTATCCTGCCACAGTAGAAGCCAATGATGCAGCATTTCCCGTGGCAAGTAACACGAAAGGAAAACAACATGTAGTTGAGGAAAATAATTGTGATCCTATTGCTGTGGCACTTTTGAAAACTTCTAATTTTAGAAATTTCTTTGATCTACTTGGTTTTGATGAAAAGACGAAGCTTGCAGCAGCAACTGCACTTGCGTAAATTTTCGAAGGACAATATGTCGAGTGTAATGCAGCGCAGCTCGTCAAAAGAATGGCTCGAGCGCATGAAAATGCAATCTTGTTTACCGATGCAGATATGTGTATAGATAATCCAAATCACAATCGACCATTATATGTGGAGGGCATACTTAATGGCTACCCAGTTAAGAGGACATTCATTGACGTTGGTTCTTCTCTCAACATCATGTCTAAGACTACATTGGAGGCTGCTGGTATTGACCATCATCGTTTAGTGAAGCAACCCATTTCAGTTAATGGCTTTAGTCATACTATAACGAAGACGATCGAAAGAGTTGATGTTGATCTTAAGATTGGGTCTATTCGTGGTACCGTTATTTTCCATGTGATTGATGCGCCTGTGTCCTATCATCTCTTGATAGGAAGGAAGTGGCTGCATGATCATAATTTAGTACCATCGACGATACATCAATGTATCAAAGGACATTGGAAAGGGAAGGATATATTTATTCCTACTACGAAGAATCCTTTTGAGCATGATGAGACATATCTCATTGAGTCTACCTTCTTCAATGAGTATGTCGATGAAGGTGAGACAGCTATTGCTAAAGCTTCAGGTGTGCCATTACCCACTTGGGAAAAAGTTCAAGAGGGCCAACAAAAGAAAAGAAAGATGCGTGGTTGTCGAGGTGGTAAAAAGAAGAATAAGCAGGTTGATGCTGTTGAAAGTTATGTCAAAGAAGATGGGCGGAGAGTATATCTCTTATGACGGTTTCCGGGTCTAAGGAAGTTTGTTCTTCTCAGACCCTGTACCAATTCAAGAAATTCAGCCCGCTCCTCAACAAATGCAAGATCAAATAAAGCCACAAAATGAAGAAATTGAGGAATTGGATCTAGCGCGACCAGGAGAGTCGCCGCGGCCAATTTTTGTCAGCAAAGGTTTGTTACATGAAGTTAAGAGTCCTCTTATTGATTTGTTAAGAGAATATAGAGACGTGTTTGCTTGGGCATATGATGAGATGCCAGGTCTGGACCCTAGCCTTGTAGTGCACACACTAAATATTACCCCAGGCACGACTCCTATTAAGCAAGGACAACGAGTTTTCCGTCCTGAGGTGGAAGTTCAAATTAAGCACGAAATTGAGAAGTTGCTTCGTGCAGGCTTTATCAGACCAATCGAACACCCTACTTGGCTCGCGAATATCGTACCTGTTAGAAAAAAGAATGGTCAAATAAGGGTTTGCGTGGATTTTCGAGATTTGAACAAGGCTTGTCCTAAAGATGATTTCCCTTTGCCAAATATAGACACCTTGGTGGATGTCACTGCAGGTCATGAATTATTTTCATTCATGGATGGTTTCAGTGGATATAATCAAATTAAAATGGCAATTGGAGATGCCGAGCGTACTGCCTTCCGAACTCCTGTTGGGAATTTCTATTATACTGTCATGCCCTTTGGACTCAAGAATGCTGGGCTACTTATCAAAGAGCGATGACAGCTATATTTCATGATATGATGCATGATTTCATGGAGGACTACGTGGATGACATAGTTGTGAAATCAAAACATGCATCTGACCATTTGGTCCATCTTCGAAAGGTTTTTGAACGATGTCGATTGTATAAGCTTCGCATGAATCCTTTGAAATGTGTTTTTGGAGTTGCTTCAGGAAAATTTCTTGGATTTGTAGTCCATAGGAAGGGGATTGATGTTGATCCCAAAGATACAAGCTATATTGTCTATGCCTTCACCTGCTACTTTGAAAGAATTGAAAACTTTCATGGGAAAGGTCTCTTATATTAGGAGATTCATACCTGCACTTGCAGAGATTTCATATTCCTTACATCAACTCATGAAGAAAGGAGTCACATTTGAATGGGACCAAGTCCATGAGGATGCAATTCAAAGAATTAAGGGAATTCTCACTTCTTCTCACACCATGACTATGCCTGTGAAGGGAGTACCGATGATATTGTATCTTACTTCTACTAGCAGATCCATCGGAGCCTTACTTGCACAAGAAATAGATGGCCAAGAACGGCCGGTCTACTATTTGAGTCGTTCGCTTCAAGGAAGCGAGGTCAAATACCCAGCTTGCGAAAAGCATTGTCTCGCCTGGTGTTTGCCACCCAAAAGTTGCGTCACTACTTTCTAGCGCACAAGGTCAACCTCGTTACCCGATCAGATCCTATCAAGTACTTATTGTCACGACCAGCGTTATCTGGGCGTGTAGCGAAGTGGTTGTTGCTTCTTGGAGAGTTTGATATTACAATACAGGCTCCTAAAGCTATCAAGTCACAAGCCTTAGCTGACTCTTGCTCATTTTCCGAATGAAAGTGAAGATGTGATCACAGAAAGTATACCAGCGGAATTCCATGAGGACTCACTCATGATTGAAACAGAAGGAGAATGGTCACTCCAGTTTGATGGTTCATCGGGAAGTCAAGGTTGGGGAGCAGGAGTTGTATTGACATCACCCAATGGCCAAGAAATACCTTTGGCATTTAAACTTGACTTTCATTGCACTAATAATGAAGCTGAATACGAGGCATTGTTACTTGGGATCGTCTTTGCTTTGGAAGCTGGAGCAAACCATCTGTGTATTCGTGGTGATTCAAATTTGATCATTAAGCAAACTAATGGTGAATATGCCCTCAAGGAGCCAGCACTTGCGCCTTATAGGGCTGCAGTGCAAGCTCTAATTGGGAAGTTTGGAGTCGTAAGGTATGAACATACCAAGCGATCTACAAATCGTTATGCAGATGCATTGGCAACACTAGCATCCAAAATTCCGATGCATGCTTCAGATGAAAGCCTAGATGTTAAAGTTATCAAGAAAACCATTCCTTGCACAGCCTTGCAATTGTTAGAAGAAGATGAGGAAACAGGAGATGACTGGCGCGTTGGTATCAAGGCCCAATTGGCGCAACCCAATGCGGCCTCCATAGTTACCTTGAAGAATTTTGTTCACATCAATGGCGCCTTATACTTCAAAGGACCTGAGGGCGTTCTATCGCGATGCATCTGTGCGAAACAGGCTCGCCTAAAATTGGACAAGTATCATAAGATCTGGTGTGGGGAAGAAGGACCTCCCTTGTATCGTCGCATTCAACGTGCAGGGTATTACTGGCCCACAATGGCTAAGGATGCATCTCAGGTGCAAACATTGTCCCAAGTGCTCAGTTACCAGATGCAAAAGAATGTAATTTTGTCGCAAGTGCTGGAGATTGGCGTCGTCCGTACATCGATTACTTGAAGAATAATGTGCTACCAACTAATAATACGGATGCCAAATTAGTAAAAAGGAAGGCGCAAGTACCTAATGCATGAAGATGAATTGTATAGAGTTTCATTTATGGGAAAGCCTCTCAGATGCATTGCATCTCCTGAAACGGAACAAATATTAACTGAGGTACATGCTGGAGAATGTGGTGAACACCAAGGTGCGAGGAAGTTGTATTATCAATTACTTAACATGGGGTACTATTGGCCAACCATGGAATCAGACATTTCCAATTTTGTTAAACGGTGCGTTCCTTGCCAAGAACATGGAGATGCGATCCACGCTCCTACGGTCGCACTTCATAGTTTAACAACACCATGGCTTTTTAATACTTGGGCATTTGAACTAATCGGTCCTATTCACCCACCGTCTAAAGGATGTATTTAAATCCTAGCTGGAACCAAATGTTTTACTAAGTGGGTGGAAGCTGTTCCTTTAAAGAAGGCGACGGGACCAATAGTTGCAAGCTTCATTAAGGAGAACATTATATGCAGATTCGGGATTCCGAAGTGCATTCTTTCAGATAATGGCACTCCTTTCATCAATTCGCATATTCGACAATTGTTGGAATCATATAGTATTGATCATGTGAAGTCGACCCCTTATTACCCTAAGGGCAACGGCCAAGCGAAAGCTACAAACAAGACTTTTTTGAAAGTTCTCAGTCATATGGTACATGACAACCATAAAGAATGGCATGATAAGCTATCTTTAGCACTTTGGGCCTATAGGACTTCGAAGCGGCAACCAACACAAGCAACACCTTTTTCGCTAGTGTATGGTGCTGAAGCAATTGTGCCCATAAAGTTTCTCAGAATTCCTGTATGGAAAACAGTGAATTCACTAATGACATTGGTGAATCAGTAATTATGGTGTGTATCCTAGTACATCATTAAAGCTCAAGGCAAAGGAAAGAAAACTCCCTGGCATCTGATGCAATGCCAGAACCTCCAGATCTCGTAAATGATTTCAGTGAAAGTCTCCACTCATTCAGCCTAATAATACTTGAGATGCCTTTTTGATGTTAAATAGGAATTTACCTATATACATGAACTGTCCACACTGCGAAAACTTAAAAAGGAAAGATGTGCCAAAGTATAATTTTGCCAGTACGATGTCACAACTTCAGAGGATTTTTGTGGTTACTCCTGCTTTTCTAGTTGTGTTAGCAACATGCCCAGTAATTCAGTTTGAGACATCATGCCTATCTTCTTCTATTTGTAATCGAGAACAAAGTTAGAATTCAGCCTTGGATGCCAGGTGATTCTTCCACCTGAAAGTTTTCTTGTTCTTAGACTCCCATTTGTATATGGTATGCAACTGGAGGATTAGGATCTTCATCCACTCAATCCCTTTGAACATCAGCCAGAGCTTACAGTCTGGATTAAGAAGGGTACAACATTGCAGATTTTGTATATGGTCGGGTTGCGTGACTTGGTCAACTCTTATTTGAAGCAGTATGTCCCAAACATGCAGACCACTTACCTGGAACTTATGCTTGCGATGAATGAAAACGGGATCTCAAGAAACCTTCAAAATGAGATGGTACAAATCTATCTTTCCGAGGTACTTGAATGACATGGAGACCTACATGCTCGACAGAAATGGGATGAGAAACTTTATACTCCGACAAGGAAAAAGTCATTATCTGCCTTGGAGAGTATCTCTGGCTATTGTCCAGAAGCTTTATTCAAACGTCTTCCAGTAGATGCTTTATATGAAGAGCATGCAATTCTTCTGGGAAAGATGAATCAACACAAGCTTGCTTTGTCCTCGTACGTTCATAAGCTAAATGTTCCTGATCTGGCTCTTTCCTATTGTGATCGTGTCTATGAGAGTGCAGTTAACCAACCCTCTGGGAAAGCTTATGGAAATATCTACCTCACCTTCCTGCAGATTTACCTAAATCCTCGGAGGACGACAAAGAACTTTGAAAAGTGGATCACTAATTTAGTGTCAACTCAGAACACAAGTATCGCTAAAGTTAATTCTGCATCTTCTGTTAAATCTAAAGTAGCTCGTGCAGCAAGGAAAATTGCTGCTATTGAAGGCGCAAACATGAGAATAAGTCATAGCAGTACTGATAGTGGAAGGAGTGGAAGGAGTGATGGTGATACGTATGACTATGATGAAGATATGTCTATGATTATGCTTGATGAGGTTCTTGATATATTAAGCAAGCGGTGGGATAGAATCAATGGAGCTCAGGCTCTTAGGCTCGTGCCAAGAGAAACAAAATTGCAGAACTTACTCCCTTTTTTGGGACCCCTTGTAAGAAAGTCTAATGAGGCAAACAGAAATTATTCAGTGATTAAGAATTTAAGACAAAGTGAGAACCTTTGGGTAAAAGATCAACTTTATTCTCAAAGGAAAGAAGCTGTAAAGATCACAAGTGACAACATGTATTCTCTCTGCAACAAAAAGATTGGAGCAAGTGTTTTTGCTGTCTATCCAAATGGGAAGATGCTTGTTCACTATGTTTGCTTTAGAGACTCGCAGAGTATGAAAGCTGTAGCTAAAGGTTCTCCAATGAGGAAGAGATGATGTCTTGTTTAGCCTTGCTAGATGGTGCTCTTATTGGCGTAGCACTATGAGGTAAAAGTTGCCCAACAAGGCATCGGCAAGATTTTTCTAGTGTTCTCAATGGTTGTTATGCAAAACGTTGCTCCCAAAATGCTTCTTTGTTCTGTGTTTGAAGATGATAAAGGAAATGGATAAATCCCAATAGTTCCTAGGCTTGATGGTCTGTCTGCATGCAATTGTAAGAAATGATTCTTGGCCTAATTTTTTTTTCTTGGGCCTTCTTTGGGTTCTCTTGTATTTATGCTATTGGGAAGAGAGTTATGTTTGGCAAAGGGCGATGATTTGAAGCCCACAAGCTATCAGCTCAAAGAAATTTCACCAATGGTGTTCATTCGTTTGGGTCGGCAGCATGTAAGTTTGGAACAATTATTAAGGGTAAAAAAAAAAGAAAAATGAAAAAAAAAATGTAAAGCCTTGAACAGCGTGTAGCAGACAGATTGACAAAGAGCAAAAGGAAATTAGATCTTCGGCAGAGACATATGTATTAGTACTCGAAAGCCCAAAACAATTAAGTTAAGACACTGCAACTACATGGGAGGGAGTTCTTGAAGACACGAGTGATGTAAAGAAATTGGTTCCTGAACTCATTTACCTGCTTGAAATTTCGACAAATGAAAATTCAATTGATTTTGGCACAACACAGTTGGGAAGCAAACTGGACAATGTGAAGCTGAAATAGTGAGAATATGAGAATATGCTAGCTGCAAGAGAATATGAGAATATGGATTTGAGAATATGTGAGCTGAAATAGTCTTGAAATCAATGGATTGTGTGGACTATACTTGGTTCCTTTTATTTGAATCAATCCACACAAAAGTCTTATGAAAGGAAGATGTGTATGTGTCTATCCGACATACATGAAACTTACAGTTAACAAGGAGCGAACGACAAAGGAAGCAAGTTGGATACTAGAATAATTGAGAACAAATGAAAGAAAGAGCTATTGATATGATAGAAGTAGCAAATCAATTTGCTTACATAAAATTTTGGTTCAAAGGGCAACCAAGTCAGTTCTAACAAGATGCATACGATTTTAATCTAAACCAGCAGATGCAGTCAAGCGATATCACAAGAGCACAAGCTGAGAGAATCCAAGCATTCAACAAAGACGCTCAAACTTTTACATCATAAACTTCATAAGAAAGACAATATGGCAAACAGCAGTGCAGCTAAGTTATAACGCACATGCACTGGATGAGACTTTTGTCATTTGAAAGGGCTTAATTAATGCCCAAACCCCTTCAATATAACCTGAAGGACTTTGGTCAGGGGGCAAAATGTAAACGTATGGATTTCAATAAAAAGGCTTTAAGCCTAATTTATTATTTGGATTTAACTCTCTGGTTTAAAGTGACAGGCTTGGAGAGTTAGGCCCAATTATATTGGGATGATCATGAGAGAAGACATGGAAGGCTTGGAGTAGGCCCGTTGGAATTGGCCTGCCCAATTCCAACCTTTCTCAAATTGGCTCACACACATTACAATGAAGGCTTCAATGGGCCTGAGTCCATAAGAGAGCCTACATCCATATCCATAATGAGAGAACCATCTTGGCCGTTGGTCGTCTGTCTCATCTGACGGACGACATCGACACTAATTCTCTATAAATACCTTAGTCCTTATCTCATTTGGACAACGTGAAATCTTGGACAAACGTCGTCGTGCTGCCGGATTTCCGCCCTGGTGAATCAAACACTTGATTTACTCAAGAACATACACGAATCCATAGTACTCAGTGAGGTTTATGCTCTTTAGCTCCCTCACCTGTCACACGTGTGTTAGAGCCTATTGAGACTGCCTACTCCTCCTCCCTACACGATTACTTCATGATCATTCTTCCACGTGTTGTTTCCTTAGATCACGTGTACCGCGATAGTCACGCGGCATGCTCGTGATCGTTGCATCTGGAATTATACCTACACAATAAGTAATTACTAATATTTTTTTTAAATCTAAAATCTATCAATTACTTATTCATTTATTAATTGTTTATGTGACGGGATAAATATTTGTTGTTACAAAAATGGTATCACCATCTTCACCTAGCAAATAAACATTTGCTTCGTATTAAATAAATTTTAAAAGTAAAAGCATCTCTATAATAAAGCAAAATGTCATCATCATTTTTTAACTAGGTGATAACCATTTATTCATTGAAACAGACGGGCACAACAAAATTCCATCTATATTACTTGTCCCACTTAACTCGGGAAAGCTAGGTGTATACAGAGGCGAACCACCAGACCCTGACCGACCCACCAACTAAAGAAGCGACTAACAAAGTGATCCAAAATCAAATGGACCGAACCTTTTGGGCCTCTCAACCCATAATTCGCTGCCGCAGCACAAGTTAACCCTAACAAGTTGCTTTGGTACTTCTATTCTATATAAGTACCTAACCAGATGAATGCACCAAAGCCGCATAAGGTTGTCTACCTCTTTTTCGAAACTAATCCTTCTCTTCCAATTCCAGGTGTGAAATTTCTCATGAAAATTTTCGATACGAGGAATTTAATCTGTTCTGGTGAGTCAAAATGAAATTTTGGTTTCGTATGGAGAGAGAATGAATAAGTGATGATTAGACATATGTTTCCCTATTGGTTTGATTGCCGGGATGATGGCGTGTCTTAAAGTATTAGCTCTACCTGATCCATTCTCTTCTCTACATTTTACGCTTTCTCGTTTTTTCAACTTTACTTTTTCCTTTTTTTTTTTGGATTTTTTTTATTCTGCATATAGTTACAAACATGGAGAATGAGGTGATGATTGATGATATGTTTCCCTATTGGTTTGATTGCCGGGATGATGGCACCAATTGGTATTAGCTCTATCTGATCATTCTCCCTTGTTAATTCGCATCCAATATTTTTCTTGCTAATTTTGATCTCTCATACACTAAATTCCCTCAAGTTCAATTCAAAGTACAATGTCGGGCTCGTCGTCCATTTCTCATAGAGTTTGACTATATGTCCAAGATCTGTTTGTTGAAATTTTCAATTTTGAGGATGTTGGAATCACATATGAAAAATGACTTAAATTTGTGTCTTTAAGTCAGATATTTGTGATGCAATGGACTGGGATGGATCAGACTTCCTCCACCTGTTTGGAAGAAAGAATAAGATCCTATTGGCTCTTTCATGATTCTAAGTTTGATTTTTCATAAATTTTCAGTACCTGGATTACTGTTTGGATACGACTTCTTTCTGGTTTGGGTTTTTTTTTTTTTGTTCCAAGCAACGTAGATCAGCTTTTGTTTGAAGAAATTGGAAAGAAAATCAGAAAATAAAATTTTAACGATCAGCTTTTGAGGGATTAAGGAAAAAAAACCACTTAAAAAAAAAATGACACAAATCTATCTGATGAAAAAATAAATTTAGAAATAAGAAACGAGAACATCGGTGATTGATCTTGTCTCTTCAAGAGACGAGGTTAACTTATCTATTTTTATGATTATTTTTATTTTAATGGTATTTTTATAAATATTTTTTTAAAAATCAATATTATTTTTTTCTCGGTTATTGATGGAGGAAATTGGTTAAGAAAATCCAAAATTAACTTTTTAAAAAAAACCACATGTACTATTAAATGCTAGAAATTTTAACATTATATATAAGTTCTTAGAATTAAGAGAGAACAAAAAGAATTTTTTATTTTTTTGGCCAAAGAAAACAAAAAGTATTGGATAGAACAGTGTAGGGATTTTTACGTTATTAAATATTTGGTATATAAGTACTGGATAAGATATTATATTTTGATAATTTTATCCTTATATTTTAATATATTTATTTTATTTATATATTATTTAATAAATAAAATTTAAATATATTAACTTATATATACAATTAAATAAATTACATATAATATTAAATAAAAACCTAATGTTGTTTTTTTTTTCAAAATTTCATTACATAATCAAAATATTAAATAATGTAAAATTAATTAAATCAATACTTTGAATTTGAAGCTAACTAATTGCATAACAATTTTATTATATATGGATCAATGCCAACAATTATTACATTAGTGGTAAATATTAATATTGAATAATATTAATTATTAAATTAATAACCAATCATCTAACAATAATAAATATTGTAAATATTTGTTAGTGAATTATGTCAGGACACAACTTGAATAAATCACAAAAAAAAATTTAGACAAAAAAAGAATCACAAACAAAAAAGATAATGACAAATCTAATCAATAATTATCACAATACAATTAGCTATTTTGTAATGAAAGAAATATTTCAACACTTGAAAATTTTCAATTAATGATAAACGACCCTTCCTACAATCAAAAAATTACAAGTAATTAACCAAAAAATGCTAATTTCTAGTTTTTATGTGTCCTCCATCTATCATAATTTTTTTTATTAGATTTCACTAAATTATCTCTCATTTGAGTCTATTTTGCACTAGCCTCCACAATTGCAGTTGTATTGATACCATGCTCCCTAATAAGAACTTTATCACCTTCTATTGGAGTAAGAGCAATTTAAAATCAAGCTGAACTACTTATAAAAGCCAAAATTTAGTTTAAGATCAACTGAAGATCTATATAATTCACATAGAAAATTGATCCTATCAAATCAACATGTTGAGCAATAATGATTATAGCTCATGGCCATCTACATTCATGAGAGAGCAAATGATGTATTACATAAAGATTCCTATCATTATTTGAATTGTGGCATTCATGAGTTCTTGATGCTCTACTAAGAGCTTCATTATTATATAGAAAATACATTAAGACACTTAATCAAAACTCAAATAACAAGGTAGTATTGAATCTTAAGTCTTGATCCATACTCTTGAAAAATTCAACATGGCATTTCATAGCAAAGATACATTTTTAATTCAATTAGAACATTACTCTTCATTGTCGTGTGGAATCGATCATAAAAAATTATATTGGACTTATAAGAAGAGCAACGAATATTGCAACTTTCAAAAAGACTTTCACGCTCCCCCATTTTAAACATCATCCCTGCAAAATGTCATATTCATACTAATGCAGACACTTTATTTTTCCCTTTTAAGCATTTTTTTTGGACCAGTCATAGTTTATTTTACTTTAAAAAAAGGGAATAAATAATTATCAAATAAATAAATAAAAGGAAAAAATTGATAGGATGTCTTACAAAGAAGAACAAGGTGTATAAAAAGTGGCTCTTTGCATCAAAAAGTATAAACAAAATAAGGTAACTCATCAATTACTGAATATAACAACAACAGTTAACTTACCTATTTCGGCAAAATGATGAAGTGCAATAACACCTAAATCACTGGATATTGCTAGGCCGGCACCTTGCTCCAAAAAGTATTTAGCAATTTTAGTATGCCCTCGCCGAGCAAAATGCATTAGGAGAGTGTCATCTAATTAAGTGCCACTAAGAGCATAAGGAACATAAAAAGATGATGGCATAGTTTTTCACCTAGATTCTGTTAATGAAACACCACCAACCCCCTCCCCCCTTAAATACATATCATCACACGATAAGACAAAATTTTCATCATAATTATAGTTTTCCCATAAAATTTGTAATCAATATCTTGGACAATGGACACATTATTGAAGTCATTCAAAACCTATCTACAACCATAAAATTGTCTATAAATAGGCCAACAAAAAGGATCTTAAATTGAACTAAAGCTACCGAATAAACCTATACCACTAAATCATTGGTTATACCTAATATGCCTACCTAAATACTCAACACAACTAAAAACTCTATTCTCAAACAAGGAAAGGACTAAAGTCAATAATCTAATGTTAATTTCAAGTAATTACCTCTCCATGGGGATTTTCCTCATGTTCAAGAGCTTGCCAATCGATCAATAATCAAATCAGCATAGAGGGGTTGCCACCATAATTAAATATGCATTTCAAAATTATTGAGGAATCAACTAATAAATATATATTCAATCAAAGGATGGCATTAAACTAACCTCTCCAATAATGCTAATAGCCGATCTTCTCCACTGCATCAGCTCAATCATTCTACTAAGATCCCTAATGTAGGTAAAAAACTTGCTCACTTATATTCTGTTAGGAATCCAGAAGGTTAATATTTTTACATTTCTCTCATTCTATTGATCTTGAACAAATTCCAGACAATAACCTAATTAAAAGCATGCAATTTGCTTTTCATGGCTGCAGCACCATTCATCGCTTGTGTTTTCTCTGCCATTTATTAACTGATTTGTCTCTAAAAGGAGCCATTCTACAGGAGGCATCAAAGTTTTTAGTTGAAACATGCATTTAATTGACTAAAAAGCTAAAGCAGCATCCTAAACTAAGGAAAAGAGAATTTTCCACCATTCTAATCCTATAAAATCCTCCTCCATCCTTATACAGTCTCTCTAGATGATCAGCAACTCGTGAGCTAGCCCATGTAAAAACAAAAGCCTTTCCTACAACAACCTAATAGAAAAATAACTAATGGCTCAAGAAAATAGATACATAAATAATAGGAGACCGTTAGAGTGTCTTCTATGCATTTGAGCAATCAGTAGCCATTGTCTATCGCCTTTTGCATCGATATCTGTAGAATCTTCCAAATGCCTCATAGAGGATTAAAAATAACTACCTAAGAAAGAGATGTCCACATTTTAGAACATGTTTTTCACTTTTCCTGAAAAAAAAATAGGTATAGGTATTTTGAAAGCATACAATGCATTTCCAATTGTTTCATGAGCACTAAAGCTTATGGGAAAAGGAAAATCATGTAATAACCAATAGTTACAACAGATGGGTGATGGTAAACTTCCATTATATGACAAAGTGTTAGAAAACAACGAATAAATAAGCAACAAACGTAGCTCTTGTGAACTATGACATACCTTTAGCTGCCTGAGCAATTGATGGATTGTCCCCAATCAAAGCTTGTCAATTAGTGTATGTTGTAACATGCTTAGTGCATAAATCTTGCAACATAGCAACAGCCTGGACAAAAAGTCAATATTGCACAATTTGCATATTATAAAGTGAGACCTACTAATCATAATCTCTATATACCTCATCCAATCATGTATGCTATGTTTCCTTAACAACATAAACAAAGTTGAAATTATAAAGAATGTGTAACAACTAATCATTGCTCGAGCGATTCGCAACCCCCACCACTTACACTAGACACTAATCAAGAAAAGAAAAATGAAGCAAAAGAATCAAAGTTGGTAGAAATGGGCAGCTCTAGTCCTCCATGTGAGTAAATAAAAGGACAAAACACATAGAAAGCATAGGATGTGTTTTTTAAGTGGTAACACAAGCATATTGACATAGAATACTATTGATTATTATTATCTTTCATTATTTGATCTATTGAGCATTGGCCCTTTATTTGATCTTTTCATCATCAGGTAAAATAAGTTATGAGTATGGAGTTAGCTAAAATGGGATGGTAAAAAAATGGATTTAAATTACTACATCATGAGTCCAACTTCATTAATTGGAGTTGAAATTAGTGTAACAAACTGTTGATTACAACTCAAGACATTTCTATATTACTCTGACTCATAAGCAATAACTAAAATTACCATATTGAATTGGCACAAAATTGCACAAATATACTAATTGGCATAAACCAAGCACGCATTAAAAGAACACCCAATTCCTAATTTTCGACAACAACAACACTTTTAAGCCAAATAAAACTCCACAATATCCTACAATTGCTCTCATAACATCCCAGGATTCCTCTTAATCCACCATCATTAAGCTAGGAATCTAACACTGTAATGACTAAAAATCCACTAAAAAATCCAAACGTAAACAAGCCTAACTCAAATAATTCATGCATAACTGGACAAATCAACAAAAGCGAAACAATACAATAGAACATATCTACAAAGTAAATGCAATGCATCACCCACAACTAATGGAGTGACATGATTGACTTACCTTAGCTAGGTTTCAAGCAAAAAGAAAATGATAAAGTAGAAGATATTAGGGTTTAGTTCTACCAAAGAACAAAGTAAAGAAACTATCAGAAGTACAAGAGATGACCAGAGAGAGAGAGAGGGGCGTGAGCTAGCTGATCTAGGGTTTGAAGAAATGAGTGGAACAGACTAAACGAAGGAAGGAAAGAGGAAAGGGGTGATAATGCCAGCGGGGCTATTTTTGTAATTTTGGAAAATAAGTCAATTTGTCCTGTGCATTTGATATTTTTAGCATGGGATATATGGGACAACAAATTTGAAACTTGTCCTGTGCTTTGAGATTCTCTTTGTGTTGTACCATTCCTTAATAGAAAAATCAAACAAGGGATAAGGGAATTTGTCCAATCCTGTCCCATAAATTATGGGCAACCGAACACAACATGAGTTTTTTAAAAAATGGAAAGAAAGGATGTTCAAGATGAGAATCTATCACGTCTGACTTTTTCAAACCCTTTTTTATAATCAGCGCCCAAACTATTCTAAGTTACAGGGATAACTAATGACCTGCTTTGATGTATTATTATAACACAGGGCATTAGAAGAATTATAGGCCTTGAAAAACCAACTTTGTCGACAAGATCAGTGTTTTATAAGTTAATGGATATCCTTTGGTTGAAGTATAAATAAACTAAATTGAAGAATACAGATTTCAACTTGCTTGCCATTTATCAGAATATCTTTGTAGGACCGCATTGAATGATCTTGGTGAAACCCTATTTTCAACTTCAGAAGTTCTCATTTCTTTATTTGTCAAAGGGTATTTGTTATTTGTTAAGAGGAGCAAGTGGATGATCCCCGTGAAACCTCATCCTAAAGTCCAAGAGTGCTCATGTCTTTATTAGTTAAAAGATTTTCATTACTTATAGCACGTTGTTGAGGCTAGTAACCCCTATTGCTAGTATCCAACTAACGGTTAGGTTTTTTGTTTTATTTATTTTTTTACATCTTATTTTGGTTATTTTTAAACATATATTTGTCAAGAAATAGACACAAATGAATAACATATATTAGAAAATCATATACAAATCAACAACCTCTTATGTAATGCTTGCAGTAAATAATCTTCTTGAAAATCATCAAGTCGAAGAGCGCTTGCTTTTTTGTTGATTGGAAAATTTCAATCACTTATGAGTTTGTAACATGGGAGTGATCACTCTTGCCAATATTAAGTAGCCATGACAATTTCCAACATTTGCCTACAAAATTAATAATTTTCTACACAGTTTATTAGGCAATCTAGAGAAAAGATTGTGATTGCATGAATGACATGAAAACTTGAACATTTCCTTGCCACGCAAAGTATAGCTCATAAAATGCCGTAGATTTAAAATGGCTGAGCAACTAAGGTAAAATGCAATACTTACCTTGACATTTTGACTACATCTTCTTATAAGCGCGTGGATTTTAGACATACACAAGGATCAAGTTATGATGAAGAATTCAAGAATGGAAAAAGATATTTATTCATAGATTTTTTATCTTCATGTTGTCTCAAGAGGCATACTGATACGGATGGATGATCCTAATTAATGGTGGATCTAGTGCTTCCAATTGCGATTTAGGGTTTTTAATATATTTTTTGGGTTTTATGTTTTATGAAATAGGAAATTAAAGCTATGAACGAATTAATCTTTGGATATGATGCACTAAAGACTAAATCGAACTAGTTACCCTAGTCTATCGATATGACTCACGATGACAAGAAACAACAAAGAAATATCTTGAAACAAAATACTTAAAGAATTCTTATTCAATAATAATTCGTCTCAAAGACAAGTCTCAATTCATCAAAACTCAATTGTCTCTTCTTACATGCTTCCAGTCCTGTTTATAATACTTTGGATAGTTAAAATAGGAAAGAAGTCTAAAAGACTAAATAGGAAAATGTATCATCCTTAAAACAATAAACATGAAACAAATAATAAAGAAAAGATTTAAGTCTATCTACTAATATAATAGGAAAATATATCATTCCATCTTCTTTGCGCTAAATCTTCTTAATTTCATTATATTTCACCACGCCATCATCATATTATATCGGGTGCAAGAATTAACACTGTCGAGGAGTAAATTTGACCCGTGACTACCAGCGCAACCATCGGAAATTAACACTATCGATGGTCAATGTCGAGGGGTAAATTTGACCCGCGACCATAAGAATTTAGGCCTCGATCACTCACAGTTTGAGCACGACCAACATCTATTTTAGCCAGTAAACATGTAAACTCTTATTTCACTCTAAAGTACAATTCAATCCTACTAATTAAGCCTATTTCATCATTATTTGGATTATTTGTCAGAATCCTATAAACCAAATTCATCAACCCTTGAGCTTTAGCTTGGGTTATATGTCCAAATGACTTATGATTCCTATCATCTTCTCGGGGTTCATGGAGATTTGCCTTTAAATCTTGTTCAAACTCATAAGAGTGTATGGTGACAAATCCATCGCATTTAATGTCACCGAAGTCTCTCCAAAATCATCAAGCAATTCAACTATGTAAGTGTTATCGTTCACCTTTTCAACGATCTAAATGGACCATCAGCATGGTAAGCCAATTTATGACCTCTTCGCTTTGGAAACCTATTTTTGCCAAGATGAATCCACACTAAGTCACCTGTGTGAAATCAACTTTTCTTCTACCTTTATCTCTTCTCTCTTTCACCTTATCATTTTGCCTTTACCAACCATACACCTTTTGATGGAGTTGCTGAATTTGACGAGCCCGATTTAACCCACTATGACTATCTTCAACTGTAAGAGCTTTAGGAATCAAATCTAGTGGAGAATTGGGATTAAATCCATAAGCAGCTTCAAATGGTGATTTTCTCGTCATACCATGATTATAAGTAAACTCTACAATGGGTAAACAAAAGTCCCAATCCTTCAAATTCTTCCAACAGTAGCTCTCAACAAAGAACCTAAAGTTTTGTTCACTACCTTATTCTGACAATTGGTCTATGAATGACAAGTAATGCTAAACAATAACTTTATCCCTAATCTTCTCCACAAAGTCTTCCAAATGTAGCTAAAAAACTTCACACCTCTATCAGAAACAATAGAGCGAGGAATGTTGTGAAGTTTAACCACTTCCTGTAAAAATAAATCAGAAATATACATGGCATCATCGATCTTATGATATGAAATAAAGTGTACCATCTTATGAACCGATCAACAACTACTAAAACAAAATCATGGCCTCTTTGGGTCTTAGGAAGCCCTAAAACAAAATCCATACTCAAATCTTCCCATGGTTTGGTTAGCAAGTATAATCCCTGTGGCTCGCTTCTATTCTTGGCCTTCTTGCAAGTAGAACAACTTTTAATCACCTTATGAACATCTCTAGTCACACTAAGCCAATAAAACTGTTCCTTCAAAGCATCAATAGTACGGTGTTTCCCAAAATGTCCTGAAAGTCCACCATTATGGGCTTCTCTAGCAAGCAATTCTCTCATAGAGCCGTGTGGAATACACGACTTTCCATGACGGAATAAATATCCATTAACCAAACGATAACCGTCCACTAACCTTCCTCTACCACAAGCCATTATAATAGGTGCGAACACCCCATCTTTAGAATATTGTGTAATAATATGATTAAAACCCAACAACTTGGCTTGCATAGTATTTAATAATGTATGTCTCCTATATAATGCGTCATCTACCATATTGGTGTTTCCTTTCTTATACTTAATTGTATAAGCAAATGTTTCTAAGAATTTAACCCACTTAACATGCCTTTTAGACAACTTATTATGGCTTCTCAAATATTTTAATGACTCATGGTTAGAGAATATGATAAACTCTTTAGGTAAGAGATAATATTGCCATACCGTCAGAGCTCGAATAAGAGAGTACAATTCTTTGTCATACGTAGGATAATTCAAAGTTCCTCCATGAAGCTTTTCACTAAAATATGTAATGGGTCCACTTTCCTGCATAAGAACTGCATCAAACCCAATCCACATTGAGGCATCACACTCGAGCTCAAAAACTTTGTTAAAATCAGGACATACTAATAATGGTACTGATGTTAATTTTTCTTTGATCAACTCAAAGCTTTTATTTTCGCTTGGCTCCAATGAAAGAAACTCCTTTCTTAGTCAACTCAGTTAATGTGCACTAATAGTACCAAAATCTTTGATGAATCTCCTGTAAAAAGAAGCAAAACCATGGAAACTACGCATTTAGAAACATTAGTAGGAATAGGCCCAGGGTTGTTAAACTCGCGAGTCAACTCGTACGTTTCTACGAGTTTACGAGTTGATGATGAAATTTCGATTCAACTCGCATACATAATCGTTTTTTGAGTAAACTTGTAAGTAGAATCGTAGAATCACAGAAAGTAGAATCGGTAGTAGAATCGTAGTAAAATCGTAAAGTTGTAATTTTACACTTTTTTTTCTATTTGAACTTTAAAAATGCAATCAATTTAATATATTTAAAGTTAGGGTTTTTGAGGTTGGTTCTTGATATTTATCTTAATCTAACTTAATTTTAGTTTTTTTAATGTTTTTTCCTTTTATTACCTTTTTTTTTGTATTTTTAAGATTATTTTCTTTTAGTTATATACTATGATATATTTTGAACAATTTGAATGAAAATTAAACTAATATATATACTATATTTTTTCCTTTTTTTAATAATTTTCTATATATAATTTATTTGCCATAACTGCAATGGTCTTTTGTGCAGATATATAGTGAACATGAAAATGTCTATTACCGCACAAAACTAGCTACTCACATATGTTAATTTAAATGATTTGCAATACATCTTAATAATTGTAGATTATGAATCATCATTAAATAAAAATAATTATTTTAATTATAAAATTGCACTAAATATACTAATGATAGTATATGAATTATGATTGGTAAAACTTAAATTTTGGTGTATGTAACTAATTTAATACTAAATTCTTTATTTTCATAATTTATTTAAAATTTTATTAGTTTAGTAAGTACATCGATGGTTTTTGCAAGCAAATTTACATTAGTTGTAGAATCTTACAGTTCTACGTTTCGATTTTACGTTCCTATTCTATAAGCCCCTTAGCGATTCTAGGTAAAAACTTGAGTTTGACAACCATGAATAGGCCACTCATAAATGGCTTTAATCTTCTCATCATCAACACGTAAACCCTCTTTTGACACAACAAACCCAAGAAATACAACTTCATTTCTACATAAAACACCTTTCTTTAAATTCGCATACAATTGCTCACTTCTTAACACCATAAAGACTGAATTCAAATGCATAATATGGCTCTCAAATCTGGACTGTATACCAGAATATCGTCGAAATACACTACTACAAATTTTCTTAAAAACTCCATTAATACATAATTCATAGTGTCATGAAAGTACTGGGAGCATTGGATAAACCAAATGGCATTACTATCCATTCATACAAACCATGCTTAGTTTTGAAAGTTGTCTTCCATTTGTCTCCAGCCTTCATCCTTATTTTAATGATACCCGCTCTTCAAATCAATCTTAGCGAATAATTAAGCCCCATGTAATTCATCTAACATATTGTTAAGATGTGGTATAGGATATCTATTCTTCATTGTGATGCGATTAATTGCCCTACTATACACACACATCCTCCTACCATCTTTTTTTGGCACTAACAAAGTTGGGATAGAACATGGGCTCTCTTTCGCACAAATCCCTTTTCTAATAAATCATCCACCTGCTCTTCAATTCCTTTGCCTCTTCAGGATTCATTCGATATGCTGGTCTATTAGCAATGGAGCTCCAGGAACCAATCAATCTGATGCTCAATTCCCTCAAAGGAGGTAGTCCTTTAGGGAGTTCCTTGAGAAAAATGTCAGCAAATTGTTTCAACAATTTTTGAACCTCGATTGGAATAGAATGTTACCCTCTACTTCCAAAGTTTGTTTCACAAACAACAAATACGTCATTTGTCTCTAAGCTATCTTTCTTTCCACTTTTCCTTGTGTCCTCAATAAAGACTTTTTACAGGACTTTCAATTCTTGGTGAGCTTGTCTCACCGCCTCTGGACTCATAGGAGTCAACTTAATTTGCTTACTATTGAACAAAATAGAGTAGTATTTTCTCATCCATTGCGATTCATGTTCTATCAAACAACCACGGGTGGCCTAATAAAATGTGAGACGCATTCATTAGCACTACATCACAAACAACCTCATCAATATAATGGCTAAGTAAAGAAATTTGAACGATACCTGCTTAGTGACATGAATCATTCCTTTGCCATTAAGCCAATGCATATGGTATGGTTAAGGATGAGGAATAGTTGGAAGTTGTAACTTTTCTACTAAAGATGACGCTACCACGTTAGTATAACTACTAGAATCAATAATAGCAACACAAATGGCCCCTTTTATCAAAAAATTAATATGAAATATATTTTTTCTTTGCTCTTGATTAACAACTGGTGTAATACTCAAACTTCGTCTCACTACTCCATTCAAAGGTATAGTAGAACCAATTAGGGGTTCAACTGTTAATTCCTCATCTTCATCATTAGAGTCAATATGACTACTTCTTTCTTCCTTACTTCCATTCTCCATACAATCTCCACGAGTATAAATAACTCGCCTATTAGGACATTGAGCAGCCATATGTCCATAACCCAAACATTTGAAGCATTTAATGTCTCTAGTTCTCTTCCCATTACTACTTGACTCATTCGGTTTAGAAACCATTTTCCATGTATCACCAGCAGATTTCTCATGGATAGCTTCACACTTCTCTTCATCCTTATAGCTACTAAAACCTTTCTTTTTATCATGACACCAATAAGTCTTTTTACTAGTCTCGAGTTTAGAAGAGTTACCTACAGATTTGTGAGACTTGCATTGCCTTCCAAAGTATCAATTCGTTGGAGTTCAACAAAATCAGAAATTCTAGACTTCACACCTGCAATGAATCTGGCAATTGGCTGTTCTAGAGTCTCAATGATTTGACCACGAATAGTGAGGATCTCAAACTCTTGAATATATTCAACAACACTCTTACTCCCTTGCCTCAAAGTATGCAATTTCATCAGCAACTCCTTGTTATAATAATCAGGAACGAATCTACGCTGCATTAATTCATGCATCTCAACCCATGCAGTAACATCTTGTTCTCCATTCCTCCTTCGAGTTGCTAGCACATTTTCAACCAATGTGATGCATACCCCTTGAACTCAATTGCAACAAGCTTAACTCATTGTATATCATCACAATCATGATACTCAAAGAGCTTCTCAATCTAATATTCCCAGTCAAAGTATTTATCTGCACCACCAGTACCATCAAAAGATGGTACTTTCAATTTTACAATCTTAATTCCTCATAATCCTCTAAGCCTTCGACATACATCACCATCATCATCGTATTCTTCAATCCTACGTCCCCTCATTGGATGACGTGCATGTTCTCTGCACCTTCTATGGTTATCCATTACTCTATCGCAAGGGTTTTGCATTTTAGAGTGTTCCTCGAATTCCTTAATAGGCCCTTGATCATGGGTTTCATGGGTAAGAGGAGTGCCTCTAATAATCTGTTCCATTCTTCTTAGGCTTTCTTCCTACTATTGCATCATCTCCTTCATGAATTCCATGAAGTTGTCCATATTAATGATTTCTTCCCTCTTAGAGGAATTACCATCTCCATTCTTAACCTTGGTTTTTCCAGACATCCTCACAAAAACTCAAACTTGCAGTACAAGAAACAAAAATTACTGCACAAGAAAATTTACTACGAAGCCCCAATCACAATCTACAATGTTAAGATCTAATACCAAGATGATATGGATGGAGGATCATAATTAATGGGGGATCTAGTGCTTCCAATTGCGATTTAGGGTTTATGGTTTATAAAATAGGAAATTAAAGATATGAACGAATTAATCTTTGAATATGACGCACCAAAGACTAAATCGAACTAGTTACCCTAGTCTATTGATATGACTCACGATGACAAGAAACAACAAAGAATATCTTGAAAAGAAATACTTAAAGAATTCTTATTCAAGAATAATTCGTCTCAAAGACAAGTCATTAAAACTCAATTGTCTCTTCTTACATGCTTCCAGTCCTATTTATAATACTTTGGATAGGTAAAATAGAAAGAAGTCTAAAAGACTAAATAGGAAAATGTATCATCCTTAAAGACAATAAACATGAAACAAATGATACAGAAAATATTTAAGTCTATCTACTAATATAATAGGAAAATATATCGTTCCATCTTCTTCGCGCTAAATCTTCTTAATTTCATTAGATATCGCTACACCATCATCATATTCTATCGAGTTCAAGAATTAATACTGTCAAGGAGTAAATTTGACCCGTGACTACCAGCACAACCATAAGAAATTAACACTGTCGATGGTCAATGTCGAGGGGTAAATTTGACCCGCGATCATCATTTGACCCACGGCCATCAAAATTTAGGCCTCGATCACTCATAGTTTCGGCACGACCAACATCTATTTTAGCCCGTAAACATGTAAACTCTTATTTCACTCCAAAGTGCAATTCAATCCCACTAAATAAGCCTATTTCATCATTATTCGGATTATTTGGTAGAATCCTATGAACCAAGTTCATCAACCCTTTAGCTATAGCTCGGGTTATAGGTCCATACGACCTATGATTCCTATCACATGCTCCTAAAGCTTGGTTGACATCATATTCAAAGACAAATCTTGAGGATAAATGGTGGGATAAAGGATCTAAAAAAAGGTCCAAGAAAAGTTCGAGATGATAAAAGTAAGAGAGACTGAAAGAACTAACTAAGACCAACTAAGGAAAACATCAAGTAAGACATTAACTAAAAGCAAAACAATGTAATGGTTTATCCAACAATCAATCGATGAATGGTAAAAACCAGTAAGCAATGCAAAACTAACTTAAAAGCAGGTCTTTAATGGCTTCAAATGAGACTTTGATTATTTTGTATAGTTTTTTTTTAGTCTATTTAACTATTAAACACTTTTCTAGTTGTTTAATTTATGTTATTTCTTATCATTCTAGAAGAATTAATCTTTTTAGTTATATGCTAGGGTTTTATTGTCTTTGTTATATAAGTAGGCTTAGTCTTGTATTCGTGAAAAATTTTCCTCATCTTTTAACATTGAATAAATGGTGTAGCATCAAGTTCCTTTTTCTAGTGTATATTGAAATCTCCTTTTTCTTCAATGTTAAATTCTTATAGGTTGACATTATCAATTATGGTAAAGTATATTATTTAAAATTTTATGACTCACATTGGTACCCATTTAATAACCTATAAGCTTTTGACTATTGTAATGCACCAATGTTCTTATCCAATCAATCCTAGCTTGTTTTGAGAATTATGTATAATATCTACTTCATATTATGTACTTTCTTTATTATTTAATTAATCTAAGACCCAAAAATGATCTTTTTCTTATTAAACATGTAAAACTTTAAACACCAATCATTGATATTCATTGTTTAATTGAGATCAAAGACCTAACCAAAGTTATAAAGGAGTCGAGATGCCAAAAGTATATCAAAATTCTAACTAAAAGTCGAGCTATGTTGTGGTTGACCCATGAATAAGTGTAATAGATCTATAAACAATGCTGGTAGTCAACCAGATGAAGGTAAAACTAATGAATGGTGATGTAGTTAACTCAAAATAAGGTCTTTGGATACTAGTTTCATTTAAGTCTTTTATATTTTATATGTTATCATGTCAATATACTTAATTATTACAAACTTATTTAGTTCACTTAGCTTTTGTTGATTTTTATAATTTCAATAGATTTCCTTTTTATATTATATGTTAGGGTTTTATTATCTTGTCTACATAAATATGCTCAATCTTATTTTAAGAAAAAAGTTTTTTCAATATTAAATAAAGAGTGAGACCTTGAGTCCTTATTCCAATGAACATCACAATGTCTATTTCTTTATTTATTCCATGAGTTACTTATTGATTTATTATTACCATTTGTGGTGAATCTTGTTATTTAAGATTATGTGAGGCGTAATGGTAACTATTTAATAATTATTATTGCCATATTTATTACTGATTAAATCACTTCCTCTTTTCATTGAGAGTAGAGCATGATATCTAGTCTCGATTCTTTCATGTGTTTACATTCTTTATATATTTTCAATTAAAAAAATCACTTCGTTATCATTGAACACATAAAAATCCCAAGAACTATTCATTAAGATTCAATGCTTAATCGAGATTGGCTTCCAAATAAGTTCAAGATGCTAGAAATGCAATGAATTGAAATAGCAAAGGTAAACCAAGGAAAAGCTTATTAAGAGTTCGACCAAAAGCAAGACTTTGTAATGGTTAACTGGCTAATCAATTAGTAAAAGGAGGTGTTAAGTTGTGAACTTTTGCTAATGGTTAACTAATGAATAGTACGAACAGCCAAAGTGTGAATTATAAAATTGATGAATAGTACATAAATAACCCGAAAACAAGGTCCATCGAGGGGTTTAGTTTCATTTGAGCCTTTTAATATATTATATAAGTTCAGTTTAGTCTATTTAGTTATTATAAATTTATACAGTTATTTATCTCATGTTACTCATATTATTTTAGAGGACTTCTCTTTTTAATCATATGTTAGGCATATACCTTGTTGCCTATCAGAATAGGTTTAATACTAAAAAGTTTTGGCATGTCTTAGCAGTAAATAAACAATGGGATCATAATTGTTAAAATAATGATTGAACCATATCATTCTAATTTGTATAGGTTCATGATTTTATAAGTTTTCTTAAATTAAAATAGATCTAAAATCATTTAAATGCATACTTTATGTAATATTATGAATTTACATATACAATTGTATAAATTTACTATGTTATCAATTTTGTAAAACTTTACATGTTTTGCATATTCCAATAAATCGTAAAATTGCAAGTTTAACAACCATTAATGGGACATGGAGTCATTTTTTTTCTATTGAATAGTAAAATCTTCTTTCCTTTTGTTCTTTAAATTCTTATATGTCAATTATAGTTGATTTGTGGTAAAACATGTTATTTAAAAATTTATAAACACATCAAATTGGATTTAACAACCTAATTGTTTCGAAAATTGTATCATATCAATTATTGATTCAATCAATCTCGATTTATTTTGAGTTAGTGTGTAATATATGCTTTCCATTTGGTATGGTTTATTTTCTTATTGTCAATTAATTGAAAACCTTTCGACAAAAAAAAATTAAAAACCTTAAATGTATATATGTTCTTTTCCCCTTTCATTAAAGATGTGAACCTAAACATTATTGTGATTAACTAGTTAATTGGGACATATGTCAAAGGTAAATTTGATTCACATCAATATCCTTCACTAGTACCTTTACCTACAACACTTTATTGAATTTTAGTATTGGGCATTGCAGATGTCATTATGTAGCTAGTGTTATCACGTGGATGGCTTGGTAAAATAAAGTCAAATGAGATCATTAATCAAAATGAAAATATGTCTAAGTTGTCTCGGTATAAGATATAGACTTTATGGAAAAGAGATTTAACTCTTCCTTTGTGAAACATTATAATGTTAGGATCTTGAATAAATTAATTTGATTGCATACTTGATGTAGAAGATGTCATGAATTGAAGACATTGATTAATCCCTGTAATAAATTGGTTTCTCCCTCTTGACCTTACCTTTCTATATAAAGAATTTTGATGGAATAGCCTTTCATGCCAAAATATGTTTTTATGCTTTCTCTCTATAACCTTAAGAAGGAGGACCAATTTGTATATCTATTGTTTTAATCTGGTAAGTCCATCCAATGCTAGTTTTAATAGGTAAGATTTGTTTTGACGATTAAATAGGCAACTCAACTAATTAGACCAAATTGGAAAGAGTATCCTTAAGCATGGCATACTCCCTTCCATATACCATAACATTAGTAATTCATTAAATCGGGTCTCATAAGCGATATATAAATATCATAATGGTCAACCTCAATGTCTCATTGAGACTATTGTTTCTTGTTCAATAACAATTAAGTGTACACAATCATAATGAACAAGAAAATGTCATCAAGAACTATTCTACATATGCTTTAAATGGCTTTGGTTGTAAGCCTTTAGACAAAGTATTTGCAATCATGCGATTTTTATATTAGGTACAAACTCTTTGTTTAGCACTTCTAAGGTATTTATTGTTCAAAAGAAGAAAATTGCTGCAAAATATCATTATAAACTTTCAGCAACTTAATAATGGTGTGGACAACCTTGATTCCTGAAATGAGCATGAAATCATTTATTCCTTAAAGATACCTCGAAACTTTTCAACAAACAAAATATCATCAACATATAGAACTAGAAATACAAATTTACTCCCACTAATCTTTCGGTAAATAGACCAGTCCACAATATTTTCTTAGAAAACAAAATATGTTATGGTATCATTAAACTTAATGCACCATTGTTGAAAAGCTTGTTTTAGTCTTGACTTATTGAGTTTACATGCCATGTGGTCTTTTCCTTCTATGGAAAAACATTAAGGTTGATCTATATAAACTTTTTCCTCAAGATCTCCATTCAAAAGTCCGTTAATGTAAGTTACAATGTCGTAATTATTCTCATGAATCTTTCTTTGAGACAGGTAAAAAAGTCTCTTTATAATCAATGCCATCCTTTTGAGTATAGCCCTTGGGAACAAGTTTAACTTTATATCATTCAATATTGCCATTAAAGTCATATTTGGTCTTAAGGACCCATTTATATATGACTCATTTAGAACCTTCTAGCAAATTGATGAGATCTCAGACATTGTTTTGTGCCATAGAGTTCAATTCATCTTTTACGGCCTCAATCTATTTATCATACTTATCACTTTTTTATGGCTTGTGAAAACAAAATAGGATCCTTATAAATGCTAATGTCAAAATTTGACTCTTGCAAATAAACCACATAATCATCAGGGATAATTGACCTTCTTGTCCTCGTAGGTTTGTTTAAAGGTACTCCATGCAGTTCATTTGCATTAGTTGATTATAAGTTAGTTTCATCATGAGGTGCTGATCCATTCAAATGTTGTTCAGGATTATATTGTTCTTCTAATACTAGAGCAACATTTGGTATAGGTGTGAATGTTGGAACATTTATGGGTAATGGAAGATCAACCTTAACTTCATTAATATCTACATTACATTTTTCAACACTCCTACTAACTTCCCCATTTTCAATAAATTTGGCATTAGCTGTTTCAACAATTCTTAAACTATGGTTTGGACAATAAAATCTACACCCTTTGGATTTTTCTAAGTAACCAATAAAGCAACCACTTAATGCTCGAGAATCTAATTTTCTTTCATGTGGATTACAAACTCATGCTTTTGCTTGGTAAATCAAACTTGCAGGTGCCTTAAACTAAGTTTCCTCTTAGTCCATCACTCAAAAAGAGTTTTAGGAACTGCTTTACTAGGAATCCTATTTAGCAAATACACAACAATTTTAAGTGCATGCATCCACAACATTTTGGGTAATGAGGAAATACTCATAATACTCCTAACCATATCCATTAATGTCTTATTGTGCCTTTTTGCCACACCATTTTGTTGAGGTATGCTTAATATTTATACTGTAAACATATGCCTTTTTTTTTTCGTGGAACTTTGCAAATGGCCTTAGATTTAGTCTATATTCATCATACCTTCCATAATATTCACCACATCTATCAAATCTTACAATTTTCACTTTTTGGTCTAATTGCCTTTCAACCTCCTTAACGAACACCTTAAGGGCATTCACAGCTTGAGATTTCTCATCCAGCAAATAGACATATCCATACTGTCAAAAATCTTCTATAAAGGTGATAGAACATTTTTCTCTAATAAAGGATGGAAAGGTCTACATATATCAATGTGTATTATCTCAATAAGCTGAGTACTTCTTGTGGCTCCACTCTTGTTATGTTTGGTTTGCTTTCCTTTAATGCAATTCACATATAAAACTGAGATTAGTAAAATCTAAACTCAGTAGAATCTTCCTTTGGATACATGACTTAAACGTTTATGTCGCAAGTAAACAGAGTTCTCATTTACCAGAATACACTTAACACCAATATTTTGATGAATACACATCAAAGATGTAGAGAACTCAACCTCGAGTTTCAATTTGTATAAGCCATCAATAACAACCCAAGAACCAATAAAGGAATTATCTTTATTGTAAATTGAAACATTCATTTCTACCTTTAAAACCAAACCCTTCAGCATCAAGATTTGATATAGAAACCAAAATTCTAGATAATGAAGGTGCATGGAGAGTTTGAGAACTTTTCCAACTTCTTAACTTATTAGGTTCAATTTATGAACTCCTTGTGCCTTTAGTCTCGTTTCTTCTTAAGTAAGCTCACTAGATAATTCATTAACATCCCACTTATCCTTAATAGTGTTATAGTTATTTTGGAATGGTCCATACATAAGAGGCAATGAGTTCAAAATAAAATGCACCCAAAAGAGTCATCCATAGTCATACCCAAACTCTTAAGTCTTGCTGCAATATTAGTCATATAAAGGACATGTTGTTGTATACTTCACAATCCATCATATTTCATAGTCGTGAGCTTAGCCATTAGTGTCCCTGCTGGTGACTTATTAGTGGAACGAAAGCACTCTTTCACAAGCTTAAGATATTCCTTAGCTATTACACTTTTGGGAAGAGTGGGCTTAATGTTACTAGCAATTGCCATCCGCATGAAATTTAGACATAATCTGTTAGGCCTATCTCATGTCTTATGTTTCAACTTCTTAGCCTCATTGCTTGTATCAATAATGTCAGCAGGTTTTTCTTCCAAAAATGCCAAGTCAATAGTTAATACATCTAAATGGAAATTGACTTGCTGTGCCGTTTATAGAAGTTTAAATTGTTAAAGACAGTAACAACATTAGCATACGAATGTAGGGAAACAACTGCAAATACATAAATGCTCATTAAATTAACAGATTCAAATAATCAAACACGTAAAATATATTGTAGGTCTCCTTTGAGCAAGCATAATAGTATATATATAATTATCATAATTAGAATACCATTTAAACTTTATAAGGAAATTAAATTAATCTCACCAAATACATATAGCCATATATATATGACAAAAGTATATACATTTCCTCCTTTGTGTTTATTAGTTATAGAATATCGATTTATCTTTGGGTAAAATCCTTAATTTCTATCAACCAATAAATCTTCATGATAACATTCCATAAAATTCATAAATTATATGACCACACATTCAAAATTAATTTGGCCACTTTGGCAACTAACAAATTAATCCTAATCTTAATGTCATATAACTTTATTACGTAATCAAACAAAGCTTATTAAATAAGTGTAAGGACCAGAACCTCTTATATCTTAAACCAGGAGTGTCCAATCCCCTGGACTTATGTAATCCTACAATACTACACGTAAGACCATCTGTAAAGAAAGAGTTTGTATCAACTGTTTATCTAGACCTGTTATAAGAACCATTTTCCAAAAACATCTCATTTTGAGAAGCACCATACATAACATTACAAAGCTTTGTTATCCTTTCATCAACAAGACAAAAGGACTTAATACATATATGCACATATACATAAGTATTACAAAGCATTGGCTTGAAATCAAGCCTATAACAAAATACATATAGCTTTGATTAAAACTTTAATAATTAATACATTATCCATAAAACATTTTCCCCATTCTATTACAAGAGCTTCCACAAACAAAGTTGGGGTTCTTAATCCTCCCACTTGTTCAGAAAGTCCTGAAAGTCGGTCTTGTAACCTAACTGAGTATAGAACTCATCTTCATCAACACTTGAAATTGTAAAACATGAGCCAAAGTCCCAACGTACAAGTAACATAAGCAAATACAAAGTGATAAGCATACTTAGGCTATATGCAATGCAACAACCATCAATTTATTAACTATTAATTAAGTTCATCAAATAACATGGGAGTATTCAAACTCCGGAACAAAGCTATTGAGAAGCTGGGGGTCCTGAGTAATAGTAGATATTCATGAGGTTGATATAGGCAGCCCGAGTACCTATATCTCCTATACGATATAACTGAAAAAGAACAATAGCTTCATTTAAGGTTTACAGTCTTTTCTTACCTTTACTTAACATAATTAATAATATCACTTAGTTCAACCAATCCTATAAATGTAAACTAAATCATATTATTTTCTCTTAAGAACAAGTAAATGCTATACTGATACCTATTAAACTATCGACTACCCGCTGAGCCACTTATAAATTGTCATTGCATTATGATAGAGGTGGCCTAAGCGTCTAAATTATCATGTTAGCCTCATTAATAAGGTTGCTGCTTTCTAGAGTATATTCAACGGCACACGCACAAACAATTTTTAACCCATCTTTGATTAATGTCAATTTAGGATATGCCTATCCTAACAAACAACATCCAAGTTATTGCGTACCTGATACATCTGTAAAAAGGCTACTAGATGCACTCAACTGAGATGAATTATCTGTAAGAAAATTTAATTCATATAAAATTGAATATTATTCATAAATAATTCCTAATTTTGTCATTCAATGCAAACATAATTTAAAAGTCATATTTAATCATAATTTAACATTCACACACACACATACACACACACACACACACACACACATAAAATTCCTTTTTTTAATTTTGAAAATAATTTTTTTCTTTATAAAACAGGGCAAAACATGGTGTATAGCCATACATGGGGCGATACAAACTTGCACAAGCACGAGCACGCCTAAGTTAGAGAAAAGGGAAAAGAAAAATTTTTCACCAAAGGCTAGTAAGGGTCGGTACATGCCCATTCTTTTTAAAAAAAAATCGAATAGAGGCTTGTAAGGTCCCGTGTATCCCCTTACAAAAAAAAAAAAAATTACAACCAGAGGACTTTAAGGTCCCATGTACCCTCTTACAAATGGAAGAAGTCACGATCGGAGGCTTGCAAGGGCTTTGTACATGGTATAAAGGGAAAACACCACCTTTAGAGGTTTATAAGGCCTGTGCATGCCAATACAACCCAGCTTACATAGGTTACAAAATCTTCTATTTTTCAAACCTCATATTATCATCTTTTCACACATCCCACAACAATCTAAATATTATAAAAGCATCATACAACTTATCACATGCACTTAACAAGTCCAATAACATATAAACTCCATTATCCAACAACTCATATAACATCACATAACCTACACCAATTCACTCATTCCTCTAAACTAATTACAACATTTCCAACAACTCAAATAACTCAAGCTCTATAAATTCATTCAAGTCCTAAAGATCTATTTATATAATCAAACATCCTTCACTCCGCAAAACTTCATTTGAACAAAATTATATCCATGCAAGAACAAGGAAATGGATGAATAGATAAGTATACAAACTTTACCTTAAGTAGCTTTAACTTATAGATGATGGATGGAAAGGAGTTCTTAGTGAATTTAGGAAGGAAATTTGAATCAAATGGATGGGATGTTGGAGCCAGAAGATATCGTCAGTTTAGTGTTTGTTTTGGTTTGATATTTATCAAGATTTATTTGGATAATTATCATGTAACTTACCTTGACTTTTAAGGCTGCTAAAGGAAAAAGGAAAAAGACTTGGGCTTGGGCTTTTATTTGATGTTTAGGCTTGGTTTAAGGTTCAAAATCTGCCAAGGCTTAAATTAAATATTCACAAAAATTTCATATTTCAAACAAGTAAAACATATACATGCAAATTAATTAAGCATTTAAGGTTTTAATTTACCTTCGGGTAAATCTTGGAAAATTCTAACAACAAATGGACATCATTTATTCATATATTTTCAATAATAGGCATTAACATTTCATGAATAAATGACTATCAATTTATCACAAGACAAAATTTCATTAATTAGTTTGACCACTTTGGTGACTAATAAACTATCTACTTTATATTAATGTCATGTATAAATTTAACAAATAACTCAATTTAATTTTAATAATAACATGCAAAATATATAACCATGACATATATCAATTATTGACCATGATAACATGAAAAGGAAACAAAATTGGCCAATATAAATCTGTATGTTTGTGTGTGTGTGTGTCACAATAGTCTTTCCCTTTCTTTTTTCCTTTAGATATATGTATGTATGTATATGTATATACTTTGTGCATATGAAAAAACAACATTATAAGACAAGGGAGAATCAAACTCAACACTTTTCATTAAATAAATAACACCGAAAAAAAATCAATATTCATTTGATTCTCAATAAAGCTTTTCATTCATCTGCTCATTCCTTGAAATGATCTAAATTAAACCTACTAAACTGATTTATTTTTATATATATTTGATTGATGATTTCATGATTTAATTGGTATAGTTAAATTGTAAAAGTTTGATTTGATGACATGATGAATTATTAAGTATTTCAATTATAATTCAGGAACATAGTTACTTGTTTGTTGAATGCTAGGTGTGGTATTATTAAATCAATTCTAATTAAAGATTGGCTTAATTTTTTTTTAATTGCTTGTGCATGTGTCATTAAATCCGGTCCGGGAAGCGGCAACCTTGTTAACGAGGTTGACATGGTAGATAAGCGTTTAGGCCAACCTTGTCATGATGCAATGACTTTCATAAGTGGACCAGCGGGTAATTGATAGGAGGAACGACATCGATATAACATTTGCTTATTCTTAAGAATAAATAATATGATTTAGCTCATGCTTATAGGGATGATTGAACTGGGTGATATTATAGATTAAGTAAATAAAGTTGAATAACGGTTGTGATTCCTAGATGAGATTATTAATTGTAAAGTTATGTAGGAGATATAAGTATTCGAGCTGCTTATATTAACCCCATGAGCAGCTGCTATTACTCGGGACCCCAGATTCCCTCAGGATTGCATTCGAAGTTTGAATACTCCATTATTGAATTGTTTCACATAAGTAAAGATAAATAATTTTATTATTCATTGCATTGCATTAGTTAAGGTGTGTGCTATCTTACATTTGCATGTGCTGCTGTATACTAGGCTCTCGACTCACTTTTTCTTTAACAGGTAGTGATGAATATTATGATGACATGAACTATGGTACAGATTGGGAGACCTATCTTGATGAGTAGGACAACTGGAACTCCCTAACTTTATAATGTTGTTTTCTTAAGAAGGAAGAAGAAAGACTTTGTTTCGGGATTTAATTATATAGATTAAAGCTTACTTAAAAGATTATGTTTGTAAATCTAAAGTACTTAAATTTCTTTCCTTGTATAGTTGAAATTTCAAGTTTGTTTTGTGAATGAAAATTAAAGTATCGTATATGTTGATACTATCACATGTATATAATTTAAGTTATCTACTCTTGATTAAGTAGTATTTTTAAAGTCTAATATTTTGTCAGGTTAATCAAGCAATGAGCATAAACTCGTTCTTTTTTAGATAAACTTACGTATGGTATATTTGAGTATTATATGTGATTGGGGACTTGGCATGTGATTATTTGATAAAATACATGTCGGGTCTTTACATTCCTTAATGTGAAAAGACTTAACACCTCTTTCAACACTTAAATGAGGTTAAATCTTCCTTTTCACTATTTCATGATATTTCATGGTGTAGAATATATATATATATATATATAATATTTCAAACTAGAACAGAACAACAAAAGAAAATGATCATAACGTTAATTTTTTTATGAAATCGATTCATATCTTACAGTAAGGTTATAATCGAAGTAACAATAATTTCTTATGAACCATCATCATTACTACATTGTTTCATTCAAACCATAAACTATAAACAACCAATTATGACAAAAAAAAAATGTCATCATCATTATTTTTATTGCAATCAACATGGTTAAACTAAGATTTTGAAACATTAACAAAGCTATCATGACATTTAAAAATCTAATCTTTCAATAAAAATTAAAAGGGTAATTCAAATCGTAGCTCTAATACCATATGTAAGATACAGACTTTATGAAAAAGAGATTTAACTTTTCCTTTACGCCATAAAGTTAGGATTTTGAATAAATTAATTTGCCATAGATGTTAGTTGTTGATATTGCATACCTAATGGAGAAGATGTCATGAACTGGGAGATTGATTAATCCCTTTAATAAATTGATTTCTCCCTCTTGACTTTGCCTTTCATTACAAAGAATTTTGATGGAATAACCTTTCATATCGTAATATATTTTTATACTTTCTCTATGTAACCCTAATAGGTAGAAGGAGGACCAATTTATATATCTATTGTTTTAATTTGGTATATCCATCAAATACCAGTTTTAATGGTTGAGATTTGTTTTGACTATTAAATATACAACTTAACTATTTAGGACCAAATCAAAAAGAGTATCCCTTAACTTTGAGGCCACATTCTAACACCCAGTACAGTACATATCGGATCTCGTGGACCCTTATCATTCAGCTTGAGGAATTAAGTCCAAAAAATGATGAATCAATTAAGAGCGTAACCTAATGTAAAGGTAGCCTTCTACACACATAATGCTCTACTAAATTTAAAGTTTTCATTGGTCAGTTTTATCATGTTAAAGGGATAGTTTTATAAAACTCGAATTAACTATCATCCTAGGCATAATATATATGTATGTATTTTTTAACGAATATACTTATAAGGTGCTAACCTACTCGATTTCACATCTATTAGAAAATCTTATACTTTCATTGTAAGTTCAAATTAGTAAATAATCAAATAAATATATCACACACACAAATATATGTTTTTAAAAAGTAAATGTTAAAGATGATGTAATTTGGAAAATGATGGATGAATAAAGATTACAATTGCATGAATGCTAAATGAATATTGAAAACATAAATAAGTAAATAATATATAACTAATATTATGGTGTACTTAGATTTTATCTATTTTTTCCAAAAACTATCTTGAGCTTCAAAATATCAACCCATATATAAAGTCTATTCATTTCTATGTTTAATTATTTGAATTTACCTATAACTGCAATCTACCAACTAATTTTTTTTTCTTTCACTTTTTGTAGTTAACTACTCGAATTAGATATCATAAACGACTTAAAAGATAACGAGAGAAAAAGACTCAATAACATGATATATATATATATATATATATACACACACATCCACTTCCTCATTAACCATTTGACTATAGAAACTACTTATGGTCTCTACAATCTTTAATGTCTAAGACTTCCACTAATGACATTAAGGGGGAGATAAATTGAAGTTCTCATTTGCCATGATCAAAAGTTCAATTGTTTGCTTGATAGAAGAAAAGGAGAAGTATTTCAAATTGCTGAAAGAAAAAAAAAATGGAAAATCAAGAGTAAAAAATGTAGGTTAAGGTAAACTTTAGATGATGTGGGTAGATTTATAATGATTTTGGTAGTCATTTGTTGGTTCAAAGAATCTAGATCAATGCATTGTCCACAACCATCGAATCTTGTAGCAAATCCAATGACCCTTAGACTAATTGGAGTTACAAGCGAGTCATGGCTCACTTAGAATCATACAACAATCCCCTCTGCTGGTCGCAACAACACAACTAAAACCACTAGAAGTTTTTTTAGCTTAGCTTAGAACACATCTAACTTGGTGGTTGTCTCACTTATCAATTTGTGATTTTCAAGAGACCGAGCTAAGGAAAAAAAAATCTAATTCAAAAGCGTAGGCACCCATCCACGCCCCTACTAGGCTCAAGTTGTCCTCACGAAAACAAGATTTCACTTCCTGATCAACCACTTACTCCTCAAGTATACTCACTTCAAACAAACTTGGAATTTAACTTGAGAAGTCTTTTTAGAAACTTACTCTGTTTGCTGATTCTTCACCAAAAGGGGACGGAGGGCATATATAAATTTAGAAAAAGAGCTCCTTGAGCTAATCTCAAATTGCTTAAAACATAGGTTGACTAAATATCCCATAGCTGACCTCCAAGATGGATCTCTATTGTGACATTGAAATTGAGTAAGCCTATTAAGTTACTTAGATTGCTTCACTATAGTTATATTGTTTGACATCCTATCACTCCCCTCAAGTAAATTTAAATCCATCAAATTTACTCCTAAAGATAATGGGAAATGACTCTGTAGCTCGCATCCACTTCCTTAATAATCATTATGCATCCCATGTTCTCCATAATGTGCCTCCACTTCTCTCAACCGTCTAATAATCACTCTTACTAACTTGATTGTTGAAATGATTGCATCAAACAACATTGGCATCCACTAACATATGTTTATATTCCTGCACAATTATATTTAGGACTAAATCCAATAAACTCTATTGATATATTAAATACAACAATAATGGATAGTAAACCTTTAAACATCGAGCAGTTACTTGTAAAAATGGGTATAATTTTCAAATGTGATATTATCACTAAATAAATATGTAAATAAAATGATATATTGAGAAATATATAATCTTTTTTTTATAGATAAATTTAGGGCTATAAATGAGCTAAACCAAGCCGAGCTTTTCAAGATTCGGGCTTAGCTCTTTTAAAATTTACCAACTTCAAGCTTAAGGCAAGTTTTTTATTAAGCTTAAAATATAAATCTGAGCATGGCTCGTTTAGTTAAACGAACCTTGTTTTAAGCTCGAGCTTAAGCTCGGCTCATTTAGAAATCTAGCTTGAGTTGAGCCGAGTTTTTTATCGAGCATAATGAGCTTTTATAGAGCACGAAATTAAAGCTCAAGTTTGACTCGTTTAAATAACTTATGTTTCCATTTTTTACAATCCTAAAAATAATATATAAGAATTGTTAAATATATATACATATATATTAAGTAGAAATTAATTTTTCTAATTATATATTAATATGTCATAAATATAAAGCTTATAAATTTGTTAATGAACTTATTAATAAACTTACTTACGAACCTATTTACATACTAGCTTACCGACTTGAATTAATGCTCAAACTCTGTTCTTTTTGATAAATAAGATTTATCTTTGACTCAGGACCAGTATTGATGCTACTGAACCATAAGGTTAGCAACGGACCAACTATTTAAATATGGTATAGAAGGGCTCTTCCAATGAGAAAGTTCAAGCTATGCTACAAGTAATAAAATGAATTTCCTCGTCATCATTGGCTGCCCAGTGGTACCCACCTATTAGGGTTTAAGGGCCCAAGTGGCAGTGAGGGGACAAGACAGAGATAAATCCGGCTAGGGTTTTGGCCAAACCGTCGCTCCTGGTTTCAATTCTCTGGCGCAACCTAAAGTTTTGCTGACAAATGAAAATGGGGTTCTTTGGTAAGTTGTAGCCTCTTCCATACGAAAATGCCGAATCCATCATGTTTTTTGTGAACTGCATTTGATTTCTGATCAACGTTTGTTGTTTCTTGGTACGTATACTAGGAGTTGAAGTGAAACCGGGCAAAAAGGTGAACCCTTTCAAAGCAGATGATGCCCAAGGACGGCTCCGTTTAACACAGGTACAATCTTGATCTTTTCATTGGGTTTTATCTTTCAACTGTTGTTGATGCATTGTCTACATTGCAACTTAAAGGGAAAAAAGTTTTTTCCATGTTTGGCAATTGTCTGAAGTTAAACGCAATATGTTTGATACTTTACTGGGGCCTTTTAGTGTTAGCTGATTGAAAATAGGATAGTAATTCATTGGGAATTTGGGATAAGTTCACAGGATGGACTGAATTGGAACTTTGCTAGTCCTATAGATAGGTAAAGTTTCCATTTGTGTCTTCCTGCCAACTGGGTCTCTCTAATGTGATTATTATTAATTTTACCAAAGTTTTGTGAATTTGTAAAATTTTGTACCGGAATTTGCCCTGATTCCAAGGTTGATTATCCTTGCCTATTTGCGCATTGGCTGTGGTTTGGTGTGGAATGAAAATATATACGCTTTATTGCAATTAATTTTACTTGTTGTCTTGTGTGATATTTAGGCAACACTGGGTCTTGGTTCCTCGACAGACAGATGCATTTTGCAGTGTTTTGGGATACAAAAGAAACCAATTTTTTTATGTTCTTTAATACCTGATACAGCAGAGTCATGTTCTTTAGATCTCGAGTTTGAAGAAGATGACTCAGTTTCCTTTAAGGTAATTGGTTCTAGAAGCATCCATCTTTGTGGTTACTTTCTTCCTGATGATGAGGATGAGGGTGATGATGAAGACATCTCATATTATGAGTATCCTTTGAGAATTGCTATTACTGGTTTATCGCATACAAAAAAAAAAAAGAGTGTATAGTTGGTAGATTTTTGTTAGTTCTTAACTTAAGTCCGCAGAGATCCATTTGCAGAAGGTGTTTCTCGTGAAGGATCTGATGATTCATCTGAGTATGATTCTGAAGATGGGTATGAAGATGCATTGCCAGATGATGATGAAAGTGACCGTGACATGCTTCCAGCATCTTCGGTTCCGAAGAGTGGAGGTATATTTTTGTCTTCTTTGGCTTCAGTCATTTGTTTTTTGTTTGCTTTATATATATGTATATGTATGTATGGGCATGTTTTCTGCTATCTTAATTGAGATTCTAATGTTCTGGTCACATGCATTGCTGGTTTGCTTTCTTTCCATATTTAATATTGGTATATTTATTGTCGTTGGGTGTCTTTCTCATTCCTTCATATGTTTCTATAAGGGTCTAAAATGAAAATTATCTCCCTTAGTAAACAAATGGAGTTTATTTAATTATGTTTAGTTTTGCTGGGAAAGTGTAAAATGTTTAATTCTGCTTTATTCTAGTTTAGTGCAATGATCTATCTACTTCGGCCTTGGAGCTATTTTAGGTTCCTGAGCGGAGGGCTCACTAGGGTTCTCTCTCTCTCTCTCTCTCTGTTTATTTATTTTTGTCTGAATATCTACCATCCTCACGTGCCTTATTCTTCCCCATTTTTATCAGCTTCCATAGTCTTCTTAAAGACTCAACAAAATGCTTTGCCAGTGCCAAATTATTTTTTTTCCTTTTTGTATTATTTATTTACAAATACACAAATGACTGAACAACTCTTAATTACAAATGCCCAAATGATCAAACTACCCTTATTTATTTACATGAAACAACAAAGTACTCTTTTAATATATGCATGCTTAATAGGTGCTACCACATGTGTCTTATCAGGGGTGGTGGGTTGGAATTGCAAATAACTACCTAAACTTTGACCTAAATGTGCAAGTACCCTGCACTTTCAAATGTTGCAAGCGATCTTCCTAAATTGTAAATAACTTCTTGAACTTTGACCCGAGCATGTACCTTTGAACTTTCAAAGGACATCTGGTATTTTTAGTTCAATAAAAACATGCCGAGATCAAAGTTTAGACAGTGTTAAAGTACATATTGATAAGTTTGATGGAGGTTGTTTTCAATCTTTGAGGGTTATTTACCAATTTATCAAATTTCAGGGGGCAATTTGCACCATTTGTAAGTTTAGTGTGTGTATCTGCATTAAAGTAAAAGTTTAGGAGGGTTATTTGCATTTTTACCTTTATTGTAAAATGATGTCATTGCTGAGGTATCGATGTCGAGTGCTGATATTTGCTTCTCACTAGAATGAATAGCTATTTGAGTTTGGATTTAAAGTTTTAGAGATGTTGATATGGTCCTTTTGCAATGACACTTTCCTGCAGCATTTTGTTTGTTTGATTTGCACATGTAACCTAGAAAAAAAATTGCTGCAGTTGTGATTGAGGAGATAACAGATGAGGATAAGCCTAAGAACACGGATTCTCAGTCAGGTCAACAAACAGAAAATGGACCAAATGCAGAAAATCAACTTGTTGTCAGAAAGAACTCTAAAGTACCAGATGTGGAAAGTGAGGATGAAGATGGTTTTCCTTTATCTATTTCAAATGGGTCCAAAGCTGCTACTCATAAATCTGAAGCAGTGGCTGAATCAAATGAGGGAAATGCAAATGCAGTTGAAGAAATGGAAAAGAAAGATGGTGACCAAAGTGCTGATGCTAAAGGGAAAAAGAGAGATGTCAAAACTATTGAGCAGGGCAATCAGCAAGATAGGTAAAGAATTGCTTTTTTTTTTTTTTTTTTTTAAATGGTAATTAACAGTATCGATGAGCACCCTTTTAAGTTTTTTACAGTTCAGTATTTTAAGAAGCACATGTTATTAACATAGGCAAATATATGATTACATATGTTCGCCCAATAATATATTGATGCATGCCTTGTATCTTTTACTGGAAGTGTTAGCAGAATTTAGAAGTAAAAGGAATGGCCATAGTCTTCTGTTGTTAGCCAGACTTATCAAACAAACATGCCCAAATTGATCACTTCAAAGAGCGAATTTTTTTCTAAGAGTCCTTCCAACTGCTTAAGTCATGTTTAATTGTTCCTTTCTTTTGATACCTGCATCTTTTTATATTAATAGGCAAAAGAAGAAAAAGAAACAGAAAAAAATAGACAAAGAAGGAAACGCTGATATGGATGTAAGCAATAGCAAGGCACCTGATATGAACATAGATGACGGGGACAAATCTGACGAAAAGAGTGCAAACAGAGATCAGGTTCCTCCAGCTGGAATTGCTCTTGGTCATGAGCCTTCAAATGACAAGTATGTATAATATCACTTATGGTTACTGTTCTCCTCACTTAGCAAAAAGTCACAGTTCTCCCTTTGTTTTTTCTTTTCTTATTTGTTTTTTTCCCTTAAGTGCATAGGTCACGACCCTCATTGTTGAGCTCACTTTTGGTTTCCCTTTAGTGAGGGTTGAGAGCAGTTGAATGCATTTTACTATTCTCATGCTTATAGTTAGTTCCTAATGATGGCTGCATCAGACCACAAGATGGAAATATTTCCAACTGTTGGAACTTCTGCAAAGATACCCTGTCAACATATGTTGCTTCATGACATAATTTTCATATTATTGAGAGACATGATTGTTGGTATGGAGTATGGTGATTGTTTTATAAGCCTAATTATTTATTTATTTTGATGGACAGCATGGAAATATATATATCATGGTAAGTTGCTAAGAGCAGCAGATTCATGCTTGAAAAGATTAGGAAAATAGTGATAGAAAGTGGTGAGATCACTCCTTACCTTGCTATAAGAAGGGAGGTGGCCCGTGATATCAGATAACATCATGCTATTAAAAAGGACACAGCTGCAGGTTAAGTAGGCTGTCTAATATCCTTCCCCATCTTTCTTATCATATATTTTGCTGGAGGTGCATAGTTGCAGTCATCTGGAATTTGAAATGTTTATTTTGAGGTCCAGCTTTCATGTAGCGATGTTAAGGCTTTCTCTCTTACCATAGTGTGGACTGTGGATTGCTTTAGAACTTGTTGGTATGGCATATTAATGTTGTTTGACCTTTTCTTTTGGTTGATGAATCAGCAAATAGATAGTGGAGGTAACATAGGGACAAGATGGATTAATAGAATTTTTTTTTTGTCAGATAGAGATTAATAAATTAAAAAAAGAGAAGAAGCAAACAAAAGAAATTTTATATTTCCACTTTCTATTGGGATGCGCTGGAGAAAAATTTTTCCTCATTTGGTCGATATGACATGAAGGGAATGGAAGAGAATGGCATATTTATTGGAACATATCTTTCCTTATCTTAGTTTGCTTACAGCATTCTTGGGGGTGCCTTCGTAACTTCATATGCAATTCCATGCCTTTTTCAATTCACTTCTGTTCAAGTTCCAAGCAAAGCAAAGATGTGCTCAAAAGTGAAGAAGTTTCCACTGACTTTCTGCCATGGTCACTTTGTATTCTAGAATCTATATAGCTAACGTGAAATTTCTACTCATTTCCTCTCACTTTAATCCGCATCCTTTGTATTTCTTACAACCAAATGCACGTCTGGCCAGAAGGAGAAAAAGAGAGGATACCCCGGTGGGGGGGGGGGGGGGTGGGCAGGGGGCGGAACGTACTTGCAAGAGCACAACCACATCATGCTTTCTAGGTGTCCCGATTAGTCAATATCTTTTGGTCTCTCATTATCTCCCTATTTACAAATAGTCTTGTTTGTGTTTTGGCTTAATGCTTGGGAAAAAGTGAAATTCTTTTTTTCAGCTTTCATGGATTGAATGTCTGTTACATTTGTTTGTATCTCGGTTTTTCTACTTAACTGGAGAGTACAATTGTGTACTTCTTTAAAAGTGCATTTTAACTGGACTCTGATTTTGAAGTTCACAATCGTTTATATTATCCATTTGTTGATGAGAGGTGACTTGATTTTTATGAACTGAAGTTTGTTTATTATCAACGCCAGTGTGTTTATATTTGGCTTATATTTTGATATTCTTGTGGTTATAAAGCCTCTATTTTTTATTGACCATATCATGTATTGATAATGCACAGCAATCAGTGCTTTGTATCCCTCCAAAAGAAAATGCTAATACTGATTTTATAATGTACTGGCATCAGAATTTCATCATTTTCTTTATTTCCAGCAAAAACAATGTAGAGAAGAAAAAGAAGAAAAAGAAAAAGAAGAAATCTCAAGAAACCGGAGAAGCGGCCATGCAGATAAAATTGCAACTAAAGAAGAAAAGAAGTCTATTTCTGGCTTAAAGGATCAGGAGAATGAAGCTAAGGCTTCTCAAGTGAGAACTTTTCCAAATGGCCTTGTTGTTGAACAGCTTGCAATTGGCAAACCTGATGGCAAAAGAGCTGCTGGGAAAACAGGTCACTTGTTTTCTCTACTTTTATTTTGAGTAATTTGAGTGATGAGTTAAGCTTTGCTGGTATGTTGAGTGGATGAAATTTTTGCTCTATGTATGTGTAATAGAACATCGACTTACCTGGTGTCTCCAGGGATTGTGGATACAGATCGTTGGGATATTGACTTTTTGCAAACATCATGAATTGTGGCCCATAGGTCCCTTGGCCTGTCTGTAGGAATATCATTCCTCGCTGACACATTTATTTGATTCCTACAGGTCAGTGTTCACTACATTGGCAAGCTGAAGAGTAATGGGAAAATTTGATTCTAATGGAAGAGCACCTTTTAAATTCCGTCTAGGTATCATGAGAAGAGCATCAATTACATTCATGTCTCTTTTGTTTGCCTCTCCTTTAAATGTTCTCTTGATTGTTGTTAACCCAAAACTATTTCCTTCTCTAATGTGCAGGTATAGGACAGGTGATAAAGGGGTGGGATGTTGGAGTAAATGGTAATTGACCACTATATTTAGATCAAGTGATTATAATAATTTTTTAATGTGGTTGTGGCTGCTGCTGTGCTTTAATATATAGATTTTGTTTTTATTTTCTTCATAAAATGAAGAATTGTTACATGATCAATTAAAATTGATTTTTTGGGCTCATTATAGAAAGAACCTGATGATCTCTTGATTAGGGCTCCTTAGAGAGAATTCTAGATCTCTAATTAAGGGCTCGATTAAAGAGAGAACCTTAATATCTCTTCAAATATAAAATCTAATATTTTTTCTGCAAAATAGAACCTATCTCTTTTCTTCATTTTTTGACCAATAAATAATATTTTGCATAAGAGCAGTTACATTGACTGCTAGTTCAATTTTAATCCTTTGACACATAAGCTTAACTACACATTGTCACTATCTAGAACATAATAACTGACATGTAAACATCCTAACACATGATGGAAAAATATTCAAGGGGTATTACATGTGATCCGTATGCAAATGTGGTGGGTAACTACCAATTATGTTTTGAAGTAACTAGCACCTACACGACCACGTGTTAGAATACCATTGATAGTTATACACCATGTATGTATTAAATGTAACATGTTATAGCCACCGAAGCTTTTCTTAAAACATGACAGCATGATTGATACCACACATTACAACACATGCACAAACACTGTTCATGCTACTGTTCACGACATCGCACAGGCACTGCCCCATATTATTACTACTGAAATAGATTACATCTATGCCTTTTATCACATCATTACATAACCTCATTGTACGTGTCTTGTAACAATAACTTTTGTATATATTTTACTTTTCAGGGATGCGAATTGGAGATAAGAGAAGGCTCACTATTCCACCTTCCATGGGGTATGTAGTTGTCATTTTCAACTCTACCGTGCCAACATTTTATTTTGCTTATCCTGCAAAATGTATCGTTTTCATTATTGAAAGGTGCCAAAATTTTGTGTTTCAGTTTTGGACTCATCTTAGTTTTTCACGTGCTCATTTCTAATTTTTCTTCCCTCCATGAATGTTTTTCTTGAATGCAGCTATGGGGCGAAGGGTGCTGGTGGAAAGATACCACCAAATGCGTGGCTTGTGTTCGATGTTGAGTTGGTTGATGTTCGTTGATTAGTTTCCTTTAAATATATTACACAGGTCCTGATTGCTGTATTGGCAGCTGGGAAAATTTTGCTCTTAGTAATGTTTTAAGGGGGAAAAAAAGAAAAAAGAAAAATTCTTTTGTTTTGTATGATGGTGATTCCTAGTTTGGCAAGATGGTGAAAAAGCAGCAGAACGTTGTGCTAATTTGTTAATGGTTTTCAATGAAAATGAATTTTGCCTCCTTCCTAGTGTTACTAAATTTGCCTATGCCCCCCCTTTTTTTGGAAACAGCAGCTTTAGAAATGTGCAGCCTTTTGAAAAATCGAAACCAATGACTACCAGATTTGTTGAAAATTCATTACCCTGAATTCGCATTTTAGTATTTACAATGTGGCCAGGCGTTGCATAATTTTTTCTTTTAAGCAGGTTTTGGTACCAATAAAGGTGCATGACACAATTCTCAATATGAAGAAATCTTTTATATAATTATTATTTACAATTTAGTTAGATACTTTTAAAATCTGACTTCATCCACGGATGATCTTAACTAGGGTTTTGATTTTTAAATTTCTGGTAAACATCAAAGTAAATAAATCAATAAATGGAGAATATCAAAGGATTTGTTTATTGTAAATGAACAGTGGACAAGCTGATGGCTTATGGTTTCAATCTGGTTCTGACCTGTCGGCATGAGTTCTGAACTAATGGACTCGGAACCAGACACAGGGGGTTAAGGACGGTTCATATACACGTGAGCCTTCTTATCTATATTTTTAAAAGATAAAATTAAAAAATAAATTAATTTTAAATAAGATAGATTTTAGATTTGAAATAAAAATTAGCTTTAACCCATTGGATATGTATTCATTTAGTCACGTGCACATGCATCTTTAAGAATACTTTCAAGATAAAAAAAGGCTAGTTTTAAATTGTTAGAACATATCTATTTCTTATGTAGTTGTGAGTAGGTAGATAAAATATAGTATATTTACTCGTTACTTACTATCATGTAATATTTTCTTTTCTCCTTTTCTCTTTTCTTTTAAGGACAGACACTGTGGATTCATGGGTCCAAACCACCGACTAGTCTAAATTTGAGAATTCATTAAAATTGTTAGAATTCTAGTCAAATCAAGACTCATAGTTGTGTACTCGAACTCTAATCAAAACATTGATCGACCCAATCCATGAAGATGTCTATACTCGATTCTGGCTCCAACCTGCTTGTGTTGGGCTAGATCGGTTAACAAATCCAATCCAAATGTGGTCTGGCATATATGGTACTCAATCGTCGTTTTGATTTGTTGTATAGTATACTTCACCTTTCTATCCGTGGTGAAACTTTTATCAAGATTAAATTCTCAGGTCTATTTTTTTCATCCTCCATTTCTAATGCCACTGTCACACTAATTATCTTTCAACATGTCCACAATTCCTAATTAAAGTGGATATTCCTAATTGAAGCGTACTCAATCCACTCACTTGAAGTTCTCAAGCTGGATCTATACTCCACTGTCTGACTCCATACTTAAGTTTCTTACGGCCACTTCCCAACATCTTTCCCCCACCGAAGGCCAAATTGAAATTGTTTTTAGAGAACAATGGAAAAGGTTTATGATGGATACTTCCATGGTGGTGTTCCAGGTGGGCTAATTGTGATGGTGTTGTTTATGGTGTTGATGATGGTGTGATAATTTTGAAATGTATTTATTTTATAAGATCATGTAAAAAAAAACCAGGATGTAATGTATATCTGTAAATCCTACAAAATAAAATTGTGTCAATACAAATTATTTAAGAATAATTACCTTATTGCTATCGTAAAATTGCGATCTAAAAATCAATTAATTTAAAATCAAAAGTCGCATGTGTCATATGGATTTAAAAATTCTTTTATGAGCAAAATCAAATGTTGAATATGCGAAATACGTAGAAAGATAAAACCACATGTTAAATGCTATTTTACGATGTAATTATAAAAATATTTGTTATATAATTGGACTTGTATAAATAAGTTTGTGGTAATCTGATGGGTTTTTCCCCTCTCCATCTAATGTTTGAAGCTCTAGGATGCTATATACAAGTTAACTTGTCAAATCTCATATTTAAAGTTTAAAATATCTTAATATCGTATCCAATTACACTTATTAAATAAAACATTTTCAATTTCTTTTATTGATTATTTAACACATGTCACTTTTTCAGCAAATAGAAATAATTATGTTAGTTGAGAGAACATTAATGAATACTTGATTAATTAAATTCTCCACTCTAAAGTTTGGGTGATAGATTATATAATTGAAAAATATCCGGATACCAAACTAAGATCAACCTTAAATTCAACGCTAAATAATTGAATTGAATATATGGCTTTTAACAATTTCTATTTTAGCTATACTGAGTTGATGACGAGCTTACCGCAGCCCGACACGGTCGGTGTCTACGCGGAATATCTGGTCTCAGTGTAAATTTGTAATTCGCTTAAAATTCCTAGTATTGACCTTTTTTTTCTTTTGTTTTTTTTTTTGGCCGAAACCTAGTATTGACTTTGATACATCGAGATTTCTGGGAGTACCTCGGAATTGGTATTACATTTTCAAACGTTGGTTTACGTGCAACCCACCACGTTGCATTAAAACTTTCCCACAATACGCAATACATATACAAATAACTATATCAACCTCAAAGTTGGAATTTAACGGCTAATAAAAATTTTCGTGTTCATTAATATTACTTTAATTAACAGAATTAGCTTAGTTTGCTAGGACGGTACTTCCAATAAATGGAATAGTGATACACGTTAAGTAGTTAACCAAAAAAAAAAAAAGTAGAAACTTAAATAATTAAACAAGTGGATTAGTAAGCATATGTCAAATTAAACAATCAAATAACTAGATTAACTCTCAAGAACTTGAATGTATGTATTAATTTGCTAGATTAATTATTTAATTTTCTATTTTATTTATTGGTGGCTTGACATGTAATTAAGTTAACTCTATTAGTTAAGTTGTTGAGATAGTATTTATGTACGTGAAAACTTTGATTAGATATTAAACTATTTACTTTAATGTTAAGATGATTATATATTTGAAAAAAGTTTAGATTCTAAACATGATGTTAATCCTTTTTTGAAAAGAAGTTAGCATTAGACTTAGATTTTGGCTATACCGAGGTCAATAATTTTTTTTAAATTTTATTTGTGTTTTAGTTATGTGTACAAAATATTTTTCCTCAACCTAATAATACATGGAGATAAAATTCTTCTTTACTTCAAAATCAACACGAATTTCAATGTAAATGAGAAACATAATTCAATAAATTATATTTAAATCCAATCACTTCGAATAAAACATACCTATGGGGATCCCCTCATTTCTCCATATGTTCCAATCCATGTTATGTGTGTATTTCATATTGAAACCCGGTCATCACGGGTCTTGGATTGGGCAGTATAGAACCTTCAACCCTTCTGCTATTTGGTTTAATATTTCGGGAGGACAGCGCTCCATCCTATACGGGAGCCTTTTAAGGACTTGCACAAATCCTTAGGATAAAACATATATACATGACACAAATGACTTGAAATTGAAAGTTAAATATGAAACAATACATTTATCAAAGCAATACCCATATAACTAATTATTTTCTATTCTCATTAAACTTGATGCCATCCTATCAAAGCATCAAAGGAAAGTAACATCTTCAAACAACATTTACTTACCTGGAAGGTTAGTTAGTAGTTGAATGTCCGATTTCAACAAGAATTAGGAGAAGGCAGCACTAGTGCTTTCTAATAAGGTTTTTTTCATTTTTTCATTTTCTTTTGTTAGAATTTTGAGTACTGAGAAGAGGTGGTGATAATTCAATTTTAAAATTTATATTTTTTATTTGTTTTTTCCAGTATACTTTTAATGTTTACGTGCATGTATTTTTGGGTAAGGATATTTACGTTTATTTAATAAAAAGTATTTTTTTTTTCTCTATTTTTCCTTTCATATATAATAATGTTTCGGCTTTTGGATTCAATATTTTTCCAAAAACAAAAAAAGAAAAAAGGAAAAAAGAAATGAAGTTGTCATATATAAGTAATCCTACCGCATATGGTCACCTCAAAGCTATGTTTCAAAGATGCTGTTAATACGGCAGACCATATTAGCAAAACAAACTTAGTTGGTGCTTAAGGATTTAAGGTTGAAACCTTTGTCAAGCTAATTAGCCTAAAATCTAACAATTCAATTTCCTTTTTCTTTTTAAATAAATAGTGTTTGTTAGTTTAGTTGCATAAATTTAGGAGTGAGCAGCTAGGCTTGTTATGATAAGCCAATTAAGAACTTTACCTACAAAGGTTCAAACAAGATAATCAGCCCACTCAAATAAAATCAACCCAACACTGTTAAGGATAGAAAGTATAGTACAACATAAGCCAAAACAAACATTCGAGTATCTTGTAACCCTAATATCAAGACATATACTCTTTCCTCTACATTCAACGAAAACCCTAGAATTATCGACGTGGATATTCTCCAGCTTACAATCTTTCCAATCTTAGTTGCTTCGGAAATCAAATGCAAAAAGTTTGTAGTTCTTCTACTTAGCTTATGATTTCTTGAACTCATTTCTTTGCAAGAATGATTGTAGAATTAGGGTTTGTAATTCATATTGAAAATGTAAAGATACTAATATGAATTTGTGTTTGTGTGTTTGTGTTTGTTTGCGAGGATAGAGGGAACACTCACTAGTCTTTGAGTGCCTAGTAGCTCCTATGACCTAGGATTGAGTTCAACACTGAATTCAAGATGATCCCTATTCATACTTCCTCTGTTATCCATGTTTGTTATTCCAGTAGATAGTATTAACTACTATAATTGTACTTATATTTCAGTTGTTAAGTTGAGTTCCTTTCTGTTATTTGTTGAAAATCAATAAGTCTATTGTCTTTCTTGTAACATCAATTGAAGTACTCTTACTAAACATAATCTTTCAGATACTGTGGTATTTGTTTCACCCTCTTGATTGTATTAGTCTTTTCCATATCTTGTCATGTATATGACAAAAAATTTTGTACCTAGTACCTAAAATGTAACATTTCGAACCCACCTCTACCCTGTGAAACTTACAAAGTATAGATTATCCTATGGAGCCTGTAGCTTTTTTTTTTTTTTTTTTTTCAATTTCAAGTTTATTATGATGTATACAAGTTATTATCATGTAAAATTACCTTATTTTTATATATTCATTATGAATAGCCTATAGAAGAGTTTTAAAAAATAATTTTTATAATATCACAAGTTTTAGAGTATGCAAAGTTTGTTTGTGTCTTAAAGTTGAAATCTGTAACAAATATCCATAGTACTTGATTGCATGATTTCAATGAAATTTAAAGGATTTAGCAAATTTTAAAATAAAAAACTTTGAATAATCTTTTAAGGCACTTCTATATTAATTAGCCTTAGAAGATAAATAACACTTCTATTGACTTTAGAAGTACAAGTACATGTAATCAAAATTATTTCGAAAAAAATTATTAGTACTTCCAAATAAAATAATATAAGTTTTCTAAATAAAAATTTTCAAAAGTAGATTGCAAATGATAATATTTAACAAAAGTGATCACAAAATAAAAAAAAAAAGATTATCATTATTTATTTTATAATTTTTATAGAGTAGTGCTTTATCGTAGGTACAGAATCCCTGAGAAAGTACCCTCTATATAATAGAGTACATGTTATAAGTGGTAAGATAAATACAAGGCATGAAGACCCATACTCGTACCTTATCTTGTGAGAGTATATTTAGAAAAACTCTATTTGTATCCTATATTGTGATCTTTAATGCCACTTGGATCCTATAGAGTAGGATACGAATAGATACCCTATACAAGCAATGATAGATTTGAGGCAGGGGCCCGCCCCTTAGACTTGGAAAAATAAAATTTTAAAAGCTTTTCAAAGAAGAAAAAAATTTGATTATTATTTGTATATTATAAAGAGCAAACATTGACATGAAAATGACTTTAGTTTAGTAGTTAGTGTAATTCCTAATTTACATGACATGATTGTAATAATTACTAAAAATATAATATAAGAATGTGAACAACTATAATAAAAAGTAATAAAAGTCACTCTTAATTTTTTGCAATTAAAATTATTAAAGTATGAATAAATAATAATCGATGATAAACCGATGTTACTGTAAAATTCAAAATCAGTTTCCCTAAGTTCAATACTTAGAAAAATAAATTTTAATAATGATAATGATTTTCGATTATCTTTGATATTTTAAAACTATAAAATAGGACTAGAAAATTTATTATTATTAATAATTAGGATAAATAATTACTATATAGTAAAATATAATATTCTATGAAAAGAACCAATAATTCAACAAATAATCATAATTGACTTTAAATTTCAATTACAATAAAAGACGAATAATTTCTAGAACTTATTGATTATAGAAAGATAGTTTAATGATAAATCATTAGAATTATAAAATATAGATAAAAGACTGAATAATATTAAAGAATCTAAACCTTTATTAAGTATTTGAATTATATCAATGTAAGGACCCGGACTCACCCTTATATTTAAAATAATAAATCTAGATCACCAACCACATATAATTTGCAGTGTTATATGTAAAGTTGTCTTACAAGAAGTGTTTAAATAATTATTTGTCTAAATCTTTAAAAGAACAAATTTGAAAACTATTACTTTTAAGACTTTTAAGAAAAATATAACATTTTCATTATCACATTTCATAAAAGATATAAACTTAAAACATACATAGTTAAGTATAGATATTACAAACAAAGGCTAATAACAAGCCTTATACAAAAGACCTAAAAGATAGACAAAGCTATAACATCTATTACATATATTCAAAGTTACATTAAGCTAGTCTATTACAAAAGGAAATCCATCAAGGTCCATGGTCAACATCTTATCCTCAAATCATTTAGAAAGTCCTCAAAGTCCGTACCATAGCCCATTTGCATAAAACTCATCGCTATCATCACCACCTGAAATTGATAAAATATAAGTCAAAAGCCTAATCACAAATAACGAAAACACAAGCTTAATGTCATATAAGCTTAGACTATATGCAAATACCACAATCATTAAGTTATTATATAATCTTTAGTTAGTTAAACAACACTGAAGTATTCAAACTCCGGACAACATGGGTATCTAGGGAAACCTGAGTAATGATCTCGATGCTCAAGGGGTTGATATAAGTAGCTTGGATACTTATATTTCCTAGATAAATCTATCCATTAACGAATAAGTAATCTCATTTAGGGTGCTTAGCCGTTTCTCAACTTTACTTAACTCAATCCATAATATCACCTAATTCAAATGTTCATAAACATTGAATTAAATCATATTATATCCTTTTAAGAATAAGTAAATGTTATACCGATACCAAATACCCTATCGACTACTCATTAAACCACTTAAAAAGTCATTGCATCACGACAGGGGTGGTCTAAGTGCCTAAACTACCGTGCCCCCATTTGAGCAAGGTGTCGTTCCCTGAACTGGATTCAACAACATAATAGACAATCATACAAACAATTCTCAAGTTTTCTTAAATTAGAGTAACTTAAAGTACGCCTATCATAAGTAAAGAATCAAGCATATTACTGCGTATCTGTGCTATGAAGATAACCAATAGAAGCACTCAAATGAAGATCAATAGAGGAACTCAAAGGAGTATCTATCACTGCTATAAGAAATTCAATTTAAATCAATATAAACACTTTAAATCATACATAGAACATCACTAATTCTAGGCTTAACTCTCATGGGAATTCAAGTGAATCCAAAGCAAGGTCATAACATATCATTTATATAAACAAATTCATAACAACTCATAAAATCATCACAAGACAAATTAACAATCTAAATGAATGGTTTGAGAAAGTTTTGAATGGAAAACTATAGGGGATACGCTGGCCTCCAACGTCAGCAGCGTTCAGGTGGTATGTTACACCAAAAATTCTACACTTGCCAACTTTGACAGCGTTAACACAAATGCCGGTTGTGTTGTGGTCTATGCTGGCAGTGTTGAGCTGGTGTAGACTGCAACTCAAATTTATCAAAATTTCAAGAGTTTCACGAGGTTGGTCCACGCCCATGAATACTCCAACACTGGCAGTGTTGCCTTTCTAAGCCGGCAGTGTGACTTCTACGCTGGCGCATTTAGGTAGTGTACACTGCAGCATGGATTTTAGAAAAAGTTGCAGATCTCCTTTGTTCGAAAACACAACTTTAACTACATTTTTTACTTTCAAACTCATTTCCAACACTAAACCTTAACCTATATCTATTCTAACTTTTAACACACAAAATCTTCACTTCAAACTTATCAAACGTCTTTATTTACCATTTCAAACACAAATCATCATCCAACCTCATTTAGTCCATTCATTCTACTCTAAAGTATCTTAACCCTACTCATTCCCAACTTCATTCCCTTCAGCACTCTTTATTATCTACTTAGCACATACCAACAACTCATATATCATCAAAATCCTACTTCATCTACAAATAACACATGCAACTCCTTAAGAACTCATTTCAACATGTATATTCATGAAAACATAAAACTCACATCTCTAGAGAAACTTAAACAAGCAAATGAGTTTTCAAACAAGTATAAACTTACCTTAAAAAGTTTTAGCTTATTGAGAAACACTTGAACCTAAGAGCTTGTCTTGCTAAGAGTTTAGATGATATTGCTTAAAGAGACAAAGGAAGAAAGTTTGGAAAAAAGATGGGAAAATTCGCATGGAATTTTGGTCTGTTTTGGAAAGTGTCTTTTTGATTAAAAATAGACTTTATACTTATCCAAATATTGACTTTAGGAGCTGCCATATTATGGGCTTTGATTTGCATGGGTTTGGGCTTAGGCTTCATTTTGGGCTAAAATAATTGAGTTTGAGTCTTGTTTTGGGTCTAATTTTTCTACTATGTTTAGGAATACACATTAAGTATATTTAACTTGTCTTAAACAAATTTTCATATACTTCATTACACTTACAATTCATAAACACAATATTTATTCACACTAAGATATTTCAATATTTAAACACATTATTACAACACATATACCACGCTCAAAATCATGCACAAATGCTATAGCACTCATGTGTAAAATATAATTTGGGAATAGTGGCTATTTCAATCAATATGTTAGTTAGAAAATTCTGAATCTATAGAGAATAAAATCCTCATTTAACCATTGTAACCTAATAATTTTTATAACTAATAAAATAAATAGAGTAATAAACGTAAAATAGATATTAATCTTAAGACCAAATATAAACTTTAGAATAGAACTATGAAAAGTAATAAACTCATTTATAATTTAAAAACCGAATAGAAAATTCTTTGACCCTAATAAATACTAAAGATAAGATTTCGTATCTTGAGCAAATAACTCAATATATAATTAAAAGTAGCTCTATATTTTAAAAGCAATATAAGACAATCCATTTATAAAACGTATTGGCTAAAATAATAACTAAAAGATGAATCGCTAATTATAAATATGCGAGAGAAAAAAAACAAATCCATAACTAAAATCTAGGCTTTAGAAAAATATTCTAATTGCACCATTGTTCTAGTTAGGAAATTCTGAGCTATGAACTAAAATCCAAACTTAGCTTACCGGGTCAGAAAAATCTTAATCTTTTATACTTTAAACTTAAATTTGAACTCAAAACAACCTAAAAAATTGAAGAAGCATTTAATAATTTTTTGGAGATATAACTTCTAAATAACTGACATATTTGTACCCATTTAGTTTAATGAACTCTCCTAAAACTACGATTATTAATTAATTAAATAATATTATATCAATATTTGTACAATTTGGTGGAAATTGTGTATAACATATGATTGGAAATCACCCAAAATCTCTCAGCCGAATTCTATAAGCAAGTTGAATCAAATTAGGATGTTAAGGTCAAATAAATGGATGGGTAAGCCAATTAGAATTAGCTAACTAGACTTCTCATTCAATGCAACGAATTCATGCAAATCAAGTTGCAAATTCGGTGGAAAAACTTCCTCTTTTAGTCAGAATTGTTGAGCTGCTGCTTCCACCTTCTTCTATATGTAAAACACCTTAAAGAATATAACAACAAAACAACTCTTGATAGAACAAAACTAGCTCCAAACAACAACAAAAACGAGCCAAAAAACAACACACCAAAGCAGCAACAAAAACACAAAGAACATATACAAACACAACCATTAAAATAGCTCAAACATCACAATTCAAGTTTAGGGAAATCAACAAAGAAATATTCGTATCGAGTTTTGGGAAAGGATTAAGCACCCCCATAATCTCATACAAGGTAATCTCTAGCTTAAAACTCCATTTATATAGTATAATACATATAGAAGTTAATGAATCATATACTATGATTATGAGATATTATATGTGTCAATATATCATGAACAATAGCTAATGATAATGGGAAAACATAAAAAATAATTAAATAAGCAAGTATAATACATATATGATGAGAAAGTTATGAAAAAGAATTGGACAAACATAGAAGATGATGAACAGTGAATACATTGGCCCTATGCCAGCAATGTACTTGGTAAAGCTGATGGTGCAGACGAGTAAACCCGCAGTTTCATGCCCGCGTTCACTGAACAATGCTACATAAAATTTTTTACTCATAAAAATAAATGAATACCGGTGGCATACATTGGATATATTGGCAGCCTTCATGCCAGTGTACTATGGAGTGAAGCTTCATAAAAATTCTGTTACAAGCAAACATTGACATCCTAAGATTCAACACCGACGGTATTGGTGTCGGCGTATGTGTAAAATTTTCTTGGACGAATTCTGTTTCATCCGTAGCAGAATATGCACACATACACACACACACACGCGCACGCGCGCGCACACACGAGCGCGTGCGCGCACACACATGCACATAGCGAGAAGAAGAAGAAACAAAATATTAATTTAATAAATAAATATAAATATTATAATGTTTAAAATAATCGATTGAGTGATAAACTTTAGTAAATATTACAAATAGGAAATACTTTTGTATATTAAACAAAAAGATTAAATTTATGATAAATGTATTATATAAGTAAATATACAAGAATGGATGGAAAATGTAAATAAGTTATAAATAGGAATAAAGTGATTCGCATAAATAACTATAATAAAATAAAATGAGATCTAGAGAAACACGATGAAACTAAATGTTAGAAAATAAATATTAGTTGCCATAAGGTAATCAAACTAACAATATAAAAATAATAATGATGATAATAATAAAATACCAAACTATTAAACACAAACTTTATAATTACTCGATGAAATAAAATTTAAGTTTAGTAAATATTTGAGATATATTCAAACTCCAGGAAACCATGAATATATTAGAAAAATATTAAAGAATTAAATACTAAATGTAACTATATAAATAGGAATTTCAATTAACATAAAACAGATAAGGTTGACAATAAAAAAGAAAATAATAAAATTTACTATCAACACGGACACCAACGAAAGAGGAACTTAAATAAATTTAGAATAAAAGAAAACACCCTAAATAAAATATAGTTATCAATTAAGATCAAGACAAGTAAAATGAAAATAAATAATAAATACTGAATACCAACTACCTTAAGATAGATATATTAAAAAGACTACATAAATGAATAAAAGCGTAATGATAAAATTATTTAAAATACTCTATGACAATTATCGATATATATAGAATAAATAACATTTATAGATTAATAAAATTAAATTAATTATCATACAAGCTTTTCAAACACCTATTCATACGCTAAATCGGAATTAAAATGAATTTAACAGACCAAGTTTAAGGCTATGCAATTAAAATCAGTACTTACAATTTTAGGAAGACTTATCTTACAGAAATGTATTTACATGAATTTTCTGTCATTATCAAAGAAGACTAACCCTTATAAAACATTAAAATTTTTTTGGGAAAGTATAGCGTATTAAAAAGAATGAAACTTAAATTAGGTCATAAAAAGTACAACCGAAAGCCTTATGGATAATAGTATAATAATAAATATCTGCTATCTCATTTCATAGGAAATATAAAAATTTCTTAGACTTCCAGTAGCATATTACGACAGTTTAGCAAGGACGACAGGTAAGTAACTTTGACTTTATCACATTACTTGTGCTTGTAATATAACTGCATTTGAAATAATATATTCAACTGATACGTATGCGAGATTGCTTATAATGCATGATGTTTGGTGTATGCTTGAATGCGAAATTATCATAACATAAGTGATAATTCTATTATATGATAAATATTGCATGAACCCTTTTGATGTTGATTTGTGAATTGTATGATCACCTTAAACTTGACTAAAAACTATAGGTACCATAAATGAAAATGGATATGCATTGCATCATACGCATATTCTACATTTTTAAAGAAGTAGTGACTCTGCTATGTACTAGCATTTCAGTTCTCTGGTGACATGCTTGGTTTTTCTAAATGACATTCTCCTAATTCTTCCAAGAGCACCTTGTTCTGTTCGGTTCTACGGGAACTAACTAGTATCGAAGGAATGCCGCTCGTGGTATCGACTAAAATATTTTAAATTAATTTGTGAGATTTTATGATACTATTCTTCCTTGGTTCTGTGATTCTTTGGGACGGTATATTGCTTGTAATGGCTTCCTTCCAATCCCAATGAGAGGGCATAAATCTATATTCTGTTTAGATTCCGAATATCCAAGCTTATTCTTGTACATATGATTGATTGTTGCATGGCATACATTTGTTAATTAAACTTATTTGATATTGCTTGATGTATGGTCTGGTTAGGTTATCTCACTGAGTTCGTGGTTCGCTCACCTCCGAACAGTTTTTGTGCAGGATAAACACTAGCTGGAAACAGGTTAAGAATGTGTGAAGAGTACTTCTCAATAGGCTTTATTGAAGTTAGAAATGTAGATTATGATAAACTTAGAATGCAAATTAAATAATTTGTATAAACAATTGAGATTTGTATGATGTAGGTTTGAAACTCCATTTTTACTATTTGGTAGGGGATACTGATACTCTGCGATCTTGGTAGAGAATGTGAGAAATCGGATTCCATAATTGAACATTCGTAATATTATATGTATATGTGTTACTTAAGTAAGATATATTAATAAATAAGTTGAGTCTTGTAAACTCTGACTTGTAAGATGGTTCTCATATTACGGATGCACACGTGGTATGATAACTTTAGATTAATTTTACTAGGTCTCCTTTTTAGATGTGACAGTTAGGCATATGTTTATGTATTTATAAGGTTATGGATTCAAATACTATAAATGTATCTCTGCATTTTCAATTACTCTAGCATTTTATTTTTCTCTCTCTTTTTTATTCGTTTAACTTTTCTCTTTTGTAATACTAATGGAATTGAATTCATATATCATAGAATTATATTAAATTAAATAAGTTCATATGGACAAATAATTTTTATTTATCGTACACTATATATTGTTAAACACTAAACACATTAGGTATAATACTTAAGAAGGAGGTGAATTGAGTTTCATTTTTTTTTTTTTGGAATTTTGTCCTAATTTGAAACTTGGTTAGTAACTTAAGAAACACAAGTATATATATCAAAAATACAAGATGCAATAAATAAAGAGATAAGGTTGAGAGAATCAAGCCCGAAGTTTTAATATAGAGTTCGACCTGCTACGTAATCTCCATCACACTAATGCCTCCAATGAGGACTTCTCACACTATACTAATCACCAACCTAACAATGCTTAAATGAGCTACGCAAAATGTTTCTCAAACAAATATAAGTGTAGTGCTTTTTACAAGAGTTGCAAGAAAAAGAAAAAAACAAAGCACTATTCTTTTCTTTTAATCTTAACTAGGGATTTGAATTGATTTACAAAAGTATAAAGGAGTAGAGTAATTTATTTATTTGTTTGCTTACAAATTAAGGCTCTTTTATTCTTGCTTTGATCTACCCATAAGCTCTTATATATCAAGGAGTAAAAAGTAGATGTTTGACACAAGAATCCCCAAGCTCAATCTTTCATTAAATGCGCTTCAATAGCTAGAAAAGTTGCAACAGATCTGGACCTTTGTGTAATGGTTCGGACATTTTGTTCATCTGATACAAGCCAAACCTTCTGATTATCAAAAGGTCCGAACCTTTGCGTAAAGATCCAAACTTTTGGGTCATTCTATATATTTTGTTCACAAGTGGTATGGACTATTACATAATGGTCTAAACCTCTAGAGCACTTCGTTATTGAGGCGTTCAAATGGTCTTAACCTTTGTGAAATAGTCCGAACCTGTTGTGTAACTGTGTATGTGCTGTAATAAGGTAACATGTAGGTTGGATCTTTTGTAAAGTGGTTCAGACTTCTTGAACAAAAACATGCTTTTTCATTTTTTTAAGTCTTTTCAACATGCTTTGTTTCATAATGCCTTTGTATGATGATTATATTGTTCAAAATCATATTTAATTTCACAAACTTAGTTTCAAGAAGATTTATAGTTTTCTCTCATCAAAAGTACATATAATCTTTTAAGTTCATCATAAATAATAATTATACTATCTGTATTACAAGTATTTGCATTTTATCGCATAAGTTTTATAAAATTGCACTAATTATATCATTTGAGATTTCATGTATTAACTCTATTATTTTTAATTAATAATTAACTGTCAAGTAACATATATCTCTTACAAAATATACCAAATGAATTTTTTTATACTTATGAAATTTTATAAAATATCATAATAAAATCGTTAACAAAATTCTTATATATATATAAGATGCAATATAATTATAATAGCAAGCAAATATATAAAGAAATTTTTAACATTAACTTAACTAAGTTCCTGAAAACTCGTTGTATCATCCAACCTGTCTTTGTATACAAGAGTTGTTCACCTCTAGCATAAATGCATGTCAGTGGAGAGAAGCCAACAAACAAGTATAAAATCTTACAATCATTTGATTTTGTAAAATTAAAAATGGTGATGCTAAAAGAGGATGATACTGTTTGGTGTGTGTGTGTGTATATCTTTTATTGTTTATTTTGCTGTTTAGTCCTTATCTTTATGGTTAAAATTTTTTGATATATTGATATTGTTGTAAATGACTTAACAAAGGTTAAAGCCACCTATCCATTTCTACTTTCCTAATTTTGTCTTGATTTTCGTGTTAATACTATATCCATTTCTCCATTTTCATAACTTATATTATTAATACACACATATATATTACAAATATGGCAAGTATATTGTCGCCAAAATACTTAAAGGGCTCCTATTATGAGGAAACTTATGATTATTTAGGATTTGTTTGGTTCGTCTCATCATGGTCGTTTTAGCATTTTATTTTTGTCATTTTAAATAAATTATTTATCAAGAAATAAATACAAATAAAAAATAGATATTTTTACTCATAAATAGATCAATGTAAATCGAATACAATGCAAAAAAAAGATAAAAATGTACTAATCCAATTATGTTGCATAATATTTTACCTTTTACTAGGTAGATAAGTAAAATACATATCCATTATAATAATCGATATACCACCATCAAATTCACCACTTGTACTCTCCATATATTTTTAGTTTTACCCTTGAATTGGAAAGATCAAACACCCGATTTCAATCAAATCGACAAGTATTTATTTTCTATGATAAGGCCATCACATCAAGCAGCTATGAATGAGGATTTTATAAAGCGGATACTAATACTACTTTTGATATCTTGGGTGCAACGAAATTGAGATTATTGATTGAAAAGTTTGATAGAGAAATTTAATTTTAAACTTATTATTATTATTATTATTATTATTATTATTATATTATTATTATTAAGTGTGTGAATGAGATAACTGTTCCTTTGCAATTATGAGATGCATTAAATTTTAAAATGGATTCCATAAATCTAATGGTCCAAATCACTAGGTTCAAGTACACAGTAGAAGGGTGTGTAGACTGCGTATCCTCTTCCTCTTGCGTCGACCTAGGGAGACAAGACATTGGAAGTGAGAATTTGAATGATTTAAAGAGTGTGGGGTTCAAGTCAAGAGATAGAGCTTCGATTTTTCCTATACCTAGTATCGATGCCATCGATTGCCATAAGGTACACCATTGCAAGAAGCACAAGTAATTGAAGGAAAATATAATTCGTAAAACCAGATTCCACATCTAATCTTACATAATTTTGAATCGTATTAGTAATATGTTTACATTCGATTGCCATAATGAGAAAAATAATCCATTTAATGTATAGAATATTTAAGAAGAAATAAAATTGCAAATACAACTGTATAGTGACATTTTAGCTCTTAAGCGTGTGAATTGAATTCTTTATAGCTTTTCAAAATATGAAACTCTCCAAACCATTGCTAAAATTTCAAAACCATTGCTATCAATTTATGGAGACTTGAAGTCATATTAAAAGCTTAAAACCTATCTGTACCTGACCAATGGTTTGGGAAATGTATTTGCAATCATTCCAACTCATTGAAATTACTAACACCAGCCTTGAGGCCACCTGTTCCTAGCATCCCACCTAGGAAACCATCTCCTCTTTTTGACGATCCGAGCCACCCAAGTTAACAGTCTTGTCTTTGCTTAATTTTACCAGAAATTTTTGAAGAAATCGGACTTTGCCATGGCGATGAGTTGACGGTGTTGGTAGAACAACAGATGGAGTACAAGAATAGTCATATTGTTGTTGGTCGGATTGGGGCAAGTGGCTGAATAAATCATCCTCCGTAGGAAAGATCTCGTCACGAGTCCTTACGGAAGTAAGCCTCAAGTATCTTTGCTCGAGAGATTCCTTTGGTATGTCTCTTGCTAGCAACGGAGACGCACCACCCCAGTTGTTAGTGCCCATACAAGGATGTTGTGGTGTTCTAAATTCTAAAAGCTCTCTTTGATGCATTTGGTTTGTAATCTCTTGATGATCTCCCCCTTTTGGTTGAGTATGGTTCTTGAGTCTCTGCAATCTTTTTTTGTCTATTTCCACTTTATAAGAATGAGATATCAAAATTGCTATCTACGTGCATTAGACACTCCTCCCAAGTTGCAGGCTACGATATATATGAGTTTCATCTGTATCTGTATTTTATTTGTATATAATATATATTCGATCTTTTTAGTTATTTATAAGTAAAAATATTTGTTTTTATTCATACATGCTTCTTAATATATAGTCTGTTTGAAAACAGTTTTTGTATTATTTGTGCTAATAAAACAAATAGATCCATAATAAGAATAAGTGTATTTTTTTTTTTTTCATATAGTTTCTTTACAAGTATACTTTTTAATATTTTTTGGCAACATACAATAATTAACTGGTTACTTTGTGCAATCCGTCAAATTGATTGGATTATTGGGAGAGGTTTGGCAGATATGGTAGTTGATGAAGAACCTTTACTACTGAAGGATATTAGGAGATTCATCCGAGTATTAGCACATCACGGATTATAAAATATTGTCGTTGACACGAACTAAGAAATTCCTTATCCGGTTTCCCCAAAGACTCATCATTGTTCGCGATGGAACATCGAAATATATCAAACTATTGAGGTTGGACAGCGGCAACTATTTAATTTAAAGGGAATAAGAACAGCGTGTAAGATTGCGAAAGAAATAAATTAGAAAATGAATAATTATATGAAGTACGCAAAGGAAATCATCACATGATAAAAAGAATAATGTTAAAATTAAAAATTCTGGAAAGGGTAATTGATGATTGTAGGATGATTTATTGATAGCCTTCAACCACCACTGATTTTTCTTTATGGTCTTGCACCACTGCAAATTTGTATGAAATATTACAATAAAAATTATGATGACTGCACACCATGATAAAAGAAAGGCATAGCTAAGGATGCAACCAGGTCGGGTTTCAGGCGAGTCATATAAATTAAAACCCGAACCCGCTACACTATAGGACATACCAAACCCGACCCTATAACCTTGTAAGGTTTTCCTTCTATATCCAAACCGTCCACCAACTCGGTTACCTGTCCGACTATCAAACTGATTATTTGCCTGAACACACGCTTAACATCAACCCGAATCCGCCCCACTTTTTTTTTTTTTTCTAAATAGATTTAACAGATTTAAGCCAATAAAATAATAGTCTGATAATATAGCAATTCACCTTCTCTTTGCCAACCTATTTTTAAATTTAGCATGTTACTATGTTTATATTTAGTAAATGTATTTACATTACATTTTTTTTTTACTAGAACTAATGGATCGGGTGATATGGGTCAAGTATTCATCAGGTTTTATTAGCATCCAAACCCGATCCTAATACCCTACAGGATTTTTTACTTATGTCCAAACCCGACCCTACTACCCTATAGAATCGAACCCTATAAGGTTTTTATCGGGTTGGATGAATCGAAAATCTGTTAATGGCCGACCCGGTTGCATCCCTAGGCATAGCACTAATTTTTAAGCAAGCAAAATTTTCTTTGTAAAACAACTAAAACTCTTAATAATGAAAAGTATTTGAGTGAGTTAAAAACATATTAGTCTTACATTCATGACTCAATCTGATAATTATTAAATAATCACTCTTGTCATTAGTTCACAACCAGTAGAGGGAAAATTGAATATTGGAACTCATGTTTTGGGCTGGTATGCTAGGCTTGGAAAACAATACACCACTAGTGGTGCATTAAAGGGTTATTTGACATGGCCATTCCAATGCTCAAGTTAGATTGTATCCTAAGTGTATAAGGATAAAAAACTATAAGGGTTATTAGAGTAAGCCATGCCTCTTTGTGTTCCCAATGGTGTGCAAGTCTCGAGATCATGGGATTTGTGTGGAATTAAAGATAGCTATTGCGAACTTGGGAGTTAGGCTACTAATCCATGTCTAGGTGTTCTCTCTAGTGAAGTTAATAATAGTTTTGTGGAGTATGTCAAGTAATCTGGCTTGGGGTCTACCCAACATGTCATTCAAGTGGCCAGAATACCAAGCCAAGGGAGAGTTGGTGCTCTTAGAGGTTCATGATAACTCCATCTAGGTTGATCTTAAACCTAATAGCTAGCCTAAATGCATGATAGGTTAGATTGGGCTTGAAAACCTATGTCCCATAGTTGACCATCAACGCTTGCCCCTCCTTACTCCTATTGTTTAAGCGTTAGCAAATGGAGTAAGTTAGGCAGGTAGGTTATCCATGTAGAATCTTATCCACTAATAAAAAATGTTGTTTGCAAATATTGACTTTAATGGCACAAGGCTATAATGCATCGTTGGTGGCTAAACGTAACATCAACAATTGTTGATTGAGAACTAAATAAACTTGACCAGTAATTAAGGTGAACTTAAGTTAGTTGAAGTTACATTTCACTAGACCAGATAATGACATTTAGTGTGTCGATTAAAAATGAAGAGCACATCTAAGCTGGGGACTTTAGTGTTTAAGTGGTTTGATTGAAAAATGACGACGATTCACTGGGTGTTGCCACATGGCTTGGTTAGCCAGGTGACATATCATATTCCATTTTAAAGCATGCAAACGAAGCCATGTCTCTTTGCATTTTGGTGCAAATGGGTATGCAATACCACATCGCGAGATTGTTGGGTAGCTCAACGTCACGTTTGCACCTATCAGAAGTGTGATGTACAATTATATTAGTTTCTAGTCATTAGATTAGAGCGAGGGTGTACTTGATGGTTGGCATTAAGTGATGATCATGCTTTCTGGTAACGTCTTGTCGATCTAAAGTTCATCTTCCATTTAAATCGTTTTCTCAATAACAACTTTTTTCACATTACCATCGAGTATCCTTCGTCTTCATTAAGTAAAGATTCTTCTTAATTTTTAGATTTTTTTTTAATTTTCTTCATAACATTTTGCATGATGGCAGGTAAGAGTTGCAACATTTCATCCCACACTCGTTCAAATCCTAGCAACGATGCTATAATTAGGAAGGTTACCCCTAGAATTGATAATGAACTTGAACTTAATAAGAGAAGGTTGTGGAAAAAGCATGGAGATATAAAATCCATGTAGATGATTATTCTACTTCTTTACAGGATGCTTTATGTGGCTAATGAGTTTGTTCCAAGTGACATCTATCTCATTAGCAAAGTCAAAGCATGTCATATAGGGTGTGATTTCTCTAGTCTCTCTCCAAGTGGTAATAGCTCGAGGTTTAATGATACTAAGAGCAAAGTCATTGAGGAAGAATTGCCAATGATTAGATGACGCTATTTTGAGAAGACACTAGATGAGTACTTCATTTAAATTCTAGGGGAGAACGACCGAGTGCCATTATTGTATGGCCAGAGATTCTATGTGTATACAAATGTTTGGAACCTGGACTACTTTCCTCTATCTGATTTCCAATAGAAGTGCTTGAACATTTTTATCAAAGGCTCGATAACTTGATGTCAAATTCTTGGAGGCTATTGCTCAGTTTTGAGGCTTTATGTTAGAGTTTCTGCCACGGGCATACCCCTTAATTGGTTTATAACTTTTCTAATATCAAATGATATTATAATTCTTGCGTTAATCTCTGATAGAAGAGAGAGGTGAATTTGTTCACGGCTTAGAGTTCTTTATGAAGAATTGTAAAGAGTAATACATTGTGGTTAAGCTTAATCGAGCCCTTAGTTTTTCACTTTGAAGGTTACATCACCTAAGCTAGCTTAATTAAACGATTTAGGTTCAATGATGAGGAGACTATGGTTGGATTGCTAAGGTTTTTAGATTGGCAATTCAAACTTGGTTTTAGCTTAATGATTGCGACCGAAGTTATTAGCTTCTATGACAAGTAAGGCCCTTGTTGTAGCTCCTCGAGCTTACATCATGGAGAAAAATTGATGCCGAAGGTACATCCTGGCTATTTTCTTCCATCCAGTTAGGTTCAAGGCAAGGGTTGTGTAAGTGACAAGTTATAGGTCAGAGGGCAACCACTTGAAGCACATTTGGTGTAAGCTATGTTGTAATTATGTTACTATCCTACTGACACTTTCTTCATTTCTCCTTATTTGTGAGTAGAAATAGTGGGAGAGAAGCTCAAATCTTAGAGGAGCTTTATAGAGCTCGAATCGAAAAGAGCTAGTTGGGTAGGTAGGTAGCGATGCCTCTTTGCATGTGTCAAAAAAGCGAAAGAGAGAGAGAGAGGTGACACAAGAAAGAATTGAACCAATTGTCATGAAATTCGCAGAAGCCAAGAGAACTTGAAAGAGAAAGGCCCTCAAGGCAATTATGTTATGGTATATCCAAGTGAATTTAAAGAAGCCTCAGTCATTTGAAGGCATGCCACTTAGTTCATTTGTAGCAGCAATATTGACTCTTGAGAGTAGTACAAAATCTTGAGAGTAGTACGAAATCTTGAGAGAGTTGGGTTTAATACAAAAACGCTGCAATGATTTAGGTAGAGGTGAATGAGTTGACGATCCAGTTGATTTGGAGCCAGCCAATCAAGGGGTAGAGGCCGAAATAGTAGTGGTTCCATTTACTATTGTTGCTAGTAGAACCATAAGGGCAACCATCTGAAGGGGATAATGAACTGAACTTTATTATTTTGGTAAGTGCTCATTTACCATTATTTGTGCTATTCCATTGAAGATGTGGCAACAATATTTAACTTTACCACAAGTAGAAAAATGGATACATTGTGGGAGACACTAGGCTAAAGTGCTAGAGAAGGAGTTGATCGAAAAAGAGAGCTAAGACTATCGATAACATTAAGATGGCTAGGGAGGTTAGTCCATTAACTAGTTTCAATTGTTCATTTAGTCATAAATATGACAAATGTTAAGGGGAAGTAGTGTAATCTCAATGCTGACCATAATATACTATAGTAGATGTTAAAAGCAAAGGAAGGTACTATTGCTCTCTTGAGGAGAGAAAGACAAGAGGCCAGAGAGAAGGTGAAGGTGCTGGAGGCGAAACTGGCTATAGAAAAGCACTAAGCTGATGAAGACTAACAATATCTCTGGGCTATAAACCAACAGTTAGCTTAAAAAGCTTAGAAGTTTGAGAGCTTGTTTGAAAATGCTAAAGCCAAGCTGATAGAAGTCATTGAAGCGGCTCATGGTTGGGACAAGGAGTTGCTGGTTTAGATTTCCAAATTACAAGTAGTGGCAAGGAATGGGGAGATCATGGTCAGAGTTTGGAGTCCAAAGATACCATTCTTTGGGTGGTGAATGAGAGGATGCTTAGAGAGCACTTCTAAAGTGGAGAGTGAGAATATAAGAAGATAACAATTATGTAAGGAGTTTTTCAAGCCACAATTTACGACTTCCACAAGGATTACACATGCGGTCACATCAAGAGGACTATCTAGCAACATTATCTCATGGTTGACTAGGATGAAGATGCTATCGAGGGCAGGCAAGTAGATAGGAATTTGAGATATGGTCGAATCAAGTGCTATGGTAGGCTTTGAAGAGATAGCTGTGAGTGTTGTTGATAGGCTTACTCATCCTACTTCTAAGCCATACGTTCCTACAGTGGCCAAGGTTATTCTAGTGAGTGCATGGAAGTTTTCCTAACTTGATCTCAAGTAGCCATTCTTAGTAATCCTCTTATGGGTCCCACCATCACTGTTGGAGACTAGGAAGAAAGGACCTAAAATGTGCTAAGTGGTGAAGCTATAGTGATGGGGATAAAATCTTTTGATGGTGTGTCAATTGATCTTCCTCTTGTGCTAATTGAATTGATCGAAGCTAAGCAAAGGGAAGCTTATGTTCTGATTGAAGATTTAACCCAGCATACTATAGTTTAATTGAAAATTCTTGGTGTAATTTCTTTCTTCGTCTTTTATGTGTTGAAAGCATACAATGTCGTTCTTATTCTTGTTTATACTAGTATGTTATGAATAGACACTTGCTGCCATCATTTTTGTGATTCTCGTCGGTGTGCCAACTGCACTACTAACCTTGTACTTCATGACTTCTAGATTAATAAAATACCAAAATTTTCCTTCCTTTTTAAGAATTATTTTCCTTAGCTTTGTGATTTCAACTTTATTCTTGTGAATTTAATGATAGTTGATCCATGACATCGATGTAGCTTACTTTTTAGTCGAATGATCTCACTTGTTTAACATGATGGTTCCCATTTGATTGGGTTTGATCAAATCACACAAAGAGACAGACTTCTATCTTTGTACTATGAGATTTGTGCCCTACATATTTTGTGTACCCAAGATTCGTGCCATGTAATCATTGTAGATCTAGGATTTATGCCATGAAATTTATCCCTTTTCCAATGTGGGGAATTATTCGTAATCATCACATATATCTCGTATCTTATCCAAATGCATGTAATTTGTAACGGATAATCTTTCAAAGATTTGGTAGAATCTTAACAGATGTAAATCTAATTAGATTGAGTCTATAGATAAGATGCTTCCATCATCTATTCTTTTGATTAGCCAAAGCTTCATATATCTCTTCACTACTAATGGGAATCTTGAGCAGAGTTTCTGATGATAACCATAGTCTTCCTTAATCGAATCATTATTCTCATTGATTTGCTTTAGTTGGAGAAGCCAACTCCTTAGTAGTATCTTTAAGTCCTCTCGAGGCTTATGTTCATAACAATACTGTTGGTTTCCATAGGGTAGAGCATGGTTCTTGTGATGTGGCATACAATAGGAGTTCAAAGCTTCGTTATTCCTTGTAATGCAAAAGTTGTGGAGGAGAGAAGACTTACATCTTTCATAGTTGTTGTCACGATCTTCTCAATGACACAACTTGGTAGGGAACTGTTGTAGCTTCAATAAGGTTTTGGTCCCATTGCAGTCATAAAGGTTTGTGTACATGCAAAGGTATAAATTGAATTAAAAAAAAAAGTCTCTATCTAGTATCTTGGAAGGTATTGGTTTAATGCTTTCCAATGGAGAAGGAATTTCATAGAGGAGGCCATCTACTTTGAAACCTTTGACAAATCCATGGGGGTTACACTTTATTTTGTCACCTTTGGTCGATCCTTCACCTCACTAACTCTATCTTATCATATTGATCTTATCAAGGTATCAGCAATTCTACTTTGTATGGTTTAGTCTTAGATGGCTAGCTTGCTAACCAAGGATAATGAAGAAATCAACTCATTCATCAAAATTTAGTTATCATATTCAGAGGTAGTGACTTGTGAAGAGATTCTTATAAATGTAGCTACAAGCAATAGTTTATAAAAAGACTCTTGTAACTTGACCAAGATGTCGATCAAAACTACTATACTCATCTTTATAAATGGAATGATAATATTAGATTTGACTTTTTTTAATCTTGACTACTCTTTTTCCCTTTACTTTAATGTACATGTTTTCGTGTGCTTATTAATGACCTCATATTAAGTAATTTCTTAGATTAGGTTCACTGAGGGTAATGTGTTATAACTAGTCATGGGTACCTGAAAAAGGCTATCGAGTAAATGTCCCTCAAATTCAATTAATAATCCGTAAACACTTTACCTAGGGTAATTAATGTTTAAAAAAAATGAAAGCGCAGTTAGACTTGTTTACATGCACATATTGTGGAAGCATAAGCTAAATGACGGCTTTCTAAATTGATTTTAAGCTCACTTAACCAATCATTTTCTCTTTTGCAAATTTTCCTCAATTCATGCAATTAAAACAACAATAATAAAGAGATAAAGAAAGAGAAGATTACACTGCGATATAACGTGGAGTTTGGCCTGCCTCCTAGTCTCCATGGTCCATAATTGCCTCACTCAAGGAGGACTTTACATAGTTCATTCACAATAAACAATGCCTCAATCAAGAGAACTTTACAATGCCTACCACAAGTAGGACTTTATATTTTCCTCACAAAGAGGACTTCACAAATGCCTACACACATATAGGACTTCACCAAATACCTTAACGCATGAGGACTTCACTAAAACATTCACAAACAAATATATGAATAGTGCCTTACAATATTAGCTCACTAATCTCACAATGAAACTATTTACTCAACAAATACAAATACAATATAAGAGAGTATTTTCATATAATCCCTACAAAATAAGCTCAACTCTCTTTCATAAAAACACCCCAAACACTCTATTTATAAGCTCTCAAAGTAACTTTGCTATTGCACCTCAAAACACTCCCTAACGGTCGAATCAAAAGTTTGTAATGGATATTTTTTGGTCTTGATAGAGTATACTAGTGAGCCAATCTAGTCGAGCCCAAAGTCGAGGGCTCGATTTACCCTTCTACTACCTATGGCTAATTTCAACATTGTTTCATAATTTGGCCGTAACTTTTTCATCTATATTCTAATTAAGGTAATTCAAGATTTAATGGAAATCTTAGAAAGAGTTTTACAACTTTTGTGTTTTGAGCTTTAGCATGTGTCAACGCCACCAAGGTCTAAAATGTGGTTGAAGCCACTTGCAACAATAAGAACAAAACAAAACCAAAACACAAACATAACAAAACCCAAACATATCATGAACCAGTTTTTGCTTATTAGATGTAACTTAACTAAGTTATGAAGCATTTATGCAATATATTTTCTCATAAAAAAAATATTGTAACCAACATTGGTTCATCAATTAATTGCAATCTTATGCAGGTGCCTGTAAAGTAGCCTAGTTAAAACCCTTTACCATTTGGCTCATTGGCCAGTGCCTCACTGTGGGCATCAGGTATTATTTAATTCACTTTAATTGCACAGGGTTGTCTAAAGATGTAGTCAATTTAGTTTGTATTCACAAGTGCTTTATTGGGGTTATACATTACTTGGGTACGAGTGTTTAAAGAGGCAGCTTAAAGATATCTCTCAAATTCGAATTCAACTCATGAGTGCCTCGCTAGGAAATGTTGATCAATTAGATTTGGGTGCTTAAGCAACTTGGCAAAATTTGTCATATTTGGCTCAAACTCGTGCATGCTTCCCTAAGAGTTGTGCCTGTTAACAGGCCCAAGGTGCTTGGAAAGGTGATCCAAGGAAGACCCTAAATTTAGCTCATCTTCACGGGCACTTTGCTAAAGGTTATGTAATCTAGTCGCTCAATTGATCCTAAATAGGAATTCGGGAGGGAGTTCCTTAGATTTAACTTACACTCATGAGCACTTTGTTGAGGTTAACCTCTAAGAGATTCGTATAGGACGTTTAGATATCAATCAATAATGAGCTAGTTTAGGGCCATGGCGCCAACAATGCATATGCAATTGCTCTATCATGGAGATAATTGGCGAGATAAGACGATTAGATTAGAGAATTCACATATTTTACGGATCTAACATTATATTGCAATTTAGAGATTTAGTATATGTTTTTAGGTTTTTTATTTATATGAAATAGGAAAATAGATATATGAGTGATCTATCCTTGGTTATTACATACCAAAGAAAAAATCGAACTAATTGTTCTAATCAACCGATATGATATACAATTGAAGAAAACAACAAAGAACAATATCATTCAAGAAGTAATGTATCGCAAAGGATATCATATTGACAAAAGTTGGCTAACTTTCATTAGCATATCTAATATCCCTTATGTACAATGTACTCCCCCAAGTCGAGTAAAGGCACTATTGGAACATTTAAAACTAAAACAATCAAAATAAGAAACTAAAATTAAGCTTTGAAAATAGATCATGGAGACACTCTAAACCACACGGGTGTGCCATAAAAAATCTCACAATAATCACACAATTAGACTTTGAAATGGCCTAAAATGCGGTCGTATAGTTTAGATATTATCTTAAGTGTGGCCGCATCATAGGCAGTGTCCTCTTCTATAACTTCATTCTTGACAAACAACGTTCTCCCACTCTTTGACGCGTTGTATCTTCAACCACCACCTTTAGTATAGGCATACATAGGGTATGTAACCTTCTGTGGCTTCATTTGCTTGCTCATATTCTAACATCGTCTTCGCCACGGCTATATGCATCAAATTTAATGAATTTTCCTTCAAGCTGAAACACACTAGATCATATCCATTAGAAAAGTGTATCTCATAACCATGTAAATACTCTGATTCACCCTCACTCGGTTCATCCATATGGATCCATTCAGCTAAATTCATCAGTCCTTTAGCTACACATCGAGTGATCGGACCATAAGAACCATGATTCCTATCATAAGAAAAATAACAAGTTCACTAAAAATGAACAAACTTCCATTTCATACATGATCATGGGTATGTATAATGGCACAATGAAACATGTTGATACAATGGAATATAGTTGAAAGAAACATAACAACACAAGACTTAAGCATTTTACATAAACTATTTCCTAAGGCTATTAGCATTCCAAGTCATTGGGATGGTTTATTCGTCTAGTCGTTTAAGTCAATATGCCCCTTGTTAGTGATAAAATCTCTTTAAGTACTTATAATACTTTTATAATGTTTTGATGATAACAAAAGTCTTAAGGAATAATCACATGTTTATACACTAACATTAACAATGCATGTATGTCTATGATGATTTCAGGAGCACGAACAAAGCAAAAACAAAAGCTTAACTTTCCTTTTCTGGAACAACGGGCTTTGTTGAAGACCTAGCTCCATAGATTGAATATAATAGGGAATTATATTGAATTATTCTACTAATAATTACGTTTTTGATCCAATGGGGATATTAAATAAATTTTAAGAGTTTTTATAAAATATTCTTGTTGGTAAATAATATGTATACTATATATGGAAGGTTTCGAGATCACATTTCAGATCAATGACATGACTTGCTGCTAAGAATTGTGAAGCAAAAATTTTATGAAGATGAATTGCGGCTAAATAACCAAGACTATTCAAGAAAATTGCACTAGATCAGAGGAATCTCACAATTATGGAAAGATATATTTGAAGTTTGGAAGGAATTTCACAATTATATCTTGCTCACTTTGATAAGTTGCAAGCTGGAAATCTTCAAGCACAATCTGAACTATTTTATTCCTCATCTTCAATGTCTTTTTGCAGTGAAATAAAGGAAGAATTTAAATAAATTATTTTGAAGAATCACGAAGAAGATGAAGCCACGAGCGGAAAGATATATCCTAACTAAATTACATAAAGAACATTCTTACTTGAAGATTTATAAATTGAAGGCTTGATAAAAGACAAAGACGTAACATTATACTAAGAAAACTCTACTAAAATTTGTCACTTTCATGAGAAAACATTGAGCATTCTTTTTAGTAACTCCAGCATATAAGAAAAAGCATATTGCACACTCATATTTGCTTTCAGAAGCTGCAGAAACCTTTATTTGCATATTGTACTAAAAAAGGGGATTTTTCTTTCTCTAGATTTGGGAAACTTTTATTTGTATTTGTTGTGTTGGTGAGAGAAGTGACAAGTAACACACATATGACCATGAGTTAGATTAAGTAGAAGCTAGGATAGATGATGTGGGTTGTTAAAATTATGGTGGATGTAAAACTACTTTGTACGTCTTCATTGATTTGATTAGATTTGGTGCAACATGCTGGTAAAGACAATCAGGATCCTAACGTAGAGCTGGAAGAGTAGATTGACACAAGAGATGGGACTATCATACATGGGTGAATTACACTAGAAGGTATCAATGTTTGAAGGTCAGTTCATTTAAGGTATTAACGTTTTAAGTGGTTAAAAAGAGGAATCGATGTTTGGAAAAGTGAATCAAATAAGATAACAATATTTCATAAAGTTCATTTACGATGTCAATTTTTGGATTAATCTTCAATCAAGTTTTCTCAATTTTCGTTAATAGTTAAATTTAAGGTGTCAATTTTTAGATTAATTTTCAATCAAGTTTTCTCAATTTTCATTAATAGTTATATATTGATACCTTATTTGACTCAATTTGTAAAATAGTGATACAACTTTTTAACCACTTAGAATGTTGATACTTTAAATCAATTTATTTCCAAATATCTTTTTAACCTCTCGAAATATTAATATGTTAAATGAACTTATCTCCAAGTGATGATACATTTCCATGTAATTTTCTCTATTATACATCAACAAGCATGATTCTCTCTCTCTCTTATTTACTTTGTTATTTCCATAATTTACTTTAAGATTGAATCTAAAATAATCAACTTCATTGATTTTGGATAAATAATCTGCTAAAAAGAGATTTAATCTAACTAAACTTGACTATATCTTAATTTAAGATATCAAGAGGATTTCCACAAAGAGTTTTTGAATATATGCTAATAAACATAGTTTTAGAACCAATTTTGAAAGAATGTTTTAAACCAAAATCTGCAAAAAGCTTTTAATGTAATCAGTTCAACCCCTACCTCCCCACCTTCCCTCACCCCCTAGTTACTTAACTTATGGGAACAACATCCCTATTACCTAAGCTTTCCAAACCATTACTAGATCTTTACAAATTTGGGTGAACTTGCCCTAACCCCCTTGAACACCCATGTTGGCTAATTTTCCCCTTACAAGATTGCGTGGCTAAAAATACTTGTTCTTGACCATCTTGTCATAGTATTAGACGACTTTCAATTAGTAAACCATAAGCCTTTGTGTGACCTTATCATGAACTTCATAAGTAGCATCTAAGTTAGATTTAAGACCAATTTCATTTCCTATCACCTGGAACTCCTAGGTCATGATGGTGGGAAGCTCCAATTCAATTAGGTGGTTTTCATCAATACTGAATGTTAGTAAATAGGGGATCTCATCAGTTGATGTTTGGCATGTGATTCGGTACCCTTATATCACATTGCCGAGCATCTTCTTTAGGCTCCGAGCAATGGTTCAATTTATTGCCTCTACCTAACCATTAGTCTGGCGGTAGGACACTAAGGTGTATCTCAGCTCTATATGATGATACTAGTAAAATTCTCTGAATTTGTCATGGTCGAACTATGTGCCACTATTAATGATAAGTCTACATGGTACGAATCCAAACCTTAAAGGATATAACTGAGGATAATATACTCAACCATAAAGTATGCTAAGATTTATGCTTCAACAGTGCCCTTGCTTTATAATGTACACCATAGGCATTAAGCTCAAGAGTGTGCTTTGTCATTCAACTGGAAGCCTCCATTTTGTGAAGGATGGAAGGATTGATCGGTTAACACTATCACTTGGTGGGCTTCAAAATAAGACTTGACTCTCTTGTCGGAACGACCACCACTAAAGCAAATTTCTGTACCTTTGAATATCTCTCTTCAAGACCTTGTAGAATATGACTAACATAATATATAGATTTATTTTCCTTGCCATTAACTCGAGCAAGGACTTAGGAAAGGGCCCTACTACTGATAACTAAGTATGACAACAACTTCTATTGGGATTAGTTCTGTTAAGATCGCAGAGTGGTGAACAACTTCTTCGATTATGTGAAAAAGGCTTTGTACTAGCTAGATTATTGGAACTTTGAGGGATTATTCAAGATCTTAAAGAATTTAATGCATTGGTTGACACTTCTAGATATGAACCTACTTAGTGTTGTTATCCTTCGAGTGAGTCATTGCACATCTTTAACGGATTTTAGGGGTTATATATCAAGGACAACCCAATTTTTTTTTTCTAGATTAGCATTGATTCCTTGTTGAGTAAACATGTAGCACAAAAATTTTTGGAGATTGCTCTAAAAACACATTTATGTGGGTTGAATTTCATCCAGTATAGTCTAAGGCCAAATGGCATGCCTTTGTAACAAGAGATGTCAAAGTCAGTCCTAAATGACTTGTGGACCTAATCTTTTAGCTCTATATGATTTGGTTGTAGCATGAGAAGGCATCCATGAAACTTAACAATGGGTGATTCGATTTTGAGTCCATAAGTTAATCCATTTGCAGGAGAAGAAAGCAATCTTTTGGGCAAGCTTTATTGAGATCGATGCAATTGACAAACATTCATCACTTTTAGTTTGCTTTTATCACAATCACCACATTGGTGAGCTAATGGGGTATTTTTCTTCTCTTGTGAATTCACCTTTTAACAGTTTTTGTACTCCTTCTTTTATAATAGCTTGTCGAGCTACAACAAAGTATTGTGTCTTATATTATACTAGCTTCATGTTCGATCAATCCTGAGCTTATAGGTAATTATTTATGGGTCTACTCCGGTATGTTAATGGGAGACTAGGAAAATACATCTCGATTGCATTGGAGGAAAACTGCCAGCTCGGATTTCATCTTATGGGGTAATGAAAAGCATATTTGAGTGGTTTACTTAGGAATGTCTAAGTTGAATATCCTCTATTGGTTTAGCTGGCTTCCCATTTAGTCAATCTAGTTCCCCCTTCTTCTTAACTAGCCGTTCAAAGAAGAAGTGTCACATCCCCATAGGATACCTTAGATGTAACTATGTCTCATATAACAAACTGAGCCTTCAGCAAGTTACATAATTATTATATAGCTAATATATCCTCAGGCATGGATGGATATAATAGGATCGAAGATTGTTTTTAGAAAAAGAGAGATATTGCATACCTATAAGACATGCATAAGAATAATTACACAAAGTCTAAAGCCATTACATAAAAGTTACAAACTTTGTCTCAAATGGCTTCTTGAGCTTACAACACTAGAACATCAAAAGATTACATCTCAAAAACATATACTATTACTAGTATTGGTGTCTAATTTCTATTACAAAAATTTTTCTCCAAACTCCAATACATATCTACAGTCTTCTTTCTCCCAAACTCTAGATATATCATCCATGATCTATACTAATCCCATCCTTAATCTTGATCCTGCTCATCTTGCTTATAAACCCGTAAACATTAGTATAAGAAGCATGAGCATAAAAAGCTCAGTGGGTAACAAAATCTTAACACAGTTCTTTAATCATTAAATAAAGTTTGGTTAGCAACATATGCAATGAATCAATAAAAAATATGCAACAAACATGGTTTGAGTGATCAAAATCCAAACCTATAGAGATTTATGCCCTTCATGGGGATTGAAAGATAAGTTAAGTAATTCATACCCATGAGAATCCAAAACTAAAGAAGGAGAACACTTTTCAAAACTCATATATTATTTGTAAGTACATATAACATATAATCTCCACTTCATTTAGAACTTGGAAACCCTACTAAGTATTAATACTCTAAAGCCAACTCCAACATAGGTGACCTCCTTCGTTGTCTACTTAGTTCCTATAAAATTGACAATGCTATAGTGACCTTAACCAAATTCACTAGAGTCATCAAGCATTACCACATGATAGAAATATTAATACATGACATGAATACCATGCTAATGCAATTCATGATGTCATGCAATGCATGTCAATTTAAATTTAAGGGTCTAATAAGTTTTATTCCATATTACTTGGTGATCATTTCAATTTTAGGCACTCATCAATCTAAACCATACAATCATTATCAACCAGTTAGTTATCACATTGAATACGAGAATTCATCACTCATTCATACGACATATAATATGCAAAATCCTCGATACCTATGCAATAAATCAATTTCAATTATATTTAAGAATATGTTCATTACTTTGAAATCACAAACAAAGTGAGAAGATCCGATTACTCGTCAGTGCATCTTAGTTAGTCATCATAGTAGTTAGCTGGAAAGTCCAAATCTTGAATGGTAGATCCTACAAAATAGTAAACAAAAATTACTAAGCATGTGACTAATTATGACTTCTATCAATACTTAAGTATTCTAAACTTATGTTATTGTAATCCTAGTTTATCAATCTTTAAGAAATTATAAAGTACTAAGCTCAACTATCTTCACTTAACTAGTAAAATGGGTATTTAACTTGATTTAGATATGTTATAGTATGAAATAATTAAATTTTAAGCATTGATACTTTTGGAATTTCTCAAAACTTAAAACATAAAAGTTATAGAGCTCTCTCTAAGTTTTTCTGTAGCCTATTGAATTACGTAAATCCAAGTTCGGATGAAAAAATATACGATCAAATTACAAAACAGGAGAGATTACACAACTTGTATGTACAGTCGTGCTGGCCTAAAAAAAACATCTAGAATCAAGTTTTTCCCTTGCCACACTTAGCACGAGCTACTACACGCCTGTGCAAACCCAAAAAAAAAATCCTAGTAGCGATGTTTCAACTGCAAACATCGAACATGGCCTCGTACAAGCCCATGCACATCCTCTCCTATACCCAAAGATTCCAACTTTAAAAATTTTACTTTCCAAACACATGTTTTGATCTTAACTTCAACAAATATACTCTATCACTCATACATAATCCATATATTCTTCTAATAACTTCACTTGGGCATACCTAAAACATAAACCCCGCTTCAATAACATGCTACATCAACCTATTCAACCAACAAAATCCTCTAATACAAAAAATTTAGGACTCGTACTATAAATATCATTCATCAACTTCACTTATTCAACTTCAAACTCATCAACAACCTTCTAACAAACATAACCCAATAAAAGCACAAACTACACTTACTAATGTAAACAAAAATTAACAAGATAATAAGGAAGATAAAACTTACCCAAAATAGTCTTCTCTATTTGGTGGAAGTTGATTGAAGTTTTTGGAGATTTTTGAAAGGGAAAAAGAAAAAGAAGATCTAGGTATGTGTATGTGTGGTTTGTGTTTTGTAGCAAGAGAAAGGGATGAGATGATGGCCAACTTTTTGATATTTATCTCTTATAATTAGATAAAATAGGCGTTAATTTTTTGGGCATGTGAAAGTCATTGGGTGTGTGTGTGTGCACATGCACTAGTTATGGTTAAAATTGCAAAAAATTAAACTTGGATTTGCATTAAAAAGGCATAAAAAAGCTATTAACCGAAATCAATACAAAGTTTTGATAAATTTAGCTTATAAATTTTATTTGAATAGAAATTTTCTTATGGAAATCTATATTAGGATTCTTTATAATTTAAAGATTAAAATTTTAAAATCCAATTTTCTAAAGAAGTTCAAAAGTAAAATAATTGATGTATAACTTGAAATGAGTTATTTGCAATTTTAGTTTCTCTAGAGACTTAGCCAATAAGAAATTCGAAAGCAATTAAATTAATAATCAACTTTAAAAAGAATTAATTAATTTTTTTAACTTTTCTATTCTTATTTATCATATTCCATAAAGTTATTATACTTAAATCTTATAACTATAGTGTTCATTTTAATTTATATACTAAAACTTTATTGATTTAAGGCCTATTTCCTAAATTTTGCTCATGGAAAAACTTGGGGATTACAAGAAGTTTATCTAGTATATCTCATTTCTAGCTAGTGCTCTAACATAGAGCTTGTTATATAGTTTTTGGTCGCCTCCATAAATTCCAACTCCCATAGGTGTAAGGAGTTTGGCCTTCAAGTGAGTGGATAAAGAAACCATGCGGACCATAAACAAGCTGGGTTAAATCAATATCATATTGTATGGTGACCAAAATTCCACTATAAAAAACTTAACTTCATATTAAGTTTGATGTTTACCATCACCAAGTCTCATGGGTAAAGTAATGATCCCCTAGGTTGGTTGATTATTGAATATGAAAATCTCACGCTTTTAGTGATTCAACTTCTTCTAAATGTCTTTATCCCATAGTTGATCAAAGGCGTGATTGAAGATAATGTATGCACTGTCTTTTTGTGTCCACCAAGACCTTCATTGCATTAAATCCTATTGCTCAAGATTCAATCATGAGGGCATCTTGATGGAGGACTTTAACATCCTCAAGATCTTCATCTGTAAACATAGGAGAAAGGTCAAACCTTTCCTTGTTGGTGAAGAGCATCACTTCCTTGCCCTTATTATTTATGGAATAGTTAGATTAATTAATTGGATGAGGTTCTCCTACAATAGCGTTAACTACATCTTGGGCATTGTCCTCTATGGCTTAATCATTTCTGTTGGTGCCATCTTTACATACAATTCAACCTTCTTTGTTGGATCAATCTCTCAATCCAATTGGATGAGTTAACTACACAATATTTCAAGAACCCCTCTTTTTATAGCATCTTGTAGTGTAGTTTTCAATTGGAGATAGTCATTGGTGTTGTGACCTATATCCCTATGGTAGTCACAATACTTGATTTCATCTTGGTAACTGGTATTTCTTTTCATTAGCTATGATTCTCAAATCTCGTATCTCTAAGAAGATCTCTTCCCATGGCCAATTGAGTGGAATAACACTGGAATCATAGAGCCTTTTCCTCCTTTGGTTTCTCATAACGGGCAAAAAATCCTTCTCAATCTTTTGGAGGGCTGAAGCGATCCTTGATGGATCTTTTGTCTTTCTTATCCTTTTGCTAATCCCAATTCGATTTCTTGACTTCATTCTAAGCTAGGATAAAATCTTCTCATTGAAGGTACTTTCCAGCTCACTCTTGGAACTCTTCCAATGCTTTTAGCTTATTCTTAGTAAATAAGTATAAGAGGCTCTCCTTCCAGCATACCCTTTGAATTACTGCTTGAACCGCAATGCTTAGGTCCAAGTTGTCAACTTTAGTCAACGCTTAATTAATCAAGTCAAATAGTCCTTCAAGGAGTCATCCTTTTTCTGTTTAATCAATTAAAGGAACAAGGTATCTTTTCAAGGTGGAGAATTGATTGTAAAACGACTTCTATGATAATTGCTAGTTCTTCAAAATTGGTAATAGACCCAATAAGTAATTGATGATATCAATTGTAGGCTGCTTTTGTTAAAGCTAAAGACCAACATCTGCTCTTTATATCAATGTACATGCTCTCTATGGTTCCACCGTACATTTAAAATGTAGGCAACTTCATGCCTACAGGAAAAGGCTTCCTAATGAATAACTTGAGCAAAATCATATAATCTATCACATAAACTAATTTTCTTTATAATTTCCACAAAGTTCTCATGAATTTAGATAGTGGGTGATTTAAGAGGTTTTGAAAATTGATATGTAAACAAAAGTAGTATGAGGTCACTAGAGCTCTCCTTATGAATATGGTCAAATGATCGACTTAATAACACATGCCTTATATGAATTTGTATGCAACTTGAGTATTGTGAACTAGTACACACGCGTACACTTGCACATAGACACATATATTGAATTCTAGATAATCTTAATTCTAGAAAGACACCTACCTATTATTTTTATTTAAAAGAGAAATTATTAAGTGACGATATTTGATTTTTATACTAAAACATGTTATGTGTTGAAAATTTGTTATTAAATATAATATGACAATTGATTAAAGCTAATAAAACCGATTAATCACTAGCAAAATTGAGTAAATAGGAAAGAAATAGAAGTTCATAATGTTGTAATTCGTGATAAGAAGCAGAGTAAGACTTTTAGGGAGAAAGGATTCTATTATAAAAGAAGTTAGAAAATATAAAAATAAAAATAACGATAGAATTTAACAATATTTTACAAGAGAAAAACAATGTAAACCTAAAACGTAAGTCAATAACATGAATGTTTTATTTTGGTAATAATTGTCTTAAGTTTACGTAGTTTTAGAGTAAAAGTATGCGAGGGACTATGCAACTATTGCTCTATAAAAACAAATGAAACATTTGTGTTATTACATAAATGAAACTATTTGATTTTTATAATAAAACATGTTATGTGATGAAAATTTTTTATTAACTATAACAAGAATATTGATAAAAGTTGATAAAACTTATTAGTCATTACCAAATTTGGGTAAATAGAGAGAAATAGAAGTTCACAATTTTGTAATTCATGATAAGAATATGAGATGAACTTTTAGGAAATGGATTTTGGTATAAATGAAGTTAGAAAATATAGAAATAAAAAGAAGAGATAGGATTTAACAAGAAATAATTTCTTATTTAAGGTTATTGCTAATAATAATTACTTAAAAAAGGTTAAATTGAAAACAATTACTAATATGCAGCTTTAAAATCACGACTTATACACAAGATATGAAGAATTATATATTTCGTATATATTATGACTATAAAAGTCGATATACGTGCTTGTAGTGCATGAGACAAGACTAGCTTGTGCCCTTAACTTTTACAATGAAGAAAGATGTGTGAAGAAGGGCGTGTGAATATGCCTTAATTCTTGTGATGATTAAAGTTAAGTCCCATGTGCGTTATTTTGTTCTCAAGTTACTCATGCTATAATTCTTGTGATGATTAAAGTTTAGTCTGTTGCTTACCATTTTGTTCTCAATAATCCGAAACAGTATCACAATTATTAACTATGATGTGTGTGTAAATTATATGTCCTTGGTTTGAAATGTGATATGGGGATAACAGAAGCTGTATATCGTGATTGTGAATTGCAATTTGTGCGCAAATATTAATATCCCATTTTATACACACAATTTTGCAATGAGATTTTGGTAATTAATTTCGCTTAACTTACATATTGGTAATTTCTATATGACAATAGTTCACATGTATTAGACCAGATTTAAAATATCTTACAAAAGTGGGAAAAAAAAAACTCAAAACGTAAGTCAATAACATAAATCTTTCATTTTAGTGAAAATTATGTTAAGCTTTTGTAGTTTTAGAGCAAAAGTATGCACAGATTATGCGAGTATTGCTCTATAAAAATAGATGAAACATATATGTTACCACATAAATGCAACTATTAAGTGAAACTATTTGATTTCATGAAAAAAATTCTAAACTATAACATGAAAATTGAGAACAAAACTAATAAAACCGATTAATCATTAGCAAAATTGAGTAAAAAATAGAGAAATAGAAGTTATGATAGGAAGACTTTTAGAGAAAAGGATTTTAGTATAAAAGAAGTTAAAAACATAGAAATAAAAGTAAAAATAGAATTTAACAATATCTTACAATGACAAAACAAAGTAAACCTAAAATGCAAGTCAACAACACAAATGTTTCATTTTAGTAGTAATTGTGTTAAGTTTTTGTGGTTTTAGTTTAAAAGTGTGAGAGAGATTTGGCAAGCATTGTGTTGAAGTAGAGGGGGATGCTTTGGTTTTTGTCATAGCATATATGTTTCATTTGTTTTGATGGAGCATATGACTAGACTACACCACAAGTATGGACCTGCTTAGACGTGTTGATTCATGGGTGCTAATTATAGAATCTATAACTAAATTCGTGGTCCCATGGGTTGGTGTTGGTCTTGGACTTGATGGGTCTACAAGCTTGTACTTATTAGGGGTTGATGTAGCTTGCCACTTGAACCAAATTGAACCAACCATAATGTGGAACAAAATCAATATATGTCCTAAAAATACTATCCTCCTCCTCCTCCTGCTTCACACAACCTTGTAAAAAATATCAAAACAAATTAAAAAATAAAAACCAAAATCCTTTAAGTTACAACAAATAACAATCACATTGAATTAGAATCTTTGAGAGATAAAAGGTTTATGACAAAGATTGAATGGAATTGATTTGTACCATTCTCTTTTTACTCTCTCTTTCTCTCTTAACATCATAGCTAGATTCTGAAACCTAAAGCTGCCATCTTTAACCAACGATAACCCAACAAAGACCCTAAACATGGATTGCTATCGCTACCAATGTTATTGTCTTCTCTACACCAGAGGTTGCTAGACCTATAACTACATTGATACCCAACCACACTTGGACCATTAGCTCACACAGAGCCAGATCAACAACGACCTATGTCAAGGATCCAAAAGCCAAAAAACCATCCACCAAGCTTCAACTTACCATAGCTTTCTTTTTCGTCTCATCGAGTTGACTCGTAAACTGAAACCCACATCGTGACATGACCTATACAGCATAATTGCCACCATCTCCATCGAAGTTGAGTTCCACCACCTTATCAATCAACAATAAAAAATGAAAATAAAAGAAAAGAAAAAACAAACAAAAGGAAAGTTCATTTCCACTTTTCGCTTTGATGTGTAGTGAAGAAGTAGGAATTGAAATGAAATAATTTTTTTTCTTCATTTGGTTGATACAATGAAAAGTTGCAGAGATAAAATATATAGTAAACGTGCACAGAGAGAGAGAGAGGAGAGCAGAAAAAATAATAATAATAAAGGAACAAAAGAATAAATATTATAACTAGGAGAGTTAACTAATTTAATAATAGAGATTCTCTTCGACGTCATCATCTTTCTAAAGAATTTGTCAAACTTCGAGCAAAGGTACAGTGGTGCAAGACTTAAAAAGTTCAATTATTTTGTAGGAAAAAATTTTGTTTAAATAAAATTTTGTAATATTGAAAAGGGATATTGCCACAAACAGTATCTGAATTTTGGCACAATATACTATTAGGTACTTAAAATTTGAAAATGATCAATTTAGTGCCTAAACTTTAAAATTAATTAATTTGGTATAAAAAAAACTTTGAAATTGACAAATTTAGTATATGAAAGAATTTGATGGAGATACTATTAGCATGCACGAAAAGTTTTTTCAAGTACTAAATTTGTCGATTCCAAAGTTAACATTTAAGTTGATTAATTTGAAACTTTAGGTACCTAAGTATATATTTTGTCAAAGTTCAAGGGTCATTTGTGACATTAACCAAGTTTAAAAAGTTTAGATACTGCAACCCTATTTCCATCTACCTTTAGGTATTTTGTGGACTTTGTAAATTCTTTTGTTTTTTTTTAATTTTAAGTTTATAATAACATATACAATCTGCTGCAATACATAAATATATATTTTTATATATTTACTATAAACTGCCTATAAAAGGAAATTAAAAAAGTAATCTCTTAATACCACAAGTTCCGCAATATGTAGCACTTGTAGCAAATTCCAAAATTAAAAACTTTAGGCACTTCTATATCAATTAGTTTCAAAATATAGAAAATAGTTCTATATAATTTAGAAATGTAGCACATAAAACCAAAGTTCTTCCAAAATAAAAATTTGTAGAAGGTAGTCTATAACTACAAGCAATAATCTTATATAGAAGTGATTGTAAAATAAAAAAGGTATATTATTATATTTTGCTTATATATTAAATTTATTTATAATTTTTAGTAGGGCATATATAAAGCACTTTGGTTGTTATACTTTAATGATTAAAGTACTAACATGGTAGGCATGTGGTATGAAATAATGTAACATTTTTCTGCCAATATTGTAAAAAAAAAATCAGAATATAATTTATCAAATATTAATTACTATATTACTAATGTAAAATGGCAAGTCATAAATGCAATTTTCAAAAAGTACAAAAATTGCATTTAGGACCTACAATTTTAAAAAAATAGAAATGACATGTAATAAATCGATTTCCACAAGTATACATCATTGCTAAATCGCATCTTGGAAAAAAAATGAGAAAAAATCCTCTGTTTAACATGTGTAAATAAATTTGTGGTTGATTGCTAAATAAAGAAATATCTCGGATATAAAGACTTCATACTCGTATATTATCCTATAAGAGTACATTTTGAAAAATCTATACACACATCACAAGGGTTTGTATGGTCGTACTGTTATTTTTGAAACTTAATCTCAAAATACGTTAGTTTGTAAACATATTCCGTATATAATGAACTAAAAACGCATTCAGTGTGCATGTCCAAAAATTAATACTAAAAATGCACCCATTGAAAGTGTTTGCATCGAAATTTAATTTAATTTTTTTAAAATAAGCGCCCGCGCGAATGCATCTGGCTGATTTTTATTGCTTTTTTCAATTTTCTCAAACGCATTCACCGAATGCGTTTGAAAGTAGTACATATCTAAAACCCAGACCACAGTTGTCATTCACCCACTTAGACAAGTAAATCATACTCCCTTTGCTCTCTTGCCCTAAGGAAATTTCCTGCTCGAATTTGGCCAAATCGTTCACATCAAGTCCTCAAAGAAGTTCGTAACATCATTTTCAGCTATAACCAAGGTCAATTTCTTCTAGTTATTAGTGAATTTTGTCAATTTTTTAAACATTTTAATATGAAACCCTAAAATTAAAAAAAGAGTTCATTTACATATTTAGTTAATAATGCATACTCTTTAGTGTTGATTTGCATTTGTTAAGCTATGTTATGACGATGTTGTGATGATTTTGTAAGCTTACCAGTGTTGATGCCCACACATGTTTGATAATCGTTTGATGAAATGTCTGTATAGAATTGAACATGAGGGATCTTGTTCACTTCATTGTGTATGCACATAGGAATGTTGTGATGAGAAAATACGATTCAGAGTATAACCGAGCTTTGATCAAGAAAGTCTAGATGAGAACTGATACTGACTTTACTCATTTTTTGAGCAAGATATGTGGTAGTGTTAACATAGATCTAAGTATAGGAGGTGTCCAAATAGTCCATAAACAACCCCATTACATGTCGAATGGGCCATCATTCATGCTGCTTCCTATTGTAGATGATGAGGGTGTTGAAGACTTGATTGACCATGCTAAGGAACTTGGTTTAGGTCTATTACAAGAGCTATATGTGTAGGTACAATGACAATCTAGTGTTCAGATTGGGTCCATGCTATCTCAATTGGAATAAGTTAAGGTTTCAAACTTAGAAGACTAGCAGAACACATGTCTTCACCTTATTGGTGAGGTTGATGTGTGCAGCTAAACTCTACACACCAGGAAGGTATGGTGCATCATTCTCCTATGAACTTTAAAGAGTATGAGCCAACCTTTGTGGAAGAATTAATGGTGGAAATTGAAAATAGAATTAAACAAGAAGTTACTTTAATTCTAAATCCTAAGGTTACGGTTGAAAATTGGGATGGTCAGTAATATGTGGATGAGAATGGAGATGCAATAGAGGGCGAACAAAGTGACAGTGAAGATGATGACAATATCGAATAGATTACTGAGTGTCATGACAATGTTGTGACTGGGATGACAACCCAACAACTCTCTAGTTCAAGGGAAACTCCTCCAAGTAATGATACCTCTTAGGGTGGGGTTAGCGATAAAGTGCCCTTTTTCAATATCGATAGTAGTGATGGAGACATATCTTTTGAGGAAAGCTTGGTATAATGGAGTAAAAACATATCAAACATAAATGATCTCAACAAAGGAATGATGTTCAACACCAAAGTGGATCTTATTAACCATATGAAAACATTCCACATGAAGCAGCACTGTAACTTTTGGATGAATGAATCGACAAAAACTATATGGTCTGTATATTGCATCAAACGAGATAAGGCGTATAAATGGAGATTATGTGCTTGCAAGGAGAAGCTGGATGGTCTCTTTGCTATTACTAAATTGGAACGACCTCACTTATGTCTTCACCTTATGGTTGGTTAAGCCCATTCTTAGATAGATCTTAATGTCCTGGCCAGAGAGTTCTTGATAATGGTTAGCGGTGATGCATATGTAAAAACAAGAGCACTACAGAGGCATGCATAGGATTTATTTGAATATAAGATATTGCGACGGAGAGTGTGGGAAGGGAAGAGGAGAGCAACCGCCATGATATATGGAGACTTAGACAAAGCGTACAATGAGCTTCCAAAACTGTTATATGTAATGAAAGCTAGCAATCCTAGAACACAGGTTGAGTGGGGATAAACAAGATCCAAAAAGCTTGGTAAGTAGATCCTCAAATGGTTATTCTGGATATTTGGACCTTATGTAGAAGTCTTCAAGTACTGTTAACCTATCGTATGTGTGGATGGAACATTTATGTATGGAAAATATAAACACATACTACTAGTTGCATGTTAGGTAGATGGCAACAATAGGATTGTTCCCTAGGCATTTTGTTTAGCTTTAGCAGAAGCAACAAAGTCGTGGAGCTGATTCCTTGTATGATTGAAGCGACATGTCATTGGCTACCATAGTGAAAAGATGATATGCTTGATATCAAATAGGGGAGCTAGGATTATCTTAGCATACAAAGAACAATCTAATGGGTGCCTCCATTTGCTATTTAGAGGTTTTGTGTTAGATTTGTTGCAAGTAATTTCAACAAAGTATGTAAGAAAGTGATGATGCAGAATTTAGTTACATATGTTGCCTCGTAAGAACAACCACATAAGTTTGAAAAATTCATGGATTTGGTTAAGGAGAGTAATGAAGAAGCAATCGAATGGTTTAACAAGATCGAGCCAGATGGATCGTACATGTTACTTAAAGAACAATGGACATTGACATACAATGGTAACTACCGTGTTGGTTACATGACTACAAACATGACCGAGACTTATACTTATGTGATCTAAGGTATCGGGGCCCTTCTTATGACGACACTTGTGAAGAAAATATTCTACGATTGTGTAATGCTTTGAGAGAAGAGGATCATAGAGGCTATTAATGCTATAAAAGCCATGTATGCACTACATATACTCAAGAAAAGTTGGAGCTATGAGGCTAATGTTCTACCAACCATTAGGTCACAAGTTTCCATATGAATACTGGACCATTCGAAGTAAGGACAGAGCCCTGTTATGTAGGTGGGGGCTTGAAGGGTAGAGGGTGGACACTGAAGGTTAATATTGGGAAACATACATGTACATGCAACAAATGGCAAATTTATAGGTAACATGCTCACACGCTTTAACTGTGATAGGCACATGAGATTAGATGCATCAATCTTAATGGGACCATCGTATAGATTGACGATTAGACTCAATGATACAAAACACGCTTCCATCCTATTGGGATGAATTGGAGTAGCTTGCACAAGCTAACTTCCCATTCCTAATGCCTGGTCCTACAACAACTAGTGCAAAGGGTAAACCACAAGCACGCTGTTTTTGGATGGAGATGGACATTAGAGGTCAACTAGACAGGGTCACATGTACTACTGAGGTCACAATAGAAGATGATGCCCCAACATAAACCAACAAGGTTAAGACCATAAACCGAGTTTAGTAGTTATTGATTGCGACTTGTGATAATTGTAAGCTTAATGTCATTTTTATGTTTCATTAAACAATTCCTGATATCTTTTTCTATTTGGTCTCATGTATAGGATATATGGAGCCCGGGTCTATAGATCCTTCGTTTTAATATAGTAAGCGACACATCAATCTAAGGATTTGTAGACTGCACAGGTACAATGATGGGGGACATGTCCTTCTAAGTGTTTTTATTGAATGTAACTGACAATTGCGTTGTTCACACTTGTAGGGTAATGCTGACCCTATCATCTCAGCTCATACATTGACTATTAGATGCGGGGAGATGATTCTTAGGCGTCCTGGTCCCCATATAGTGTCATATCTTCAACATGTAGGATTCTATGGAGCTAGTAGATTGCCATTCATATAACTGGACTAACACTTCATTACAACACTTGTCGAGCGTTGAAGACCAGAGACACATACTTTCCACATGCCTACGGTTGAGATTACAATAACCCTACAAGATGTGGAGGTTCGGTTAGGATTGTGGTGGATGGACTAACGGTGATAGGGAGTGGCAATCTAAACATTGTGAGGCTATGTCAAACTTGTAAGGAGTTATACTAGGGGGCACCTACTTAAAGGGAGGGTGAATTAACTTAAATTGGATCGCCACTCAATTTGATGAGATACCTGAATATGCTGATGGGGAAGTGCTTATCAGACACACACAAGCGTATTGTTATATACTTCAGCTGATTAGGAATTCTTTTTTGCTAACAAATTAGGAAACCTGGTTCATTTTATGTTCCTTGGTGTGTTAGGGGATCTTAATGTTGTAGGATAATGCACATGGGGTGCTGCATGTTTGGCTTGATTGTACAAGTAACTATATGTTCAGCTATATAGGGTGCCTCAAGAGATAACAAGAGCAACCATATTGCTGTAGATGTGGGGTTGGGATAGATTCTCCCTTTATGCTCCTCACAGTAGGTATGGTATGACTGTACTTGTTGGTCAACTACTAGCATGTAGGTGGCGAATGCATACATATATCGCTCTATGCTACATGCGTGGTCATACGTGTATTGACTAGCTCTAGATCGACTCTCACCTTGTCGGGTATGTAAAAAACATGTAACATTTTATTGAAGACTTTTTGCATTTGTGGTTAACTTCTTGCTCGTTTTTGGTGCTAACACTTTTGTTGTATATAGGTAACTGGGAGCCATACCTCAAGGACTTAATAGATATACTCCCTCCATTTGTACTACCGGGCGAAAAATATGGACAGCTTGGGCTTCACTATCATTGAATGACACTTCCTAAATAAAGTGGCTCAATAGTTCCGAGGTGTTCAGCACATCTCAGATAATATTGACATAAATATAGCTCTCCATGACGTTGACCTGTAGGGTAGGCCAACTCCAATTGACAGCAACTTCACATAGCATATGTCGCTTTATGATAAGAGCATCATGCTCACCTTGCTACGATGATGAAGGACCTGGATACTTGAATTGATATTAACACATCGCACATAGATTCATCTCCCTTATAGGAGCATTGATTAGACACATGGTAAGATCTTGAACATTCAATTTTTCTTTAAATGTTATTCTATTGCACATTCTCACAAAGTGGTTATATTTTCAATTTTGTAGATCAATACGATGGGGGAGGTTAGTCAATTAGGTAGTCTAGATCACGCATGTACCCTTGCAAATGAGACAATAACAACTGCAGAGGAGGAGAATGAGGTTGGGATATACCCGCTTATAGATGGATGATAAACCAAATTTATTCATATTTTGTGAATGCCAAAATGAACCTTTATTGATCATTTTTATTAAGAATTTGGCACTTCAAAACATTAATGTATGTTTTCAGGTCTTTAAAGGAAATATTTTTCAAGGAAAGCAAAGACGGGTCAAAAATGCAAATTTTGGATTAAGAAGAACTCAAAATGACAAGATCAAGCCATGTTTTTCAACCATTACAAGGAGGAAGCAAAATTAAAGGATGAAAATCAAGCTTTTGAAAGACATTTGCAAGACATGACCTGTCTCAAACCATGTCAACCTGAAAATTGAACTTTGCAAAGGACATTTGTGAGACATGACCTGTCACTCGCCCTGTCGATTTAATAAAAAGTCATTCAATGAGAAAACGACTTTTTAACTACAGTAACCTCCATTTTAAGACAAAAATGTTTATTTCGGTTATGGAAGGAGCGTTACTTGAAAGGCCAAAAGACTCATAACCTCCAAAACCTTTCATCTCTCCTCATCAAGAGCAATTAATTCCATTCAATTGAAGATGGTTATAAAAAGGAGATGGTGGAAGAGAAAGAAGAACAGAAGATTTTTGATAACAAGAGTTTTCAAAGGAGAAGGAAGTTCTGGAGATTCCAATAACAATTCAAGATCATCAAGGATTGAAGATCCGATACTTTTGAGCTATAATCTTTTCGGGTAGTATCATGAGTTCGAATTTCTATTTTGAATTTCATGTATTACTATTAATTGCTATGAAGGAGTAGTTTTTCAGATCTGGGTTTTGTCGAATTTCATATTTATCATGTGTTGAGACTTTGTTCTTAATGAATTATTGAAGTTCTTTTGTTCAATTGCATGTTTGTTAACCGTTCTTAAGTTTGTATGTCCGGAAATACAGATTTATGCATGATTTTCATTTAAGTTAATTGAAAGATTACTTTTATGAATTGATCTATGTAATTGAAGAGATTTGTTTATAATTCTAGACATAGAATAGTAAGAATCTTCTATTCTTAAGAGTTCATGTTTTTAATGCAAATTTGGGTTGCTATTGATTTAGGAGATATCCTAATCGATTAACCTAGGTTTAGATAAATTGTTAGATTCGAAAGAATTAATAATTTGCTCAAGGAACTCTATAGCTTAAGAACTAATCTTAATTATCTAATATGGATTGTCAATGATTCACATGATAAATTGAAAGTAAGACAAAACCTGGATTATTAGACCTTCATTGAATCTTGTTTGGTTATTGGAGTTGTGTTAATAGTGTTTTAAAGAAAATTAGATAAAATAGTAAAATCATCGAATTTGTTCAGTTAGATAGTAGAATACGAGTTAGTACTAGTATTTGCCTATTCCCTGAGGACGATCCCGATTTTTAAAAGCTATACTATATTCACGATAGGTACACTGCCTATTACCTTTATAGCAAATTTAAGAACGGGCCTTATTAAATTGAAAATTATGCTTGAAGGTAAAAACAATTTATCAAGTTTTTGGCGCCATTGCCGGGGAATTTGAGCAATATTAGGAAAACTTTATTTCTGCTAATCTAACTCTTAAAAAAAAAAAATTTATTGCTGGGATTTTTAGGCTTTAGGTGTTAAAAAAAAAAAGAGTATTTTGATAGAAGCATTACCATTAGTTTAATTATGGATTATACAAGGGAGACGATTTGTGTTATAGCCGTGTTTTTATTGTGCTTAATTCTTTCAAATTGCTTATTATTTCAGGATGAGGCAAAAACAAACAGCAAGAAAGAAAACTTCCTCCCATCGCCAGTCTCTTGGCCGAGCCCCGGATCCCCCGAGACCAACCCAACCAATGTCCAGAATTGAGCAGGACCGTTACAATGTGCTTTTGGGAAGACAATTGGCTGGTAATATGCTATTCAACTGGAAGGGATTAGCAAAGTTTAAAAAGGCGGATGAGATTCGTTCTTTGATCAGCCACAACGGATGGGATAAATGGTTTGAAGTCAATGAAAAAGTGTACCGGCAGATCACACTTGAATTCCTCTCCACATTCCGGATTGAAAGTCAAGCAAAGCATTCGGGAAAAAAATAGCATCACTTTCAGAATCAATGGTCAAGAACACACTGTGACTATTCGGAAATCTGTGAAGCTATGGGATTTTATTCAGCTGACTTTCTAGCAACCGAGGAATTTGTACACCTTCCTGTGGATTGGCCACCAGGGCTATTTAACTACTTGTATTGGGGAAAGATCAGTCCTGCTACTCCCTATAAGGCAAAGGAAGCCAAGGCCACAACACTGAGGGATGTTAATCATAGGATCATACATTGGGTAATCACTCATTCAGTCAACGGTAAAGGACACAGTACTGGAGTGGTGGGGACATATGAACTCTTATACTTACATAGTATAATTGAGAAAGTTCCACTGAATTTGGGAGTAATGCTTGCTTTCTTCTTCCATCGGCAAGCAAAGACTAACAAGGCTAAGGGCACCATTTACTGTGGAGCCTATATTACTCGCTTGTTGAAGGGATTACAGATTTTTCCTGCTGAAGAACCCAAAGATTCTGTTGCTACTTCTCATATTATTACACCTTCCACTCTTGGGAAGTGGTTTGGGAAGCAAGGACCTTCTACATCTAGGTCATCTCCTTCACCCAGTCACCTTATGACGTGCTTACAAAGAAAGTGGAGAAGAACCGCCACATTCTACAAAAGATGAAATCTTTGTTCAAGGCTCTCATCCGCACCAAGCGTCAGACCCGACATCAAGAAGCTATATATTCTTGTCTGAAAGGGATAGCAGCTCATAACAATGTGGAATTCTCTCCACCACAGACTGGACCATCAGAGACTATTCCCTCCTCACCCGATGATGTTCAGGTAGAATCTTTTCATACTTTGTTACAGGATAGCGATGATGAGGAGGTAGATGCTCAGATTCGTGCTTCAGAGGAAAATATTACTGAAGAAGCATCTGAAGAGGAAGTCGATGAAGATGAAGAAGAATCTGAAGAGGAAGAGGAAGAAGAAGAACCCACCATAACACCTACACCACCAAAGAAGAAGAAACAGAAAAAGATAGTGGATGAGGATGAAGATGATCCTGATTATCAAGGAGATTGATTCCTTGATATGTTACTGTTCTGATGATTGCTGATAATATATTGGATAACTGTATCTATGAGAACCCAATCTTGGGTTAGACTCTATAGGGCTTACAAGTAGAATCATGAGTGCTGACATTTGTTTCTTTATTTGTTTTTTGTTTTTATCTTTTGTCTATGCTTTTGTTTTGCAGCCCAGATGAACTCTGACCTGACTTGTTGTCACTACTACTCCTTTTTGTTGAACTCTTGCAAGCTGCAAATTTGTCCTTAAACAGGGAAGTCTCATCCTTCTTTTACCATTCCTCACTATATTATATATGTTTTGACATTGGGGACAATGTCCAATTTAAGTGTGGGGGAATTTAGGGATATTCTAGGGATACTATTGATAAAATTTGGTTTTCTGTGCTTGTTGTAAATGTGAAAAACCCCACTTTACACTTTGCTATTATACTTGAAAATATACTCAGAAAAATGTTTAGAAATAGCATTCATAAAAAAAAAAAAAAAAAACTTATAATACCTTACTCATCTATTTTGTGATTAGTATACTTAGTTGAAATTGTAGGATGAAATCTAGGTGTGGTAAACTTACTTGCTAATTAGGGATGGAATCTAGAGTCTAAAAGTGGATCGAAGTCCTTAGTTGAAAGTTAAATGGTTGTGGTTCTAAGCTTGTTGATTTATATATTTTCTTTTCAAATATTTTGAGAGCCCTCCTAATCTTTGGTGAAAGAGTATATGAAGTTCATCACTTGGTGATCCTTTTTAGAATAAATCTCTTTGAAATAATCAATTGTTGCTAAATACAAATAGCATGTTTCTTATATACAATTGATGAAAAAAAATCAAAAGGCCTATACTCCAATGACTCAAGCATTTGAGTTATGAGTATCCTAACTTGAAGGTTAGAGTGAGTAGAGAGTTCGATGGGGTCCCTTTAAAACCTGGTCACTTGGGTGATGAGCCCGGGATGTGCCGACTCGATGAACTCACTATAACGAGAAGGGCGGAAAGGCAAAAGTTCATTAGATGAACTTGAAAAAGAAAGCTGAAAAGATGCAGGCTATACCCTGTCCAGAGGAAAAGGAAAAGAAGCGGGCAAAAACCCGTCCCTCTGAAAGCTAAAAATTTTTAAAGAGATTTTTAATTAAAGGGAGAAAATCCAGGGGAAGAACAAATACAATTACTTTCACTTTAGATTATTGTGCTTAGAAAAGTAGTTGAAGAGTTTATATATTTGTTAAAAAGTGGTGAAGTATAACTAGGTCTCTTTTGCTATTGTTTGACTTTGTGACTTTGGAAGCTATTTTTAATTGGTGAGGGTAAAGTTTAACTTACCTGGATTAGCCTTAGAATTTTGATTAAAGTATGCCAATTACATTTAAATAATAGATTTGAGCAGTAGGTATAAAAGCAAGTTACTATAATAAAAATGAATGCTATGTTTTAACTTATGAAAATTTTTGAGTATATTTGATGATAGATTTTAATTGTTTGCTTGAGGACAAGCAAAAACTCAAGTGTGGGGGAATTTGATAAACCAAATTTATTCATATTTTGTGAATGCCAAAATGAACCTTTATTGATCATTTTTATTAAGAATTTGGCACTTCAAAACATTAATGTATGCTTTCAGGTCTTTAAAGGAAATATTTTTCAAGGAAAGCAAAGACGGGTCAAAAATGCAAATTTTGGATTAAGAAGAACTCAAAATGACAAGATCAAGCCATGTTTTTCAACCATTACAAGGAGGAAGCAAAATTAAAGGATGAAAATCAAGCTTTTGAAAGACATTTGCAAGACATGACCTGTCTCAAACCATGTCAACCTGGAAATTGAACTTTGCAAAGGACATTTGTGAGACATGACCTGTCACTCGCCCTGTCGATTTAATAAAAAGTCATTCAATGAGAAAACGACTTTTTAACTACAGTAACCTCCATTTTAAGACAAAAACGTTTATTTCGGTTATGGAAGGAGCGTTACTTGAAAGGCCAAAAGACTCATAACCTCCAAAACCTTTCATCTCTCCTCATCAAGAGCAATTAATTCCATTCAATTGAAGATGGTTATAAAAAGGAGATGGTGGAAGAGAAAGAAGACAGAAGATTTTGATAACAGAGTTTTCAAAGGAGAAGGAAGTTCTGGAGATTCCAATAACAATCAAGATCATCAAGGATTGAAGATCCGACACTTTTGAGCTATAATCTTTTCGGGTAGTATCATGAGTTCGAATTTCTATTTTGAATTTCATGTATTACTATTAATTACTATGAAGGAGTAGTTTTTCAGATCTGGGTTTTGTCGAATTTCATATTTATCATGTGTTGAGACTTTGTTCTTAATGAATTATTGAAGTTCTTTTGTTCAATTGCATGTTTGTTAACCGTTCTTAAGTTTGTATGTCCGGAAATACAGATTTATGCATGATTTTCATTTAAGTTAATTGAAAGATTACTTTTATGAATTGATCTATGCAATTGAAGAGATTTGTTTGTAATTCTAGACATAGAATAGCAAGAATCTTCTATTCTTAAGAGTTCATGTTATTAATGCAAATTTAGGTTGCTATTGATTGAGGAGACATCCTAATCGATTAACTAGGTTTAGATAAATTGTTAGATTCGAAAGAATTAATAATTTGCTCAAGGAACTCTATAGCTTAAGAACTAATCTAATTATCTAATATGATTGTCAATGATTCACATGATAAATTGAAAGTAAGACAAAACCTGGATTATTAGACCTTAATTGAATCTTGTTTGGTTATTGGAATTGTGTTAATAGTGTTTTAAAGAAAATTAGATAAAGTAGTAAAATCATCAAAATTGTTCAGTTAGATAGTAGAATACGATTTAGTACTAGTATTTGCCTATTCCCTGAGGACGATCCCGATTTTTAAAAGCTATACTATATTCACGATAGGTACACTGCCTATTACCTTTATAGCAATTTAAGAACGGGCCTTATAAATTGAAAATTATGCTTGAAGGTAAAAACAATTTATCAATGGACATCAGGACGAGGAAGTTTAGGTACCCTACATAAAGGAAGAAATTGAAATAAATATCGAACTAGAGCGTTCACAATGCCGACAGTCAGATAGGCTTCACGGAGAGCCTTGAAGTACATCTTCTATATCAACCCAACAATAATACCCCGTGGAAGCATCATTTCATGATGTGCCTTTAGGTAGCTCATACCCCATTAAGCTTTTGGCTAGTTCAGTATATGATCCTACAGGATTTGTGGCTCTTTCATACAACCATCATCTGTATGAGCTAATTACAACTCTTCTAGCAGCCCATAGAGAGTGGCCACTCCATATCGTAGATGAGACTGATATGGGAGAAGGGGTAACACAGTGGTAACTTGATAGGAATCGGGTTGCCCTAAGTCATGGAAAAGGGACACAAAAAGGAAGAGCAACAAGGAGAGTGTTCAAAAAACAAAATGGACAGCGTAGGGGAGATAGGCCGACTACTAAGCCGCTGGCCTAAGTGTCAAAGCTGCCGGCCTAAGTGTCTAAGCCGTCGGCCTTCTTTTGACGAGTTTTATTCCATTTTTCTTTTTTTGTATTTAGGCCATCAACTTACTTTTGGATGACTTTTAATGTCTTTAGGGTTTCATAGGCTTAATATATAGTCTTTTGTTCGTATATTTGAATAGTTTTTGGATATTGTCATTTGAGAGCACATTTGTGTGCATGAGAACCCTATTGTCGTTGTTTGATTATTAAGATCTAAATTTCCTCTTTAATCTATTGTTCTTATCAATTATTGTTGTCATATAGAATTGTGGTGAACTTTGTTATTTAGATCTTGCAATTCATTTTAACGTCGTGGTTGTTTTATAGATCGTGGTTCCTATCGATTTATAATTCGATTACGAACTAGTTTGATTTTTTTGTTTGTAGATCCTATCGAGTGACGATTTCATCCATATCTCTTTTATATTTGCAATTTCATATCAACGAGAAAACCTTAAATTGATCAAGATCAAATTTTTATTGAAGACTATAGTCGGATTCACATCACAACTTCCATCACGGTACAGTCCAATGCTCCTAGGGATTCTGAAGACGGTTTTAGTGAAAGGAGTCGACAAAGGGGTGATCGCTGAGATAAAGGCAAGGAGAAGGAGTCAATGGTTAGGAGATTTGGAAAGACTTTTGGCAAGCGTTTGAAGAAAAAATAGGCTAATTATACATTCCATTTTTATATCTTGATTACTGCAATTAAGACTGCAATTGATTTATGTCATCTGTAATGAAACACTTATTTATTGTAATGCATTTATGTGGTTATTGTCATATTGGTTTGAAAATGGTCATAATTAAACCGAAGTCATTGTGTTTTGGATGACAACTGTCGAGTAAAGTTGAAGTTTGATATGTATCATATAGTTGAACAAGTTGGGCTGATGTTGGTGTTGGATGGTTGATGTTGGTGTTTATGGTGTTGGATGGTTGATGTTGGTGTTTATGGTGTTGGATGGCTGATGTCGGTGTTGGATGGTTGATGTCGGTGTTAGATGTATTGTGTTTATTGTGCTTGTTGTGATTATTGTAGTGGTGGATGTCTCAATTGTACTTTTAGACAGTTTATGTTATATTTATGCAGGTTATTAAAGAAAAAAACAGTTTTGCTTTTAGATGCATTCAATGAATGCATTCTAGAAAATTGAAAAAAAAAATTAGTGGGACGCATTCATATTAGTTAAAAGTAAATAGACAAAAAAAAAAAAAAAGATATACTCATAAGATTTGAACTTTTTCGAGTTTGGGGGCCCAGGGCCCCTTTCTGCCCGCTCTCTAGATCCGTCCATGACTCGACATCACACTTACACCTATAACTCTTAGTTACATCTAGAGGTGGGCAAACAAGCTTGTTGGTCTAGGCCGGATTGGCTCAAGGGTTAAACGGGCAGGATTATTTTGGCCTACTTTTAAATCGGTCAAAATTTCTTAGCCCGGGCCTAGCCCACTTTGGCCCGTGGGCCAAATAATTTTTTTTTTATTTTTGTTATTTTTTATGTTAGTTTATTTAAAAATTATAGTATTTTAATATTTTAAGGTTTTATATATACTATAAATTAATTTTGTTACCATTTTGATTACTTATAAATGAAAATAATTTTTTAAATAATTTATTAGATATCATATTACGTTTAAATCAATAAATATATACTTAAAAAAATGTTATAATGCTTATGATTCATGCATTAATCTATTTTCTTCTATAATATATAATAAATAATCACAAATATGTTATTGTATTATTCTTTTTCTTACATTTTTCCTCTCTTTTTTTCTTTCCTTTTTTAAACTTTTGGCCCGAGTTGGCCTGGCCTGGCCTGTCATGGGCCAGTCTGCTTTGGTCCGCCGGCTAAACAGGGTGGGCCAATTTGGTCCGCATTTAAACGGGCAAAAAAAAAAAAAAAATTGGTTGTGGTCCACGGGCCACGGCTTTTATGCCCAGCTCTACTTACATCACACCCATAACTCTCAGTACCACCTTGACTCTAGCCAATTAAGTATGGTAATGGTGAATATTACCTGCTCACCCCCATTATTTAGGAGATATGACTAACTTGTGCTTTGATATAATTGTAAAATCAAAATGGTAACGTCCACATTTGCAATCTCAATTTTAGGATTTTTATAATTACCAACTTAAAATTAAAAAAATATTAATATGGCATTGATTTTTTTTCACTTTTAATTAATTATCTAAAATCTGACTATATATAATAAATGATTTAAGCTTTATATAATTTCATAATCAAGTATCAAATTAAGCTATTGTAAATGATTTTGAATAATTTTCATATAATAAATTAATAGTTTTAAAGCTTTAGATAATTAATTATAAATATGAATAAAGTCGAGTTAGTGAATTTAATTTAGCCTCTATTCATTTATAAATTGGAGCTCTCAAGCCTCCCCTGCGTTTCCCTCTATAAAAACCTATCTTATGCCTCATTTAATTAAAAAGCATCTTATAGGTACCCCTTTACAGCTACATTTGCCAAAACAGCTTAAAAAACCCACATTACTTTTACTCGAACCTCCCACTTTGTCCCTTGGAATTTAAGGGGACCAACCAAGTCCAAACCCCACTAATTTCTATGGTTAATAACCTCAAGTGTTTAAAGGTTTCAAGACGATGTGTTGGGTCAGAGTCTTGAGTCATCATTGTCCTAAGCTTTCTTTCTTTTTGTTTTTCTTTTTAGATATAATTTTTTTCCTATAAATAACATTATAAAATTGCAGCCATGTACTATAACTTTTTTTATTTCTTGTTCTTTAGAAAATCTCACTCCCTCTTCGATTTTGATATAGTATAAGTTTGAAAAGTCTTAGTTTTGAAATCCGACTGTTAATTATATCTTTAAATGCAATTTTAAAAATTAGGTTTTGATAATTTGTATTTTAGCAAAATGATTTTAGCCTCTTTTACTCCCAATTTCTGTACTAATAATAAAAATAAATAAATATAATAAATAAAATATCAATTATTTTAATAATTTAATTATTACTAAATATGGTATGAGTTTATAGATAATGGATAGGTTAATCCATTAAATTAGGAGGGAACCCTCAACCCTAAAATCAAATCAATCACTGTTTTACTTTTACACTACAAAACCTAAAGTCCCACAAACAAGGAAAACCCCAAAACAAAGGTATACTACTATCATTCTTGGCATTTGTAGCATTAAACCCAATTCACATTTCACACGTCTCCCTCTTCCTGCCCCCCTCCTCAGTGTTCTGCTTGTTCGGAATAAGAAAATAAAAAAGCGTATAAACAAATAAAGGAAAAGAAAAGAGAAACTGAAAAACCCTTCAATATTCCAAAATTTATCATTAAAATAAAACCCCACAATCCCATCTTTCTTACACGCAATTGTATCCCACCTCCCCAATTCTTTGGCTATTTGCATACTTCGCCTTTTTGGGGTTCCTTCTGTCCCCGAATTTTCTCGTTCCCTGGATTCTTTATTTGATTTTTTTGGGATATTTTTTTATACTGATTTTGTTTGTTGGGTTTCTATTTAATCGCCCCAATAGTTGATAATTTTTTCTGGGTCCAAGCAAAAAAAGGCAAAGACTTACTCATACTTTTGGTATCTCTCTAATCTTATTTTTTTTTTCCTATAATTATGGTTGTTGTTCGTGTATTATGAATATTATACAATGATTTTGATTATTGCAGTTGATGGTTTTAACCTTGTTTTCGATTGTATTTTGGTGCGTATGTAACTTTACTGAAAAAAGAAGAAAGTTTGATCTTTTGTCGGTACTATGTTGAATTATGGTTTTTTCCTTTGTAAAAGAGAGTTTTTTTTTTTTTTTTTGAGAAATATAAAGTTTTTTTACTTTTGCAGCAGCTGGTTGCTTTGGAGGTTGTTTGTGGAGAAAACAAAGGGGATTCATTGTCATGGTTGCTACGGTTAGTGCACAACAGCGTTTCTTTTAGCTTGGAGCTATCCTTTTCTTCTTTCATGGTTTTGTTTTTATTTGACTTGCTTTGACTGTGATCTAATATGATTCCCAGTTGTGCATTGTGCTGTGATCATCCGGGATTCGGCTTTTTCGGGGTGATTTTCAACTGTGAATGAATGCTTTCAGGATAATGGTATTTAGTACATGTTGAAATTAGGGTTTCTATGGATTTTGATTAAGGCTGTCGTTTTGTACGATTAGAGCAAATATCATAGTATTTTCTCTCGTATTTTAGGCCACGCTTTTGTTGGATAAGGTGAATGGCATTCCCAAGTATCTCATAGACCCCTCTCTAGTCATTGGAAAGACTTGTGGTGTATTCAAATCGTATAATCGAATTTTGTGGATAGATTATATCATCTTTCCTGTTTAGAGATATCGTTGATGACTGAAATATTTTCATTCTAACTTGGCCCCTGTAAATCTTGTTGGTGTGATATCTTAAAGATGCCAAAAGGGATTTGATATGGTGTTTCTGTTTACTCCCTGAAAGAAATGAAGTCCCTGTTCGTTCTTTTAGAATAACTTAAAAGCACACTGATGGGCACATGTTATTTTTTTTTTTTCTTTTTGCCCTTTTTGAAAGAGAATTAGTCAGTTGTCGGTACAGATTGAAGACCTATGACTGAGCATGGGCATGCTAGCACTAGATCGCATGGCTAGTGGTACATGCGGTATGGACTCAGGATAGCCTGTGGCATTCGCATGAGGATTTGCTTTGATTAATTATGCACATGTTGTTACACTTGTTCTTTTAGCCAATCCTCATCCTTCTTGTTATGGCTGGCAGTCTGAGTTAATCTGCTAGGTCTATTTGTGGTTTCTTTTTATCTATTAGTCTGGTTCTCTTTCGTGTTATACATTGTCTGATAATGCCCTTGGCGGAGCACTAAACACAAAACTGAGAGGATTGCTTTTGTACAGAAAGCTTTCGTGTCCGGCTAAGTTGTCTGCCTGAGGAATGGTTGCAATTTCCCCACTGCCTGTTCTTCTGAATGATGTTCAATAGGCAAAAGGCTGCCAATGCTTTTAGCCTCTTTAAACTGAAATGGCGTGGTGAATCTGCTCTCACTACAAGCTTGCTTCAGGATGGGCCTCCTGAAATTGAGTTGTCTCAATATGGGAACATACCCAGTCCTGGAAGTGAGAGCCCATCAGATCTCTTAAATGGAGAGAGCTTAAATGTGGAGCCAATTGCTGATTTGGACTTGTTCTTTGAGAGGGTCTACAGCTACTATTGTGAGAAAGGTCTCTGGTGCATTATAATAAAGTGGATATTGAATCTATTGACACTGGGCTTTACAATATGTTTCTCTGGATTTTTCTTATTATATGTCGATTGGAATGGGCTTCGAAATGCAAAATGCGGGATGGATGCTGTTGAATCCGGTATTAAGCCTTGTGATCTAGCCAAGGAAGCACTGCATGAGCACCCTTTAACTCCTCTAACTGTTTCTAAGGCTGTAATCCTTATATATTTGGGAATATTCTCAATCTACTGGATTTTCTGCTTTCTGAGATTTTTTGCTCAGCTTAAGGACGTTCTTGGGGTTCGTCAATTCTATTATGACAGGTTAGTGTGATCGTTGCTATTTGTTTTATACCTATTCTAATGGTGTGGGCCATTGAGAAAGCTTTTTTTGTCTGTAGCCTTCATGTGTCAGATGCTGAACTTCGGACCATGCCATGGGCAACAGTTCTTGAAAAAGTGGTTCACTTACAGAATACTCAACAACTTTGTATTGTTAAGTATCTTTCTGCTCATGATATCGTGATGCGATTGATGCGGAAAGAGAATTATCTGATTGGAATGCTGAATAAAGGAGTGCTTGCTTTCCCAATCTCTGCATGGGTTCCAGGTGCTGGTCCTGTTGTTAAAGTGAGCTCAACTGGAGGAAAGCATCGGCTTATCCTCACAAAGACCCTTGAATGGACCTTAAATTGGTGCATTCTACAAAGCATGTTTGACAGGTATGGGTTATTGTTTCCTTTTGGGCTAAGTGATGATATAATACGCGCATGGTGTTTCTGATTGCATATGAGTTAGTTTTGGCTTAATTTGATTATACAGGTTCATGGCTTTTTCATTTTTTAAAAAAATTGTTTTTCTAATCCATGCAACCATTGTATTGGTAGATCACTGAGAAATTTGTAGAGGTTTTTCTTAATGAGTTGCAGGGATGGGCCGAGGTCTTCTATTGAATATTCTAATTAATATATAAATGTTTTCTAATTTTCCTCTCCTTCTAAAACCTTGCATTATTATATATTAAAACCAATATGGATTTATACTGCCAGTAGATACTTGTACCCCGGCTGACCTCATTCTATTATTGGAGTGTCATAAATTTAATGGGAGAACGATCTCTCTTGTGCATATCCTTATGATTAAGTACAGGAAGTATGGTAATGTCCAGGGAAAACTTTGTAACTAATTATCTTATGTTTTAATTACCTTTGTGCCATATAAAAATATTTTGGTAAATTATCAATTGTGGTGGTAAGTTCATTCAGGTATTAACATTTTTAGTAATTAAATAGATGAATCAATTTGTAAAGTGAGTTTAAATGGGGAATCAAAGTTTTGCGATTCATTAAAGTATTAATATTTGGATATTTTTTTCTAATTTTCTTTCAATAGTCCGTTATAGATACTCATTTAACTCATTTTGCAAAATGCTAATTTATCTTTTAAACCACTTGAAATGATGATGCCTTGAATGAACTTATATTCAGTTGTTGATATTTTCCAGTGTAATTTCCCCAAAAAATATGAAACGATATAGATAGTAGTCTTGGACCAACTTGCAAAACAAGAAACCTAAAATTGACAGCAGGGGTGGACATTTAATTATTTTAAGAGGTGGAACTTTAATTTTTCAACATGGATTATTTTCAACTTGTTGTAAAATGGAAGAACTTTTTTGGAAGGAAAAGTTAATGCAGTGGTTTCTGTTACTTCCCTTTCAGTTTGGTATGTTTCAACATCTGCTAATTATCTCAGTACACATTTTTGGTTTGCCAAGTGATAATTATTTTTCTCTGATCCACCTAGAAAATCATTGTACTTATTACATCAATTAAATTTCTTTTTTAGGAATTTTTTTGTTAAAAGGGACTTCATATCCAACCCTAATGCTTTGAAGAAGAGGCTTATGGTAGTTGGATTCGTTATGCTTCTCCTTTCTCCTTTCCTTGTAATATTCATGCTGGTCTATCTCTTCTTGAGACATGCGGAACAGTTCTATCATCATCCGAGCACTGCATCATCAAGAAGATGGTCAAACCTGTCAAGATGGATCTGTAGGGAGTTTAATGAGGTAGTTAACTTCTTCTTCTTAGACTGTTTATTTTTTTTCATCAATGCTTATTTCTGGAATTGTGGGCCTGGTTGCTGTAGTAACTCTGGGACATCTATGTTCTTTATTACTTCAAACGATTGATATAAATGTCGTGCTATTTTCTACCGAATTCTACAATTCTGGGAAGTATCTTCGATTTTTTTGTAGTTTTGTAAATGACCTTATATTTTGATGTTTAACATGTTTACAAAGTTAAATTTGGTTTTATGAAGACAAGTATGCCTAATTTTTCTTTCTATTTTCATTATTAAATTCTCAAATTTCTGTTTCAGGTCGATCATTTCTTTAAGCACCGGATCAATGGCAGTGTAATGCATGCTTCTGATTATTTGAAGCAATTCCCATCACCTATAATTTCTATTATTGCAAAGTTCATCTCTTTTGTATCTGGTGGGTTTGTTGCTATATTCATCATCATTGCGGTTCTGGAGGAGTCTGTTCTTGAAGGCCATGTAATGTTCTTTAAGCTATACTAACTTTATTAGTGGAACTTGTTTTTCATGTTTGCAATGGCACTGTGATTCAACTGATCTATTAATATCACTACTTTCAAATTTGCAGATATTTGGCCGCAACTTGTTCTGGTATGCTGCAGTTTTTAGTGCTATTACTGCTTTTAGCCGTGGTGCTGTTCCGGAAGAGATTTTGGTTCTTGAACCAGAAGCAGCAATGTCTATGGTGGTCCAACATACGCATTACATGCCAAAAAGATGGCGTGGCAGAGAAAACACTGAGGCAGTTCGTTTAGAGTTTGAAACTCTTTTTCAGGTAGTTCTGTGAATTTTCTATTCATCCACTCTATGAACATAGAGAATCATTTGAAACTTAATAGTAGTTGAACTAAAAATTTTTGTTATTAGAAACTTATTGCTTACAAACGAATATGCTATTTTCCTGACATAATATGAATGTGGAAATCAGTACCATGTTCTGAATGTAGCTGTTCCTTTTGCTGTTGTTAGTATACTGGGATGATGTTATTGGAAGAAATGGCATCTATATTCCTCACACCATACCTGCTTATATTTGTTGTGCCTAAGGTATGTCTTCATCTTCAAATATATAAGATGCCTCAATTTTTATTTTCTCCCTTCTATTGTCTAGCCCATTGCACAATATCCTGATTCTGAGATGTGCAATTTTTTGCAGCGAGTGGATGACATCTTGCAGTTCATTGCTGATTTTACCGTGCATGTTGAAGGGGTTGGTCATGTTTGCAGGTCAGTTCTTCCTTGTACTACCGTGATAATGCTTATATTACTACCCCACCAAATATTTTTTTGGGGGGGGGGGGGGGGGGGTTAGGATCCCTGGTTATATTGATAAGTGCAAAAATTATTTTGTTTGGTGCCATTTGTTAATTTACCAACAATACTCCGTTCTTGCAGTTTCAGTTTATTTGATTTTCAAAACCATGGCAATACCAATTATGGTTCTCCACACAATTCATCCAAAGCGAAGAGGAGCTCTCAAGGGAAAATGGAGAAATCATTTTTAAGGTATGGTTTCTTTTTCAATGGAACTTGAGGATTTTGTATGAAGTGAAATGTGCCCATGGGTGTTTGTTTTGAGGGAAGTGGCAATAGATTACCAAGCAATTTGCTTCAGGGGTTTCATAGGAGGGTTTTCACTTATTTGCTGGAACTGCGGCTCTGGAAGATTTAATTTGGTTTAATATTTTTTTTACATTGTGCAAACTTCATAGCCCTTGTTTTTGGCAAAAAGCATGCTAGTATTAGATGTAACATTTCCATCAAACTTTGTGAGTTTTGGTTGCATCCAATGTTACCTTATTCAATGAGGAATTAGACTTTGACTTCTCATTTGAAGCTTGTAATGTGTAAAAGAAAAAACCTTATTATTTTAAACAGGTTCCTACTTGAGGTCCCTGACAATGATGCCATTGAGATATTAATTAAGATTATAGACTAATAATCTGATGTCCTAAAAACCAATAATATTTAGGAGAATGTATTATTATTTTCTTGTCCCAATGTTCTAGAGAATAGCCTTTTATAGGCTTGATTACAAGCATTAATAAAGGAAATAATTACCTGTTAGGTAAGCAATAGAAACTAGGAGCCATCTAAGGGAAGTAAATTCAAAACTTGAATTGAATGAAAAAGATTCTAGAAGGTCAACAGATCCGGTCAAAAGGAATTAAATCTGGCAAAATTTTCAGCTCTCTCTTAAGTTGGTGTATGGATATCTATCATGCCCCACTTGCTATTAAACTTCTCAAAGTCAGGGCAAGCCAATCCCTTAATTATATCAGCCATCTGTTTTGTTGATGGTAGATCCGTTGTGCATATGGTTCTGGTTTTTAGCTTTTCTTTGATGAAGATCAATCTCCATATGTTTTGTTCGATCATATTGTACAGGGTTTCTAGCAATACTTATAGCAGCTTTGTTGTCACAATAGAGCTTCATAGGCATGCTTAGAGTCTCCTTAATTCTTCAAGAGTTTTCTTCAACCACAACATTTCACACACTCCATTTGGCATAGCACGGAATATAGCTTCAATACTAATTCTTGTTATAACATTTTGCTTCTTACTTCATATAACAAGATTTCTCCAAATGCATGTAACAAGATCTCCTATCTAGTGTTGAACCTGCCCAATCTGCATTGGTGAAAATATAAATGTTTCTACAATCAAAATTTTCAAATAACAATCTGTAAGTTTTCTTTAAGGGTCTGTTTTTTCATCTTCTTCCTATTAGTTTGATATATTATTTTTGTCGTTTTCAATCAGATAGTTGTCAAGAAATAGGTATATCTGAAAAATAGACATTTTTATTCATAATTAACCAAACAAATCGGATACAGATAAGATACAAACGGAAATTAGACAATCCAAACAAACCCTAGATATCTTAGTATCCTATACACAACATCAAGATATTCTTGATGTGGACTGTGCATAAAGTGACTGACAACATGTACTAAGAATGTAATATTGGGTCGTGTATGAGGTATAAAGTAGTCTTCCAACCCATCGTCGACATCGAGTCTTATCTAAAGGTATACCCCCTTTCATGTCTCCTAACCTATGGTTAAGATCCATTGGCATATCAGCTTACCTGCATCCACTCTTTTAGGAGATCCATGACATATTTTCTCTAAGATATGAAGATAACTTTCTTTGATTGAGCTACCTTCATTCTTAGAAAATATCTCAAGAATCTGAGATCTTTGATTTCAAATTTAGATGCCATCTTCTTTTTAACTCATCCATTATATTTGTATCATCTTGGGTGGATATATACTTCTTTTTATTTTCCACTCAAGAAGGCATTTTCACATCCAATTGATGCAATGACCAATCAAGGTTTACTGCAATTGATAAAAGAACTCTTATAGTATTCATTTTAGCTATAGGTGAGAATGCCTCTAATTAGTCAATGCCATAACTTGGTGTGAACCTTTAACTACCAATCAAGCTGTGTATCTTTCAAGTGTACCACCAGAGTTGTATTTCAAAGTAAACTGCCACTTGTGACCTATGAACTTCTTTTTCCTGTGGTAGATCCATTACTTCCTATGTCTGATTCTTTTCAAGGGCCTTCATCTGTTCATAAATAGCTGCTTTCTACTTTAGTATCAAGTCTTGTTGTACATTTTTAAGTCTCAAGAGATGATACGTGAGTAGTAAATGCGAGAAATGGAGGTGAAAGATCTTATAGCACACAAATATAGATATAAGATGCTAAGCGCATGATCTTACACCTTTGAGTAGGGTGATATGGAGATCAATCTTGTTAGAATCCACCACTGGAGCGGGGATCACATCATTATTTGAGGGAAATCTACTGGTTTCTCACCTCAGATTAGATTATTGATGTGGTATCTGATTTACTTCTTTATCCTTGGAGCGGAACTTCTTTCTCAAGTATACTTTGATCAAGTCAGTCCTTGGAGTGATCTCATTCCTAATGTTAGTAGTTTTTAAATCCTGAGATGGCAAACATATTTGTTCATTTACATTTCCAGCTCATTGTCTTCATTTCCATGCACATTAGTGCTTTCTTTATATGGAAGATTTTGGTTAGGACTTGCATCATTTGGAAGATCTAGATTAGGAATTGGGTCTATTTGTTCTAGTATGTTTGTTAAATTTCTCAAATCTTCATTCCTATAGACCCCCTAAAGATGAGAATATAAAAATGAGATTAGTTTCAAGTAAGAATTTTTAGGAATCGACATCAAAACATTTCTAGCCCTTTTATGATGGAGAATATCCTGTGAAAACACATTTTTTAGCTCTAGCATCAAGCTTGCCATCATGGTAGTTTTGGACAAAAGCCGTGCAATCAAAATATCTTTAGAGGGATATTAGAAATCAATCTAGAGTTGAGGAAAATGACATGGAAACACCTATTGTGGTGTTTTGAAATTTGAAACTCTTGATAGTATCCTATTAATAGGATAGGTTGTAGCTAAAATTGCTTACTTTTAAAAACATTTTGGTATATCTTTTGTGAAGCATAATGCTCGTGCTACTTCCAATAGTAGTCTCTTCCTCCCTCCTCCTCCCCCCTCCCTCCCCCACCCCACCCAACCCCATCCTCCCCTCCTCCACCACCCCCCAAAACCCCCCACCAAAAAAAGATAAAAATCTTCTTCTCCTTTTTCCTTCTTCTCAGACACATTGTTTTGTTGTGGGGTTTCTTTACAAGATCTTTGATGAACTATCCCTTTTGTTGCAAAAAAATTCTCCTAGGACTTTGTTAACATGTATCTTACCACTATCACTCCTAACAATCTGTATTTGTGTGTAATTAAGTCAAAGTCAATTGATAAAAAATTTTGAACACTTTAGGAACTTTTGTTTTCTTAAGTGAATAAACTCAACTCAAGGTGAGTGATTATCTATAAATGTGATAAATCAATGCTTTCTATGTGGTATAGAAACCCTTGAAGGACCCCTTGCAAACCCTTGAAGGATCCCATACATCACTATGAATTGAAGTAGAAGGTTTTGCGTGTTTATATGCTTAAGAAGGAAAGGATAAGCTGTCATATTTTGCAAGTTCACAAAAGTCACACTTAAAAGATGTTTCTTTATTACCAATTAACTTATGAACAAAAGTTTTTATATATTGAAGTTTGAATGACCTAATCTTTAGTGCCATCTCAAGGGAAATAGATTTAAGACAAGTGCCCTGATCACTTCTCAAGCTTAGTCCCTCTTCTAGGATGTAGAGTCTGCTGATAGCTTGAGCATTGCCAATTGTTCTTCCCGGGTTGAGATTCTGAAACTCACAATGTGAAGCAAAGAACTTAACTCGACATTTTAGATGATGTGTGAGTTTACTTATTGGCATGAGATTACAAGATTAGTCAGGGACATGGAGAACATTTTGAAGATAAAGAGAAGGAGAAATTTGGACTGATCCTTGTCCAGCTTTAGAGGGGAGAGAGAGAAGCATTAGCTATTCCAATATCTTGTTCCCTGCGCAAGGACTGTGTAGAAAACATGGTGGATGATCTAGTCATGTGATCAGTAGCTTCATAATCAATCCATGGAGATGGAATTGACAACAGCTAGATGATAGTCACCCTTCTGTGCTATGAAATATGATAAAATCATGAATAGTTGAGATTGGAAAAGTTTGTACAGCTGTTCTAATTGATCCTTTGTGAATTGCGATTTTCCAGGAGTGATTGGGTTTTGAGCTGCTTCATTTGTGGTCATGCTTAAATCTCCATTTGTAGAGATACTTAAGATCTTGGGTTATTTTTGTTCTTTCACATTGCTTGGGTTGCAAACACCCCTTTGTGCGCTGAATATCGCTGTTTTTGTCATAGGTAAATCACCTAAGCTTTGATACTATATAAACTGATAACTAATAATTTTTACGAGATTGTATTATTATTTTCTTTTGTCCCAAGTGTACAAGAGGATAGCCTTTTATAGGCTTGATCAGAAGCATTAATAAAGGATATAATTACATGTTAAGTAAGCAATAAAAATTAGAAGCCAACTAAGGAATGAAGAAATTTTAAAATTTGAACTGAATGAAAAAGATTCTAGAAGGTTAATCAATTCAGAAAAGAGGAATTAATTCTTGTTAAAATTTCTACAAAGAGAATACTTTTGAGAAAGGTAAGGACTAGAGCTAGAAAAAAAATGGTTTTCTTCACCTAATCTATTGTGCACCCACGTTGGGGTACTTTCCAAAATCAATTGCAAAATCAAATATGTAAATTTAGGCCATGAGCATCAAGGGTTGCCACTTGATTGTATTATTGAAAGATCATAGGGGTTGTTTACATTTTGTGGTTAATTCTATAATTTTATAGTTTTTCTGGCGTATCTTGATTAAGAGAAATCCATTGAACAAGCATAGCAAATTTTGTTTTATAGATGTTCTTTTAAAACCAGTTAACAAATAGGTTAGGTGCATGAGTCCTATTTCTGAAAAGGCATTCATATTTTGTTTTAATATAACTTGCTTTTTCTCAAGGATTTGGACCCACTGGGCTTTCTCTACTTCATTGCTGTGGGTTCTTTTACCTTCCACTTTTTTTTTTTTTTTTTTTTGCATGTTCAATTTTTTGAAATTCATTATTTTTTACCTAGTACTTTCTTTTTGTGGCAAAATTCTTGATTTATGTTGAGATTGATCCATATCTTATTTAAAGTTTACAATGATCTCGGTTGGTATGCTGTAACTGCAATGCATAATATGAGTGTCTTGTCCTGCATTTAACCCATATGTTGATCATTGATACTTGTCTAGCATTGAATCATTGTTACGAGTATGTATATCTTGTCATTTCAATATAGTGACAATGGTTGAAAGTTTAATCTAGGATTGGTTTTGAGGAAAGGGGACGAAATATATTAACTGATCTAACTGGCTGGTTTTACCCTATTGTCCATCATTTTTGCACTCTATTACCAAATCATATATACTTTGCTACATTGTGTCCCTTGATTCATCCTATGCAAACACATATGAATCTCCAAAGGCCATTAACTTCTATCAGTTGGAGAATGGGATCGACTTTAGGGTAGTTTATGGATAGAATGAATCAAACACTAATCTTGATTCAAAATTCAAAGCTTAAATTTTTGAGTTCGAACAATGCTTGAATTTCTGCATTTGTGCTCAACATTCTTGCAAAAACTTTGTATGCCTTTTAATGAAAATATATATTGACAATCTTGACCTAGGCTTAAATTTGATAAAGCTTTATATTTATGTAAATGCGATTCAATCTCAATTAGGTTGGTATGTACTTGTTGAGTCAATTAAGTTGAAGTGAATTGGCTTGATATATAGTACTTTAAGTTGTTGTTGGCTTTGGCACAATATGGCTTATAGTTTGTCCTTCGTTGCAACTGCTTCCGGGGGAGGTTACCACTCCTTGGATTACTTTCTAATTAGCATGCTTTTAACTAAAATATATGATATCAATCTCAAGCTCAGCTTAAGTTTGATAATACTTGATGTTGACCTAAATGTGATTCAATCTCTATTAGGTTGGTGTACTTAGAGTCAATAACGTTGAAACAAATTGGCTTGGTGTATAGGTGTTGTTGGTTTTGGTGCAATATGGCTCATAGTTTGTCCTTTGTTGCAATTGCTTCCTAGCAGGTTACCACAGCTAGGATTGCTTTTGATTAGCATGCTTAACTTGAATCTGATAAACTCCACAATAGCATGCTTAACTTGAATCTGATAAACTCCACAATAAAACAGGTTCAAGAGACGCTCCCATAATGTGGGTTGCATCTGCTTCCGAGCAGGTTATCTCTCATAGGATTGCTTTTGATTAGCACACTTACCTTTGGAATCTGATAACTTCACATTAAATGTCACCTCAATGTTAATAGGAATTTCGCTTCCATTAGCTCAAGTGGTGACCCCATTACGTAGAACTTTGACAAAAACGGGATCAAGAGTAGCTCCCATGGTGGTGTTCTGTGTGTTGTGTTGTGTTGCACTCAGCTTGCCTGCCAGTTGGTGAACTACTATGATTCTATCTGCAACGTCTACATTCCACACATTAAAACACTTTATGGTTGGCTTAAAGTTCATCAAAAGTCCAAACTTGTGCTTGCTTAATAGGGAGCAGTCTTATAACGGGTGTCATCCTTGGAATCCAGCTACATTGAAAGGTGAATGGTGTAGACAACCTAATTGGAAAATACCTTTGATAGGTGGATATGCAATAATTATTATACAATTAAAAGTTGGAGCTCCACTCAATTATAGTTGAGTACCTTTTAAGCTAGCTTGGTTCATTTACAACTCTTGTTTGGGAGCTCGTCGATCTTACCTCCAGTGAAATTTTAGTTCAGTTAAACCTTGTAGTTTTCTCCACCTTGGTGAAGTAGCGTTTGCAGAGGGGACAGCCTTTTTTGCTATAAAAAATCCTTTTCCATTTGTGGTTTCCCTCTTTATTGTTGATATTCCAAAATCAATCAATAGTAGTCAATTCAACCTGTCTCTTTTCCTTGGAATGCAACCTGTACATATATTTCGTTTTTCCTCTAACATGAAACAGATTTATTTGGGTTCTTCAAATATCATATATCATATATCTATGATTATATATGCCTGCTCCCCTTAAAAAGCATATTTTTGTCTTTAATATTTACTGCTATATCAAGTCTTGAGCGTACATTCTTTCTTGGTGATTGCAGTTTTCAGACTAGCTATCGCTCGTGGGAACCAGATGCCAAGGGAAAGCAGTTTCTTTCAATTCTCCGGACTTTCAGGGGTCAGATGTTATATGGTCAGGGGGTTGGAAATTATCTCTCACCTATTTACATGCGGCATGGGAATTATAATATCGGAGGATATGGTGACAGGAGGAATGCCTTCTACAGGGAAATGCCTAATTTTGGTGCAGGGCATCATTTGGGATCTCTCTGGCCATTTGAGGATGATCAGAAAAATCATCCCTATATCCTTGATTGGTACTATGTTACTAGGCCTCATAACACAAACACAATTCATTATGCTGAGGAGATTCCCAAGGAAGCATTTGAAGTGCCGGATCAGCATCCTGGGGATTTTTGGATGCAATCAGGGGTTCGGCAAACTAATGAGAAAAGTGAAGACAATGATCGTGGTCTGCATCACTACGAAGGCCGTTCGCATTCTCATCTTGGAGCTTCAACTTCAACTTCGATTTTCCAGGAAAGTGTATTTCGTCATGATTCTGGTGATATGGTGCAACCAACTAATAGGAGTCACTGGTGGGCGAGAAGCGACCCTCATGGTGCACAAGCACAAGCAAGCTTTATGGATCCTCCTGATTTTAATCGCTATAATTTTAACAATCGACATGATTATTCAGACAGATTATCTGAGGAAGAGGATCCACAGTTAGATTGGAGGATACCTCAAAGGTTAGATAGATCGAACATGGATGACTTTGAGGTAGGAGGGGACATTAGTCTTCATTTTGATGATGTTTATAGTAGACCTCCAGAAACTCCCACCGCCAATTTGGGGCACAACAGCTTTTACAATTATTAAGGTTGTACACAAGTTTCCTCTGTGCACTTCGATGCTTGAAAGGAAGCTATGTATTCTTTGCTGTATATAGATTCATTTCGAGGTCAGATTCTTGATAAGGCCTCTGCTTTGATCGGGGAGGGGCTGGCTGTCCGAAGAGCACGACAGCCCCTTCTATGAGTTGTATGAATAGTGTCGACATATCTATCAATTATTTAGATCTCATTCTTAATTCATTCTTATTTGTGAGTATTAGCAATAACTTCAAGATAATTATTTCACGCATTGTTTCATTTCCTGATTCGGGTCATAATGAAAGCGAACGCATAAACGATTGTGCTATGTAATGCAGCTACAAGAGTCGGTTGATAGGTCTGGTCGATAAGATACCAATGAAATATAGATAAGATATAGATGATAAATAGATAATTTTACTTATAAAAAGATCAAATACATATGATAAATAGATAACAAATAGATTCAGATATTGATGAAGATTATTGAAACGGATCCATTTTCAAACTCTAAAATCATTGTAGGTATTAATCATTCGAATCAGAATGTTGGAAGGGCACGTGGTAAATGTGAGTCAATGATGGACTAATTGTCCTTGGCGATCCTGCTAAGTCGAAATGTGATTTCATTCGTTTTCTGTGGAAGGTCTTTTAACTCAAATTCGATATAGCCTTCGCTGCGTCCGGTTACACGTTGTAGGGTTTGAATTATGCAGCCTTTTTTTTTTTTTTTCCCTTGCATCTTTATTATTTTTATCAATTTCTAAATCGAATAAATTTAATAACATACAAATTAAATTAATTATTGGTGTGTTCTTTGACTAACATTTATTAATATTCATGAAACACATGTTATATATATATATATATTTTATAAAATTCCTTTTTATGCTTATTTCGTGTTAACGTTTCCTAACCAAAAAAAAAAAAAAAAAAACTACTAAAAAGCCGAATTTGTGCGTGTGATTTTTTTAAAGATCCATGTTTTCGTTTTCATTTTCATTTTACAATTTTTTTCCAGTCAATTATAATGGAGAAGAGGGATTTAAACACCTTTTATATAAGAGACTAGGGTCATTGGCATTTTTATTTTACAACCTAAGTTTTGAAAATTGGTTAAATTAGAGTCTTATTATTTTCCAGTCACAAGTTGTTAAGTTAGCTCCTAAAATGGGGAAAAACATAATGTCTGAAATAGACATGCTAAATAGTAAATACCAATAGAAATACCTAAGCTTTTCGTACTTTTCCTTTTATAACCTAAATTTTTAAATTTATTTCATCTGAGGTTCTACTTATTTATTTATTTATATGTTCATCTCAAGAATTATTCAAAAACACTTTTAATGGCATTTCTATTTTGATTTATGTTTAAAAATTTAGGTCTAAAGCGGAAAAAAAAATTTGAAAACATAGGTTCATAACTTATAAAATATCCCAATTAATAACAACTGTAGTTAATTATCGAAAAAAAGGAAAAATAACAACTGTAGCTTTTTTGAACTCTGGTTAAATTTCCTCTCTCTCTCTCTCTTTTGACTTAGCAGGAGTATCTTAATCTCCACGCCTAATAACGTAAGAAAGACAGGAGGCAGTTTCTTGTAGATCTAGGAAGCTTACTCATTTCTTGTCCACAGAAACATATTCCATCTTAAATGGAAGGATCAGCCAGCTTATTGCATTGACCTTAGTTGTTATATAGTAATTTCATGGTTGAAAAAATGTCCGGTATGGTTATTAAATTCGTATTAGTAGTTGTCTTGTCCACTTCTGTCCCCACAGTAAGATGCGAATATCTGCATAGTATTTACCTAGAATAATTTATCAGTCATTCATTTATTTTGCTGGATCATAGGACCTTTCAATTCAGCATTTGACCGTCCAGTCCATTATCATTTATATGGCACAAAGAACATTTCTTTTATGAGTAGCAATAGCTCTGTTAGTATACATGACCAAGTTTCTCCTATGAACATATAGAGCTAGGACAATCTATAAACGAAGTGGAAGCAGCTGATAGTGGATGATATGGAAGCAATGGACAAGCTTATTTCCAGCTGGCATCATAAAGTTCAAACGATTCCTGAGGATTACGTTTTCCCACCAGAGTCAAGGCCTGGAGAAAACATTGTCTGCCCAGGAAAGAATATCCCCGTGATCGACATGGCGAATGATCCAAAAATGTTGGTTCAACAAATTGTTGAAGCAAGCAGGGATTTCGGTTTCTTTCAGGTGCATGTGCAAACATAGATGCTCTTCTTGCTTAATTTCTTGCATAATTCAATAGAATGAGATATGGCTGATGATGCCATAACTAGCTGTCTATGCTAGGCATAGAAGGGGCTTATTTCGGTCTTCAGGCTGTATAATTGCTATTCATATGCCTGATCTAGTTTATCCTTCCTCTGCTGGGTGTTCTTCAAGAGCATTAAGTGAATGCATAAACGAACCTATCATCCACGTGGTTTTTTTGATTTTCGTTTATGAGAAGTACGTGTATGTCTAATGAGTCTCTAAAGTAAAAATTCAAAACTTTATAGGTTATCAATCATGGAGTGGCAGAAAACTTGATAGATGATACAATGAAGGTCTTCGAGGAATTTTTCATGTTGCCACCGGAGGACAAGGCAGATGTGTACTCAGAGGATCCTAGTCGAAGTTGTCGACTTTACACCGGCAGCGTTAATTATGAGACTGAACCTGTCCACTATTGGCGTGATAACCTGAAACACCCTTGTCATCCTCTTGAAGAATGTAAGCAGTTTTGGCCTAAAAACCCGTCAAGATACAAGTAACGCTTTCTTTAACTTCTCCACTACTTTGCACATCAGATAATAGAGTTTGGCTTCAGCATGTGTCCTCTGAAAGCATCTTTTTTAACCCTTTTCTGCTTTCAACCTAGGGATGTCGTAGGGACATATTGTATTGAGCTGAAGAAATTGGCTTCAAGGATCTTGGCCCTCATTGCTGAAGGACTAGAGCTCCCTCTGGGCTATTTCAATGATAAAATGAGTGAAATGTTGCAATTATCAGTTAACTATTATCCGCCATGTCCGGATCCAAGTTTGGTGCTAGGAATACCTAAACATTGTGACCCCAATCTAATCACCATTTTACTTCAGCAACAGGTCAATGGTCTCCAGGTCTTCAAGGATGGAGAATGGATTGGAGTTGAGCCCCTTCCCAATGCTTTTGTGATTAACATAGGACATCAGTTACAGGTACCTATTTGGTTTCCAAGTTCCTAGAAATATTTTGTTTTCCTCATTCTTACACTTAGGATTACGTTTGGGCAAGAACAGATCATTAGCAATGAAAAGTTGACAAGTGCTGAACATCGAGCCGTTACCAATTCAAAGGAATCTAGGATATCTGCAGCCTTCTTCGTCAATCCTTCATTGGACTCCACAATCCACCCGGCAGATGCTCTTACAAATGCAGCTAATCCTCCTCTTTATAAAGCCTTCCAGTATAAAGAGTTCCTCATGGATTTCACAGCCAAAACTGGAGACAGAGAACTTGTGCTGGAGCCTTACAGAGTTAGATGAAATTTCTACTGAATGTGGATCAGATGTTTGGACATTGTGAACTTTTTTGAAAATGATCGCCCTGTTTCATCCGTGTTTTCACCTGTTGATGTCTTTTTTTCCTTTATTCTTTCATTCACATCCATAAATTGTGTTGTTCTCTGCTAAGCGATCATGACTTTTTTCCCCCTATTAAAATGTGTTATATTTGTAAAAATAGTTCCTATAGGTCGGCTATTTTAGTACCTTACATTTACTAACATATCTTGAAACAAAACTACTTAGGATTGATAAATTCATAAATAATTAATTTGGCATACTGAAAATTAGAAGTATAAATTTTCTAGTATGAACCAATTTTCTTATATCATTGAGGTTCACCAAATATAGACAGTTTTATCATATCATAAATGGAACTTATTGGTATTATAGATTGGTTTGTTGTTAAGACATCTTAAATTTACACATTCTTTGACCACATTACATGTGTCAATGGTTCAGATCACAAATTGTTGGCTCCAAACGTACCTCATAACTTTTAATATAATTTTTATTTTGGTTTATTTTTTTAAAAACTCAAGTCTGAAATGAAAAGATAAATTGAAAACATAGGTTCATAATTTTGAACATCCTAAACTTAAGGATATTTACAGTGCACCCTGTATCCAATGAAAAATGCTTAGATTCCACTAGAAACCACCTATAGTATGTATATCATCAACACACATTTATTTATTATATACACAACTAATTATTTCATACAACTGATATTTGATAAGGATAAATGATATTTTGGTATAAGAGAGTAAAAAAAAAAAAAAGACATTTTAACAAATTGATAAGCTATATAATATAGTTCATATTCTTGTACAACAGAATACGAAGCAAACTTCATAATCAACAACTGTTTTTATCCTTCTACCCTTTAGGGCAAATTCATCTAGGTTATAAATCTTTCTAATAGACCTCAATACTAGCATCTCTCAATTGTATGTACCTAGTGATATCATAAACCATTCCTCAATTCTTGTACTTGAAAGATAAAGAGATGAGCTAAAGCATAGTATAATAATACCACATCACATGTGCATGAACATACATGATTAAAACTCGCATGAATTCAACAATTAAATATGCAACAATCATTCAATTATTATCTTTATTTAGGTTTATACAAGCAAAAAATGGCTCATTTTATATTCCAGATTCCACACATATATATAATATATTATATATACACACACAATGTCAGATACTTCCCAATATCCATGAGTTTATGAGCTACCCAAATTTACCTAAATCATTTCTAGGTTCAACTCTATGGAAGGATAACGCTACACAAAGGCTTTGAGGGTTTTGCATTAGCATCAACATTACTCATGATCTACTAACCACAACCAAGCAGACACAACACATCAATTACAAAAGACGCATGTTAATTAGTCCATTATGAGTTTAATCCTAATTAAGCATAAGAACCAAGCAAGTGATGTGAAAGTGTAACTAAAATAATTGATTCCATTGGTAATTGAAACTTTAGACTCTTTAGACCTAATATAAGAAACATTTGTACTTCTTTGAATTGGTAAACATCTCCTATGTTGTCCAATATTCACTTGTCTCTCTCATTGATGTCATATCGACTTAAGTTACGGTTCTAATTTGAAAAATGATTAGTAATAGGAAACTTAGTTATAAATTATTAATTTAGAATTGTAATCATAAGGAAAAAGCATCTTGATTTGTAGAAGGATTAAAGAAATTGTATGGGTGGAGGCATGGCGGTGGTAGAGGCCGTGTACTTCTTGAAGGTCCTATTTTCATGAAACTCAATATGGGGCCCTGTTGGGGGTCATGTATTTTTAGACCACAAATGTAATGGTCGAAGAGATACACTAGAGGTGATATGAGACCATGTTAAATGACAAACACAATGATTAGAAAGATATGTAAGGGATAATAGGGGTCATGTTGAGGTTCATATTTTGGACCACCAACACAATGATCAAAGATATCTCTTTGTTCTTTCATATTACTTATTTCCTTTGATTTTCAAACCATGATAAGTTCTTTACACCTTTCCATTCCAATCACATTTCCATGCCAAAATCATTATTATAACCTCTCCAAAATACAATCTTTCATCCCAAAAACATATGCAACAAAAATTTATCCAATAATTACATAATAAATTATAAGAACTTACTCAGAATTGCTTTTAGAATCCTTCCTTTTCAGTCATGAATTCCAAGAATTTTTCTTAAATACCAAATGTACTTTTTCAACACAACAATCCCTATTCTTTCCCAAAACATAACAGAATTTGTTACTTCTATCTACAATTTCTTTAAGAATCCATTGGTCCTTTGCAATTTCTAATTTTTAAAATTTCAACTTCTATATGTCTTCTTTTTTTTTTTTTTTTTGTCCTTTTATGTTGGAAGGCAAGTAAGAAATAAGAAAAGCTGTAGGAAAAGAAAAAAAAGATACATTTGGTCAGTGCATCTTTCAAAAGTTGAGAAATGAGAAAAGTATCTAGTTATTTTTAAGTGTTTTACAAGAATAGTATTCCTTTATATTTTAAGTTATTTCATAATTTATGAAAAATCCCAATTAATAATAAATATTGACAACTTCTTATTTTAAGCTTTTTTGACCTATGGTTGGATTTCCTTTCTTTCTCTTTTGACTTGGCAGAAGCACCTTAATCTCCGAAAAACTTGGCTTAAGTAGCATATTTGCAACCTAATTTTAGGATGTGACTAGGTAAACCGGTCATATCCATACAATGTTACCATAATTGAATAAAAAAAAATCAAAATACAATAAATATACCACATACCAAAATCGGACAAAGTTACCATGATGTGGCAATCATAACATCAAGCAATGATAAATGTACAACGCATAAATGTTATGAATAATATGTACTTACCATAATAAGACAAACTTACCAAAATCTGATAAATTTACCGCTTAGCACTAATAGACAAACCACCATAATACAATGAACTTACCATAATATAACAAATCTACTATACATCAAAATCAGATAAATTTACTACCATGCGATAAACTTATCAAAATCCGACAAAAATAGCAGATACTACAATTAGATAGATTTATTTGAATGTAACGAACTTACCATTTCAAAAAGTTTGCATAAAATCGACCTATCAAATACAATAAACTTATCATAATAAGACAAATTTATCAATTAGTACTAAAAAACAAAACTACAACACAAACTACCAAAATGTGATAAATGTATCAGAGTATGATAAATCAACCACTTAGTACTAAAAGACAAACTACCAAAATATGACAAACTTATCAAAGTATGATAGATCTACCACTTAGGACTAAAAGACAAAACTACATGATAAACTGCTAAAATGTGACAAACTTACCAGAGTATGACAAATCTACCACTTAATACTAAAATATAAACTACAAGACAAACTGCCAAAATGTGAAAACTTACCGAGTATGACAAATTTACCACTTAGTACTAAAAGACAAAACTACTAGATAAATTACCAAAATGTGACAAACTTACCAAAGTATGATAAATCTACCACTTGGTATCAAAAGACAAAACTATCGGACAAACTATCAGAATGTGACGAACATACCAAAATATGACAAATCTACTACATACAAAAATTAGAAAAATTACCATAATGCGATAAGTTATCAGAATCCAACTAAAATAATAGATACCACAATCGGACAAACCTACCAAAATACAATAAATTTATCATTTTCAAAAGTTAGTGTAAAATCATTCTATTGAAATAGGATAACCTTACACAATCGGGTAAAACTATTACTTAGTAGTAAAAGACAAAACTACTAGACAAATTACTAGAATACGGCAAACTTACTAGAATTCAATAAATTTATACTTACCACAATAGAACGAACTTACTAAAAAGCAACGAAATCACCATCTTGAAATATGATATTTTTAGTCTACTAAAATTCGACGATCATGATTTAATTATATTGAATCCAACAGTTCATATCGCGTCCTAAAATTAGGGCAAGACTTGATGACTTAAGCCAAGTCCATCCCAACGTAAGAAGGATAGCAGGCAGTTTCTTCTCAATCTAGGAATCTTACTCATTTGTTGTCGTCAGACAGAAACATATTCCATCTTATGTGAAAGGATCAGCCGCCTTATTGGAATGACATTAGATGTTACAAAGTAGTTTCATGGGTGAAAACATGGCTGGCACCGATTTACTTCTAATCCCCTGAAGATGCGACGAATATCTGGGACCTAGTAAAAGCCAAATAAAGGTAATCAAAGTCTGTCCTTCTGTTCACCTAGAAAAAGCTTACCATAAATTCATTTGTTTTGCTGGATTGCAGTACCCTTCACTTTCAGTTCAGCATCGACCGTCCACTCCATCATCATTTGTTTTGCTTGTCTATAGAACAATAAGGACGGATTCTATGTATAATATATGACCGTCTTTCACCTCTGGACATACAGAGCAATTACAGTTTATGAACAAAGTGGAAGCGAAAATGAGTGAGATGAAAGCCATGGATAAGCTTGTTTCCAGCTGGCATCATAACGTTCAAGCGATCCCGGAGGATTATGTATTCCCACCAGAGACAAGACCAGGAGAAACCAATGTCTCCCAGGAAAGCATATCCCCATGATCGACATGGCGAATGATCCAAAAACGGTAGTTCAACAGATTTTCGAGGCAAGCAAGGAGTTGGTTTCTTTCAGGTGCAACCATGGATGCTCTTGTTGTTTATTTCTTGCAGAATTCAATACAAACACATACGATCATTGATTTATTATCTGATTTTCCTTGCCAAGAAGAGGAACAGCCATAGGAAATGATTATTTTTTTTTGTTTTGTATTTTCTTTGAGAGAAGTACTTCTGATGTGTCGTAGGTTATTAATCATGGAGTGGCAGAAAACTTGATAGATGATACGATGAAGGTCTTTGAAGAATTTTTCATGTTGCCTCCAGAAGACAAAGCAGATGTATACTCAGAGGATCCTAGTCAAAATTGTCGGCTATATACCAGCAGCCTTAATTATGAGACTGAATCGTCCACTATTGGCGTGATAATCTGAGACACCCTTGTCATCCGCTTGAAGAATGCAAGCAGTCTTGGCCTAAAAACCCCTCAAGATACAGGTAACCATTTCGTTTGTCTTTTTCCTTAGTTTTCACATCACATTATAGCTTTTGGCCGAGGTAATGCAAGATTATCCCTCCCATATCTTGTATCCAGTCATCTTGTGTGCTCATATATTCTTGTATTAGGAGGAGCAATTTATTTACAAAGTTCACACTTAGCAATGAAGCTGATCTATGAGATACATTTTTCTGATATGAGTACTATAGTTGATATAGGATTACATGGAATTAGAAGCAGAGTTTCTATGTGCATTTAAAAATCTCCCCAAAGCATCTTTTAACCCTTTTCTGCTTTCAACCTAGGGATGTTGTAGGGACGTATTCTGTAGAGCTGAAGAAGTTGGCTTCAAGGATTTTGGCTCTCATTGCTGAAGGACTAGGGCTCCCTCTGGGCTATTTCAATGACAAAATGAGCGAGATGTTGCTATTATCAATTAACTATTATCCACCGTGTCCTGATCCAAGTTTGGTGCTAGGAATACCTAAACATTGTGATCCCAATCTAATTACCATTTTACTTCAGCAGCATGTTAATGGCCTCCAAGTCTTCAAGGATGGAGAATGGATTGGGGTGGAGCCCCTTCCCAATGCTTTTGTGGTTAACATAGGCCATCAGTTACAGGTACCTATTTCTTTTCCAAGTTCATAGAAACATCTTGCTACCCTCATTCTTACACTTAGGAATATGTTTGGGCAAGAACAGATCATTAGCAACGAAAGATTGACAAGTGCTGAACATCGAGCCGTTACAAATTCAAAGGAAGCTAGGATTTCTGCTGCTTTCTTCGTCAATCCTTCATTGGACTCCATAATCCGCCCAGCTGATGCTCTTACAAATGCGGCTAATCCCCCTCTTTATAAAGCCTTCCAGTATAAGGAGTTCCTCATGAATTACACTGCCAGGGTTGGAGATAGAGAGCTTGTGTTGGAGCCTTACAAAATTGGATGAAATTACTACTGAAAGTAAATCAGATGGTTTGGATCTTGCAATAGACTTTTCGAAGATAGCTGTCCTGTTTCACTTGTGTTTTTAAGTGCTACTGTGTCTTGTTTTTCATACTCATATCCATAAACCGTACCTCTGTTAAGCAATAATGAATTTTCCATTAAAATTGCATGTAATACATGCATACATACATATATACACATATGTAGATATAAGAATATAGTTTTATATAAGCATTAATATTGCAGATGATACTTAAATTTTTGCAAAACATGTAATTAGTTACATAAATTTTGAAATCGATCAATTTAATACTAAAAGTTTTTAATACATGCCAATAATGTCTTCATCAAATTGGCTAATATCATCATCCTACATTGTGTTTTTAATCAATGCGATACATGCACTGTTGGCGTATACAAAAAGTTCTTTTAATGGTTAAATTGATCAATTTTAAAATTCAAATATTAAATTGATCAATTTTAAAGTTTATAAATCTAATTACATATTTTACCAAAATTTGGATACGATTCGCAACATTTACCTTTTACATAACATGGATTCCGTAAAAATATAGAAAATACATGCATAGGATCCCATTTAACATTCATATACTGGAATTGAGATTTTTAAAGAGTAATCGAAACATAAATGTAACAATACATTGAAGTGGCCTTATTGAGATATTGACCTTACCAAATACTAACGTATGATGCGTGTGACCCATAGATAATATTTTTAATAAACAGCTTACTTGTATAATATTTATTCGAGTTACATAATCTTATCAAAGCCAAATCATTTGACAATGCATATACCGATTCCCATACAGTACATGCTTATATAATTTTTATGATTATATACTAGAAAAAAAAAGAAAGAAAATCTGAAAACCAATATACATGACACGAATTAAGTATAAACAAATCTAAAAAGTGTCATATTTGTTAAAGTAATTCCTATAAATGGCCTAATTTCGCACATCACATTCACTAACATATCCCAAAACAAAACTACTCCACCGACAAATTGATAAATAACTAATTTGGCATCCTGAAATTCTGATATATGAAATTTTCTACTATGAACAAATTTTAGCATGTCCTTATGGTTCTCCACGTAAAACAATGTCATGAATGGAACATACTGGTATTTTTGTATTAGTTTTTTTTAAGACATCCTAAACCTACACGTTCCTTTAAACACATTATATGTGTTAATTGTTTTTTAACATATCTCATAATCATGGCTCCTCCTCCCATACACTTCTCTATTGGTTATATATTTATGACCATATGATAGGGAAAAAAAAAAAATCTGAAAAACAATATGCATAGCACAAATTAAATAGATTCAATCGGTAGCACAATCTATAAAGTGCAATACTTGTCAAAATGGTTCTTATAAATGGACTATTTTCATACTTTACTTTCACTAATAAACAAAATACTCTCTTAGTAAATTCATAAATTATTGGCTTCTACAAAAATGAAAACTAGACATAGGAATATTTTCAGCATGAGCAAACATCAACACGTCATCATGGGCATCCACATATAAATGTCTTGTTTTGTTATGAATGAATATATTGGTCCTTAATCCATATAGTCTTTTAAACATATTATGTGCATTAATTGTTCAGATCACAAATTTTTGGTCCTTACTTACTTCCTAAATGAAAATTAATATTCACATCATGTTTCAAAATTGAGTAGAGATGATGTATTTGTTTGTTTGTGGGCATATATAGATACAGATATATTGTATTGAGCTGAAGAAATTGGCTTCAAGGATTTTGGCCCTCATTGCTGAAGGACTAGAGCTCCCTCTGGGCTATTTCAAGATAAAATGAGTGAAATGTTGCAATTATCAGTTAACTATTATCCGCCATGTCCGGATCCAAGTTTGGTGCTAGGAATACCTAAGCATTGTGACCCTAATCTAATAACCATTTTACTTCAGCAACAGTCAATGGTCTCCAAGTCAAGGATGGAGATTGGATTGGAGTTGAGCCTCTTCCCAATGCTTTTGTGATTAACATAGGTCATCAGTTACAGGTACCTATTTGGTTTCCAAGTTCCTAGGAACATTTTGTTATCCTCATTCTTACACTTAGGATTATGCTTGGGCAAGAACAGATCATTAGCAATGAAAAACAGACTAGTGCTGAACATCGAGCCGTTTCCAATTCAAAGGAATCTAGGATATCTGCAGCGTTCTTCGTCAATCCTTCATTGGACTCCGCAATCCACCGGCGGATGCTCTTACAAATGAAGCTAATCCTCCCCTTTATAAAGTCTTCCAGTATAAAGAGTTCCTCATGGATTTCACCGCCAAAACTGGAGACAGAGAACTTGTGTTGGAGCCTTACAGGTTAGATGAAATTACTACTGAATGCGGATCAGATGTTTGGATATTGTGAACTTTTTTGAAAATGATTGCCCTATTTCATCCGTTTTTTCACCTGTTAATGTTTTTATTTTATTTTTTTATTTTTTTTTTCACTCTTTCACTTACATCCATAAATTGTGTTGTTCTCTGCTAAGCGATCTTGACTTCCCCCCATTAAAAGTAGCATGTAACATGCGTATGTATATATATGTGTACATTTATATAAAACATCTACTAATTTCACAAGAGTTGGTTCCCTAAAAAAATAGCAAATGCGTGTATACGACCCTTTTTAAGGTATATGTCGACAAAATTAAGATTTATTTACTGTAATTGAGATCTTATAAGTAGTTAATCCAACCTTTATTTAACTATACTTTAAAGTGATCCCTGTTGAGATATTGACCTTATCTGTTTAACATTTACTTGTGTTACATAGTCTTATTGCCACCAATCATTAATCGATGTATATGCTAATCCATTCATATCGTTATATATATTGATGATTATTTGTAGGGAAAAAAAAAAAGTCTAGAAACCATATACATGATGCAAATTACGTTGATTTAGGTCTGTTTGGATTATTTGATTGTTCTGTATTGTATCTATATCTGACCTGCACCTATAATTTATTTGTATCATATTCATATAATATCATATTCGTATCGTATTTATTTAATCAATTTATGGTAAAATTTTCAGTTTTTTATCGGTATTTATTTTTTGACAAACATTTATTTAAAAATGATAAAAAATGATACTAAAATGATCAGAATATCATAAAACAAATAGACCATGGTACATTCTAAAATGTGTTATATTTGTAAAAATAGTTCCCATGGGTGGCCTATTCTAGTACCTTACGTTTACTAATATATCTTGAAACAAAATACCGAAGATTGATAAATTCATAAATAATTGATTTTGCATTCTGAAAATTGGAAGTTTAATTTTCTTGTATGTACCAATTTTCTTATATCATTTTGGTTCAGTAAATATAAACAGTTTTTATTATCATAAATGGAACATATTGGTATTATAGATTGGTTTGTTGTTAAGACATCTTAAATTCACACATTCTCTTGACCACATTACATGTGTCAATGGTTCAGATCACAAATTGTTGGCTCCAAACGTACCTCATAAATCATTATGTGTATTATTGTTTTAAAATTGAATCGAGACTATATGATAATGTAACATATTCTGGGCCAGAATCTAGGAATATATGTGGTATTTAATCCATTGAAATTTTTGATACGCCAACCATAACTTATACTTTATATTATATAAACTTCTTTTCTCACAGGAAATAGGCATACTATTACCGGTAATATAAGGAATTTTAGGAACCAGTACACGAGGCTTGTAGCTTGCTGAATGTCTCGCAGGAGTGTTCCGCTCCCTACAAATTTGTATGATAACTTAAGTCCTAACGTCGTATAGGTAAACAAACATTCAGAGGAACATTCCTAGCATTTCTCTTTGATTACTGTCCTGAATCTTCAAGCTGTAATGTTGTTTCCCACATCAGCATACTTGCTTTATAGGATTGATAAGATTTTAACAAATAAATATCAATAGCAGCACCTCAGTTTTCCATACTTACCCTTCCATGACCTAAATTTTTAAATTCTTTTATTTGAGGTTCTATGTTATTTATTTATTTATTTATATGTTCATTTCACCACTTACTTTAATGATACTTTTAATATAATTTTTATTTTGGTTTTTTTTTTTTAAAACTCAAATCTAAAATGAAAAGATAAATTGAAAAAATAGGTTCATAATTTCGAACATCCTAAACTTAAGGATATTTAGTGCACCCTGTATCCAATGAGAAAGGCTTAGATTCCACTAGAAACCACCTATAGTATTTATATCATCAACACCCATTTATTTATTATGTACACAACTAATTATTTCATACAACTGATATTTGATAAGGATAAATGATCTTTTGGTATAAGAGAGTAAAAACTAAACATTTTAACAAATTGATAAGCTATATAATATAGTTCATATTCTTGTACAACATAATACGAAGCAAACTTCATAATCAACAACTCTTTTTATCCTTCTACCCATTATGGCAAATTCATCTAGGTTATAAATCTTTCTAATAGACCTCAATACTAGCATCTCTCAATTGTATGTACATAGTGATATCATAAACCATTCCTCAATTCTTGTACTTGAAAAGATAAAGAGATGAGCTAAAGCCTAGTAAATAATACCACATCACATGTGCATGAACATACATGATTAAAACTCGCATGAATTCAACAATTAAATATGCAACAATCATTCAATTATTATCTTTATTTAGGCTTATACAAGCAAAAAATGGCTCATTTTATATTCTAGATTCCACACGTATATATAATATATTTATATACACACACAATGTCAGATACTTCCCAATATCCATGAGTTTATGAGCTACCCAAATTTACCTAAATCATTTCTAGGTTCAACTCTATGGAAGGACAACGCTACACAAAGACTATTGGGGTTTTGCATTAGCATCAACATTACTCATGATCTACTAACCACAACCAAGCAGACACAACACATCAATTACAAAAGATGCATGTTAATTAGTCCATTATGAGTTCAATCCTAAATAAGCACAAGAAGCAAGCAAGTGATATGAAAGTGTAACTAAAATAATTGATTCCATTGGTAATTGAAACTTTAGACTCTTTAGACCTAATATAAGAAACATTTGTACTTCTTTGAATTGGTAAACATCTCCTATGTTGTCTAATATTCACTTGTCTCTCTCATTGATGTCATATCGACTTAAGTTACAGTTTTAATTTGAAAAATGATTAGTAATAGGAAACTTAGTTATAAATTATTAATTTAGAATTGTAATCATAAGGAAAAAGCGTTAGATTTGTAGAAGGATTGAAGAAATTGCATTCACTGGGAGTTGAATGGGTGGAGGCATGGCAGTGTTAGAGGCCATGTACTTCTTAAAGGTCCTATTTTCATGAAACACAATATGGGGCCATGTTGGGGTCATGTATTTTTAGACCACAAATGCAATGGTCGAAGAGATACACTGGAGGTGATATGAGGCCATGTTGGGAGTTACGTACATTCAAACGACAAACACAATGATTAGAAAGATATGTAAGGGATAATAGGGGTCATGTTGGGGGTCGTATTTTAGGAACCACCAACACAATGATCAAAGAGATCTCTTTGTTCTTCCATATTACTTATTTTCCTTTGATTTTCAAACCATGATATGTTCTTTACACCTTTCCATTCCAATCACATTTCCATGCCAAAATCATTATTATAACCTCTCCAAAATACAATCTTTCATCCCAAAAATATATGTAACAAAAATTTACCCAATAATTACATAATAAATTATAAGAACTTACTTGAAATTGCTTTTAGAATCCTTCCTTTTCAGTCATGAATTCCAAGAATTTTTCTTAAACACAAAATGTACTTTTTCAACACAACAATCCCATTCTTTCCCAAAACATAACGGTATTTATTACTTCTATCTACAATTTCTTTAAGAATCCATTGGTCCTTCACAATTTCTAATGCTTTTTTTTTTTCCTTTTATGTTGGAAGGCAAGTAAGAAATAAGAAAAGCTGTAGAAAAGGGAAAAAGATACATTTGGTCAGTGCATCTTTCAAAAGTTGAGAAATGAGAAAAGTACTTGGTTATTTTTAAGTGTTTTACAAAAATAGTATTCCTTTGTATTTTAAGTCATTTCAGAATTTATGAAAAATCCCAATTAATAATAACTTTGGGCAAGTTCTTATTTTAAGCTTTTTTTAGCTATGGTTGGATTTCCTTTCTTTCTCTTTTGACTTGGCAAAAGTATCTTAATCTTAAAAAATTTGGCTTAAGTAGTGTACTTGGAACCTAATTTTAGGATGTGACTAGGTAAACCGGTCATATCCATATAATGTTACCATAATTGAATAAAAAAATATCAAAATACAATAAATTAACCACATACCAAAATCGAACAAAGTTACCATAATGTGCAATCATACCATCATACAATTATAAATGTACAATGCATAAATGTTATAAACAATATGTACTTACCACAATAAGACAAACTTACCAAAATCTGATAAATTTACCACTAAGCACTAATAGACAAACCATCATAATACAATGAACTTACCAGAATATAACAAATCTAGTACATACCAAAATTAGATATTTTACCACCTGCGATAAAGTTACCAAAATCCGATTAAAATAGTAGATACTACAATTAGACAATTTACTAGAATATAACAAACTTACCACTTTAAAAAGTTTGCATAAACTCGACCTATCAAATATGATAAACTTATCATAATAAGACAAATTTACCAATTAGTACTAAAAAAAATACAAAACAAACTATCAAAATGCGATAAATTTATCAGAGTATGACAAATCTACTACTTAGTACTAAAATACAAACTACCAAAATACAAAAACTTATCAAAGTATGATATATCTACCACCTAGTACTAAAAGACAAAACTACATAATAAACTGCCAAAATGCGACAAACTTACCAGAGTATGACAAATCTACCACTTAGTACTAAAAGACAAAACTATGATAAACTGCCAAAGCGCGACAAACTTACCAGAGTATGACAAATCTATCACTTAGTACTAAAAGATAAAACTACTAGATAAATTACCAAAATGCGACAAATTTATCAAAGTATGATAAATCTACCACTTAGTATTAAAAGAAAAACTACCAGACAAACTATCAGAATACGACGAACATACCAAAATATGATAAATATACTACATACCAAAATCAGACAAAATTACCATAATGCGATAAGTTATCATAATTCAACAAAAATAATAGATACCACAATCGAATAAACTTACCAAAATACAATAAATTTACCATTTTCAAAAGTTAGTGTAAAATCATCTACTGAAATAGGATAACCTTAACAATCGGATAAAACTACCACTTAGTACTAAAAGACAAAATTAGTAGACAAATTCCTAGAATATGATAAACTTATCAGAATTCAATAAATTTACCACTTACCACAATCGGACGAACTTACCAAAATGCAACGAAATCACCATCTTGAAAATATGATATTTTTAGCCTACTAAAATTCGACGATCATGATTTAATTATATTGAATCCAACGTTTAAATCGCATCCTAAAATTAGGACAAGACTTGATGACTTAAGCCAAGTCCATCCCAACGTAAGAAGGATAGCAGGCAGTTTCTTCTCAATCTAGGAATCTTACTCATTTGTTGTCGTCAGACAGAAACATATTCCATCTTATGTGAAAGGATCAGCCGCCTTATTGGAATGACATTAGATGTTACAAAGTAGTTTCATGGGTGAAACATGTCTGGCATGGATCCACTTCTAATCCCCTGAAGATGCGACGAATATCTGGGACCTAGTACAAGCCGAATAAAGATAATCAAAGTCTGTCCTTTTGTTCACCTAGAAAAAGCTTACCATAAATTTATTTGTTTTGCTGGATTGCAGTACCCTTCACTTTCAGTTCAGCATCGACCGTCCACTCCATCATCATTTGTTTTGCTTGTCTATAGCACAATAAGGACGGATTCTATGCATAATATATGACCGTCTTTCTCCTCTGGACATATAGAGCAATGACAGTTTATGAACAAGGTGGAAGCAAAAATGAGTGATGAAAGCCATGGATAAGTTTGTTTCCAGCTGGCATCATAAAGTTCAAGCGATCCCGGAGGATTATGTATTCCCACCAGAGACAAGACCAGGAGAAACCAATGTCTCCCCAGGAAAGCATATCCCCATGATCGACATGGCGAATGATCCAAAAACGGTAGTTCAACAGATTTTCGAGGCAAGCAAGGATTTTGGTTTCTTTCAGGTGCAACCATGGATGCTCTTGTTGTTTATTTCTTGCAGAATTCAATACGAACACATACGATCATTGATTTATTATCTGGTTTTCTTTGCCAAGAAGAGGAACAGTCATAGGAAATGATTATTTTGTTTTGTTTTGTATTTTCGTTTGAGAGAAGTACCTCTGATGTGTCGTAGGTTATTAATCATGGAGTGGCAGAAAACTTGATAGATGACACGATGAAGGTCTTTGAAGAATTTTTCATGTTGCCTCCAGAAGACAAAGCAGATGTATACTCAGAGGATCCTAGTCGAAGTTGTCGGCTATGTACCAGCGGCCTTAATTATGAGACTGAATCCGTCCACTATTGGCGTGATAATCTGAGACACCCTTGTCATCCGCTTGAAGAATGCAAGCAGTCTTGGCCTAAAAACCCCTCAAGATACAGGTAACCATTTCGTTTAACTTTTTCCTTAGTTTTCACATCACATTATAGCTTTTGGCCGAGGTAATGCGAGATTATCCCTCCCATATCTTGTATCCTGTCATCTTGTGTGCTCATATTCTTGTATTAGGAGAAGCAATTCATTCACAAAGTTCACACTCTGGCAATGAAGCTGATCTATGAGATAAATTTTTCCGATATGAGTACTATGGTTGATATAGGATCACATGGAATTAAAAGCAGAGTTTCTATGTGTATTTAAAAATCTCCCCGAAAGTATCTTTTAATCCTTTTCTGCTTTCAACCTAGGGATGTTGTAGGGACGTACTCTGTAGAGCTGAAGAAATTGGCTTCAAGGATTTTGGTCCTTATTGCTGAAGGACTAGAGCTCCCGCTGGGCTATTTCAATGACAAAATGAGCGAAATGTTGCTATTATCAGTTAACTATTATCCACCGTGTCCTGATCCAAGTTTGGTGCTAGGAGTACCTAAACATTGTGATCCCAATCTAGTTACCATTTTACTTCAGCAGCATGTTAATGGCCTCCAAGTCTTCAAGGATGGAGAATGGATTGGGGTGGAGCCCCTTCCCAATGCTTTTGTGGTTAACATAGGCCATCAGTTACAGGTACCTATTTCTTTTCCAAGTTCATAGAAACATCTTGCTACCCTCATTCTTACACTTAGGAATATGTTTGGGCAAGAACAGATCATTAGCAACGAAAGATTGACAAGTGCTGAACATCGAGCCGTTACAAATTCAAAGGAAGCTAGGATTTCTGCTGCTTTCTTCGTCAATCCTTCATTGGACTCCATAATCCGCCCAGCTGATTCTCTTACAAATGCGGCTAATCCCCCTCTTTATAAAGCCTTCCAGTATAAGGAGTTCCTAATGAATTACACCGCCAGGACTGGAGATAGAGAGCTTGTGTTGGAGCCTTACAAAAGTGGATGAAATTACTACTGAAAGTAAATCGGATGGTTTTGATCTTGCAATAAACTTTTCAAAGATAGCTGTCCTGCTTCATTTGTGTTTTCAAGTGTTGCTGTCTCTTGTTTTTCATACTCATATCCATAAACCGTACCTCTGTTAAGCAATAATGATTTTTCCATTAAAATTGCATGTAATACATGCATACATATATACATATATACATATATAGATATAAGAGTATAGTTTTATTTAAGATGATACTTAAATTTTTGTAAAATGTGCAATTAAGTACCTGAACTTTGAAATTAATTAATTTGGTACGTATCTAAAAGTTTTTAGTACATGCTAATAATACCTTCATCTATTGTCATCCTATATGGTGTTTTTAATTAATGTGATACATGCATTGTTGGTATACAAAAACCTTTTTTAGGGCTAAATTGATCAGTTTTGAAATTCAAATATTAAATTGATCAATTTTAAAATTTATGAACCTAATTACATATTTTGCTAAAATTTGGGTATGGTTCTGACATTTAACTTTTACATAACATGGATGTTGTAAAAATATAGAAAATTACATGTGTAGGATCCCATTTAACATTCCTATACTGGAATTGAGATTTTATAAATAGTTAATCGAAACATAAATGTAACAATACATTAAAGTAGTCTTGTTGAGATATTGACCTTACCAAACACTAACGTATGATGCATGTGACCCATAGATAATATTTTTAATAAACAACTTACCTTTATAATATTTATTCGAGCTACATAATCATCTTAACACCGAATCATTTGACAATGCATACATACCGATTCCCATACAGTACATGGTCATATAATTTTTATGATTATATGCTAGAAAAAAAAGAAAATCGAAAAACCAATATATATACATGACACAAATTAAGTATAAACAAATCTAAAAAGTGTTATATTTGTTAAAGTAGTTCGTATAAATGGCCTAATTTCGCACATCACATTCACTAATATATCCTAAAACAAAACTACTCCACCGATAAATTGATAAATAACTAATTTCGCATCCTGAAATTTTGATATATGAAATTTTCTACCATGAACTAATTTTTACCATGTCATTATGGTTCCATACATAAAACAATATCATGAATTGAACATATTGGTATTTGGTGTTAGTTCTTGTTAAGACATCCTAAACCTACACATTCCCTTAAACACATTGTATGTGTTGATTATTTTTAACATATTTCATAATCATTGCTTCTTCTCCCATTCACTTCTCTCTCACTTACCTCTTACATACCACTATAAGTAACTCCTCATTAGCGATGATTCTGGCGTGGCACATATATGACTTTTATAGCCGAATCTATCTTCTTATTGTTTATATATTTATGACTATATAATAGGAAAAAACAAAAAATCTGAAAAGCAATATGCATAACGCAAATTAAATAGATTCAATCGGTAGCACAATCTATAAACTGTAATATTTATAAAAATAGTTCTCATAAATGGACTATTTTCATACTTTACTTTCACCATAAACAAAATACTCTACTAATAAAGTCATAAATTATTGGTTTCTTGAAAAATGAAAACTAGACACATGAATATTTTCAGCATGAGCAAACATTACCAGGTCATCGCGGGCGTCCACATATAAATAGTTTTGTGAGTAAAATTTTTAAGTACTTTAGTTCCGTAAGTGTATTCTTGTAACATATCTCCATCACATATTATATGCATTAATTATTCAGATCAGAAATTGTTGGCGCTAACCATATTTCCTAAATGAAAATCAATATTCACATCATGTTTCAAAATGAGTAGAGACAATATGACAATGGAACATATCTTAGGCCACAATCTAGCAATATATATGGTTTATTCTCTTGAAATTTATGGCACACCAACCATCTCAAATACTAGATATTAAATTATCATAAACTTAAAACTACTTCTTCGTCTTTCCCTTTCTTAAGGAAAGAAGCATATATTACTGGAAATAAAATGCAATTAGCAATTACACATAGAAAGAGGCTTATAGCCTACTGAATGTCTGCAGGAGTCGTCCTATTGTATAGTTTGAGTTTATCTCTACCATTTGAAGCCCATGAGTACACAGAGTCTATTCCTCACATATTGTAAACAAAATTTATTTTTCCTTTTTTTTTGTAAAAAAAAAAAAAAATGTCGCATCCTTATCATCCATTCTCAAACCACCAAATGTTTCCTCTTTAGGTTAGAATCTTATAGATCTTTTAGTGTTTAATCTAACCCACCCTTCTTGTGGCAAACTTTAGCCAATTAGTTTTTTTGAATTGCGAAAATCGCTTCTTTTTCTGATTGTAGGGCCATAATTTAAAAGTTCTCCATCTAATACTATGACAATGAAATTAGTTACTGATTAACAATTAACTTATTGCTATTTATCTAAATAAACCAAATAAAAAGCAAAAATAAACGACTAAGATGTAAATTCCTTTTTTTTCATGGAACAATTACTTCTTATTCAACCTTTGCGACTCAAGTCAGATTGTTCTTCCTAATGATCCTTGGTTGAATACACTTGAAGATATTGTTAGCTACAACATTTTCATAATGCATGCTAAATATCTTCATTTGGTCAAGATATCTCAGAGAAACACAATGTTCACTTGCCAATCAACTCAAGTTTGTTGCTAATGGTTGAGCCTGAATTTTAGCTTCTAGCTTAATTTCTTTTAATTCAATTTGTACTTAACCCTAACTCATTTAATATATATGAATCCTCGATTAATATTAAAAAAAAAGCTTAATTATTTAAAAAAATTTTTAGGAGTCACCACCCAATCAAAGTTGGGAAAAAAGTGAATTAAGATCAATGTATTGGTTGATCTTAATTTAGCAACTAATATGCGATAAAATCAATTTAAAAATCAATCTTGAACTAGTGATGATGAATTAGAGGATAACGTATTAAAACCAATATGGTTACCATCTTTAACTTTTAAAAATTACATTCTTTTGATACCTGTTATTTCTGTGAATTCTCATATAAATGGTTTCTAAATTATAAAATTAATATCTACAAAGAGAGAAAAACAAAGTCTTTTCACTTTTTAAGTTGCCATATAGGTGCCTAAGTACCTACTAATCAAAATCAGACTGTCGTATATCCTTTAATGAAAACTTTAGTATGCATTTATTTTAATTATGAAACTTCTTTTACTTTAAGTTTGTTAATTTTTAATAATTTGGCAAAATTAACTATCTTCATAATATTAGTCTTAAAGGACTATTGATTGAGGTTTTATTAAGAAAATAAGATTTTTCTAAGTGACAAAATGATTTTATAAGATTGTATCAAATATATTATTATATTATTGTGATACATATTGCTAATCCTTTTTACTAAAAATATTATTATATTATTTTTATTAATTTAAATCTTGTAATTGCTAATAATAACTTATTTATCATGCTAATTATTCTTTTCGTGCTTTTTAGGTTATCAATGCTATAAGTGGCACACATGCAATTTATTTCTATCTACATTATTATTATTACTACTACTACTACTACTACTACTACTACTATCACTACCACTACTACTACTACTCATCTATTCTTTATAAATATTATGTCATCATATGTTATCCACATTTATTTATTTAATATGACTATTTTTTATTATTATTAGGGTTAATGTCATGAATATTCTTGAACTTTGATAAAACATGTAATTAGATACTTGAACTTTAAAATTGATCAATTTAGAACTTGGATTTGGAATTGATCAATTTAATATTTGAAAGAGCTTTTTATGCATGCTTATAGGACTAGTGATGTATCCTGGACTATGGGGATTCTATGTCATTTGAATATTTATCCTTATAATATAAGCCAATTGTCTTTATCAAAGTTAAATTGGCCTTCTTACTTTGATAAAATTTATTCCCTGAATAATTGATTATTCCTTATGTTGTTAAAGTATGTGACTTTAATAGTAAAACCATAAGGCGAGAAATAACATTATTCTAAATTATCCATGTTATTCATTACATGGAATAATAATGAATTAAGACTAGCATGTTGGTCAAATGATGATCATGTTTTACTGATAATGGATATAAGATATCGATTCAATACATAGATACATGTAAGAGTACATTGTATTGGAATGACCAAATATGAGAATGTTATATGGATCAATGCGATAAGTATTTCTCATTGCAGTGTTGTTTTAGTCCTTTGACCTGATGATACCATGGATTCCTGCATAACACATTCCATGTTTTGATTTAGCTCTTCATTAACTTTAAGCGGATAATTATAAGATTGTACTTGGACATGGAATAAGTTATGTGTATGAATGAGTATTCGTGAAGGAATTTGTTCCTCCATTAATATGAGAGAGATATCTTTTGGGCCTTTTGATGAGTAAGACTGAGAAATTCATAGCCGTGCTCGAATGAATTGATAAGAAGTTATCAGTGTCATTCGTTTAAGTCAGTCAGACTCTGGATTCAAGAAATATGTGATTAAACAGTGTATTGATTCACACCTTATGTTTGATCATAAGATATCATGTGACAAATGGACTAAATAACTGATTATTAATAGGTAAAGTCAGATCACCGATCTTCACTTAATTTAGGTCGGCATAATGTCTTATTAGAGAACAATTATATCTTGTAAGCCTAAAATATTTAGGGCTTGTTTCCATTATTAAGTTAACCTATAAGGTCACATGCAAAGAACGAATCAATTGGGATCATGGTTTATTTAAATAAGCCTATTGAGAATTATCTAATTATCTATTAAATTAATAAGATTAAGATTAATAAATAAAATTGTTATTTATAAAATATATGGCATGTGTCTTTTATATTGAAAAACCTTAATTGCTATATATATATAATATGGTTCCTTTAGGGTTAACGATGCCTTGCCGTCATAGCAGAATTTGTAGAGAAAGTCTGTAGAGAAAAGAAAAAGAAAATCGCGACAGACCCTTTGTGAGATAATTCCTAAATACACAGAATTGTTCCGACGTGCTAGCATACGCATCAAATCTAGTTAGGAAAATTTGTTCATGTAGATACCATAGAAGGAGCTGGGGCGATTGCAATACCTTTAGATCCGAAAGATTAAAAGCTTCCTAAAGGTATAATCCATTTGTTCTAATTTGGTTGAATCGCTGGATTCGATTGGGGATTTAGGGTTTAATTATCAATTTTGATCTCTAAATTCCTAACATATAATGCATTTATCAAGTTCTTTTAGGTACTAAATCAATTAATTTCAAAGTTTTTCATGTATTAAATTGATTAATTTCAAACTTTAGGTATTAAATTGATCAATTTGAAAGTTCAGGTACCTAATTATATATCTTGCCAAAGTTTAGGTACTATTCATGACATTATCCCTTATCATTATCATTTTCTTCTATTTCTTTTATTATCATACTGTTATTATTATTAAACAAAGGAGAGAGGCCAAACTTATGGGAAGATGATGCCGGCAGGTCGAGTGGTGGGGCTCTGATCAAGTCGGTGTGAGTTATGAGAGTTAGATTACCATTTTTGGTGGTCGATGGAGGGAGAGAAGATGTCGACTAGGCCATTATAGGGATAGGGAATACTAAGTAGAACACAATGCTTGATTCGTGAATTTGAGTAAATTTCTAATGTTGTCGATCTTTAACAAGTATTGGGGAGACCTGTAATCCCCTAGCTTTTTTTTCCTTAACTTAAGTTTATACGTTAGGAAATTAAATTTCCAAGAAAATGAAAGCCACGAAAGATAAGATTATATGACATAAGTAAAATCTTATCAATATGGTTATATAATCCTGAAATGTAGTGTAAACTACTAAATCTTTAGTGTATATTGGGTAGTTAATGATAGTTTTAGAAATAAATTACTTAACTATTAATTTAAAAATAATTTTTTATGGGATTTGAAGCTTAAACTCTGTCCTTAATATTATTATCTTGAAATAATTAATGATTTATTTGTGCATTAAGTAATATCTATCTGATATCATAAATTGTTCGTCTTATATACATTATAGTCTTTAATTCTCATAATCTACACTAAAATTTCTTTCAAAACTGCCCAAAATGTCTAATAGTATATGTTTTACTATAAGTTATAATGAAAAGGCTAAACTTGTCCACTTTTCATAAATTTTTGCTTTATTAATTGTTGAAAATAACATTTTCAAACTAAGTACATTTTGCTCTCTCTTACTTGCAAAAGAAGCTGCTAGAATTTGAAAATTTACACCAGCTGGATGTCATTATCACTAGAAGATAAACACAAAACTAGATAAACACAAACTTTTTTCACTGCCATTTTTATAGTGAAACCCTCTTTTTTTCATTTTATGTATGTTGACAACTAAAGTACAAACCACTTCTCCAAATTATCATATTCAACATAAGAAAATCTCTAAGAAATCATATATAAACACTGCTTTCAGTATTTTTAAAGAAGTAAATAAAGTAAGCACACAGAACACATAAACCAAACTAAGGTAATTTTTTTTTTAAAATTTTTAAAGTTATAGCAAGTTATCTTTGTCAAATACACTAGTATATATACATATTTTATTGTTTAGGAGTAAGACACTAAGTTTAGCAGATATCCTAAGTTAATGAACTAAAACTAAACTTACTAAGGAATAATAAAGACATGTGCATACTTACTTCATGAATTTGACTATGTCTAGAGTTGTAGTATATTTGCTAAAAACTTATGAACAAGTATAATTGTATTTAAAAAAACAAACATGATAGTTTACGTAGTAAAAATAGAGAAAAACTACACTAAATACTCACACCTGAACTTTGGTTAAATAAAAGAATGATATATTTAAGTTTAACTAATAAATTTGTTAGATATAGTTAAGTTTGAAGTGGTTATACTAAATCAATCTCTAGCTGTGCTTTAACTTGCAGATCAGTCTGGGGAGAAATTAGTTTGTTAAGTGAAGTAAAATGAGTTTGTTTTTTTGCCCACGAAACAAATCACAACCAAAGTTGCACCCGTGGTTCTAAGCCTTGGTTAACATTAGTTGCCTATGATTGAAATCTAAGGGAAGTGAAGTTTGCCTATAACTTCAACCGTGGCATGGATCACGCCTGCGGTTTAAACTATGAGATATACGAATAATCGTGATCTTTATCTGGTCTAACTATTGTCATAGTAACGCTTGGGATTGATCTTGTGATTAAAACTGTATTTCTTTTAGGGATTTCTTGAACCCAGATTTTCAAATTTGCTTTGCTTTCTGGGGCTACCTATACAGAGCCTTATAATTTCTTAAAGACAAATAAACTAAGGAAATTACGATATAAGTCTAGGACACTTATGCACTAATAGGAATTCTTATTGAGTTATATACTTAGTAATGTATATTTGTTATTTCATAGGAACTATAAATCAAGACCATGATTTTTTCGTAGGTTATTACAACCGCTAAGGAAAATGCACAGGTGAGTAATTATGATATTTTCACATTGTTTATGTGTGTAAAATAGTGGCACAAGATCTAATTATAATTGTAACTAGCTATGAGGATGGAAATTATGCATGCTGTATAATGTTTGGATGATTGGAAAGAATTACAATAATACTATTGATAACCATTTATGTGATAATGTCCATGAGATGTGTATTGAGAATTGTCTGAGATTTGTAAATTCATTGAATAATTAGACTTAATCTCATTGGACTATTTAACTAAATGGACATTCATTGCATGATTGCATAAATTACATTTATTGATAATCGCATTATGTATTGGCATTTTGGTTCTATGGTAATGCTTAGTTTTTCAAGTGAAAGAAATGAATTCTGGTTCTACGTAAGGTTACCACTATTCTGTTGGATTCCATAAGAACTAAGTAGGCACCCGAAGGAACATTGCCTGTGGTGTTGACATGAGATGGCTAATACTTAGTGGAGTTTCTAAATTTTAAGGTTGAGTTGAGTTCTAAGACTCTTAAATATAAATACAAAGGAGAAGATAAATGATATCCCTCCTTTCATAGTTCTTAATTTCTCCTAGATGTGAATTACTTGTTGACTGGTTCCTAAAACCCCAGTAGAAGGGTGCAAACTGTTTGGATTTCGATTATCCAATCTCGGGCCTTTACATATGGTTTATTGTTGCATTGCATATGCTTATAAAACAAACTCGTTTGATCCTATTTGATAAGTGTTGACATCTAATTATTCATTGAGTTATTGATTGCTTACCCTCTTATAGATTTGTTTGGCTATAGGATCATTAGAGTTGATCTATACTTAGAAGTTGGTGCTGATATAAGTTAGTAAAGGAGTCAAGATTTGGATTGGAGAAAAAGCATAGTATTTTGCATAAAGAGCAATCCGAGAACAATATTTGTATAGTTTTGTTGTATTGTAAGTGGTATGTAATGCTATTCTTGTATATGATCTATATGTATGCAATATTTCTTATTCTAAACAAAATTTTGATCCTGTTATAACTATCAAGGCCACGGGGTATTTTAGTTGTACAATGCTCTTATGCCTTTCTGGGAGCCTTAGATAGTTTAATATAAATGTTTGTGACTCTAGCTTGTTATAGGGCGAATCGATATTGTCAAGGTATCTATGGGGGTGTGAAAAATCCAATTTTTACTAATAGGACCTTGATTCAAATTCGAAAAGTGATAACTTATGCAGATTTAGACTTTGGTTTTAGGATTTTTATCTACACAAATTTAGGATTTAGATCAAAATTGGGTGTTATTTTCCACTATGTGATATTTGCAATCTTAAAAAGGATTAGAAGCTTCCATGATCCTTTAACTTGCTTAAAAAAATAGACAATCGAATTAAATCTTCATATTTTAGGAAAGTGAAAAGAATGATTTTTTTGCAATTTTCATGAGGCAATTCAGTCTAGAAAAACCCTGTAATATCTTGCAAACTTTGTATCAAAACAAAGTACTCATTGCCTATTTTCCAATTTCACCATTGATTTGATGAAATTGTGAAAATAAAAAGGCCAAAAGTGGCTCCAAACTAGCTTGCTTGACATGCTCCAGTCAGCTCAAGGTTAAAGATGGTGATGTTAGTATTGATGTGGCATACATGGGCAAATCACAAGATACCATGTGTCTTTCCTTTATGAATGAAAATAAAAGGTACTTTATACCCATCCCATGGTGGAAGTTCCCTAATGTGCGTGTGTCTTACGATTAGGCCATTAGCATGTGCCTCAGGTAATTCATGTATTGAATATAACTTTAGCTTAAAGTCTGAGGCCATTTAAATCAATTAGCCTATCACGGGCTATTTAAATGGTTTATAGACTAAATATATAACAAAAATATTTATATCAAACCTAAATAATTTTTCTAAGGCTTATATAATAAAGTTTCATATAATTCCTAGGCCTTATTACATTAAAATGAGGTAACTTTAGGTTTAATACAATATTTTATTTTTGTTCTATACTAAAACATATATATACTTTTAAGTTTTAATAGGCAAAGATGGGGTGTCTACATGAACCCATCATAATATACTCTTTAAATGACAATTTTTCACTTAATACTTATGTTTAAAGTCAATATCTATATAGGCTATTGTTTGTTTGATTCTACATGTATATATGTAGAAGACAGAATTTGACTTGTTTTAAATTTTTGGCTAAATTGAAAAGGCCCAAAAGTAAAGTTCGTGCATTATCTTGAGACAATTAAGGGAAGTTTGGTATGATAGCTCCAAAGTAGGATCCTTTAAAATTAGTTTGTCCAATTCCAACATTTTCAACAATGCTAATGTATTAAAAAACCCTAATAGACCTAATCCATAAGGAAGCACAATTACAAAGCTATTAATGAAAGGAATTAATCCTAGTTATTGATCGTTAATGCGATTTGATAGAAAATAGCAATGGTTAAACTCTATGAATATTCTAGGTCCCTCTTCATTTCATTCATTCAAAATTTGGTAGAAATGTGCTATCAAAATTCTAACTGAAAAGATTAATACTTGTCTTAAATCAATTCCATCTCATCAATTATAGTGAGGTTTATTGCTTTTCAACTGTCTCATCTGCCATGAGTGTTTAAACCTTTTGAGACTGCTTACTCATTCTCTCTATTCTTTTATTTCTTAATCACATTTTATGTGTTAATCCATGTAGCTCCTTTTAGCTTATGTTTAATGCTTTATGTAGTTAGTACTTAAATGACCACTCATTTGATTTTATGCACTTGTAATATATATCATATATTCTCAATTTTAGCAAACAATTTTGGATAAAAAGAAATTGATATTCTATCATTGGTATCAGACAAACACGCTTCCATGATAAAATATAAAAAAAAAAACAGAACTCCCATTTTATCTTCATCCCATCTAGTTTAGAGACCTACCAGTGTTCAACCAACTAAGTAATGGAACTAAAAATGAATTGGTCCTCAAATTAACTTTCCTAAGAGGATTAGGATTAACTTGATGATAAACCAAAAGTGTAATCCTTGGGTTTTTGCCTTAGCTTGAGTTAAAAACTAAAGAATTAATCTTTAATGCTTTGGTTTGGTAAAGACAATTTAGAAGTAGTTCATGAGAACACAAGACTCTAGATCTTAACTTAAAAAGTTGTATTCATAAGTGTTGAAACTTAAATCTCGTTTTTAATTTTTAATGTCCTAAAATAATAAATGTTTTGGTAGCATATTAATTAATGTTTATCAGATATTATAATGTTCATTTTATATACATTAAATGTTTTATTTTCATTTCATATAATTAAATCTTTCCCAAAATTACTAGGAATTGCTTTGCAAGTTGTGCACTGTAAATTTCAAAGTATGGGCATATTACCTTTCTTTCAATAAAGTTTCTTTCGTTAAATACTAAAATTATATTTCCTAATTGAACCATACTTCTTTTCTTTTATGTGAAAAAGAAGCAACATGAGATTTGAAAGTTTACATTAACTGAACATCATTGTTTTTAGAAAACGAACACAATATTTTCGAGATCTACTTTTCTAACATAGTCCTTTTTACGCACACAAAATGTTTCTTCAAACCTTCACTTTCTTAACTTGAAAAAAAAAAAAAAACAAGATATTGTTTACAAGCTTCATGACCAGTGTTTTGAAAAGAAGGAAGTGAAGTAATTTCTAAAAGCATGACAGATAACTTCATCCTACCTTATTTTTAATAGTTACAGAAAATATCTTTGTTAAATACTGAAGTACATGTGCACGTTTCACCATCTACGGTTAAAATGTTGAGTTTAACAGATGTTACAGGTTAGTAAACTAAAACTGAGCCTTGTTAAAAATGAGTAAAAACTTGCTCTATGAGCTTGTCTAGGCTTAGTGTGTAATATGCCTACTCAAAGCTTATAAGTAAAACTAACTTAGCTCAACTAAACAAAATATAAAATAACTAGCAGAAGAACAGAATAAAACTACCTTAAAATTTTAATGCTGGAACTAGAGTTAGGAATAAGAAGATGAAAGTCTTATGTTAGTTTAGTGAGTTTGCTAGAGCTTGTTGCTTTAAGTTTATCTCTATCCATGTTTTGAAGTGTGTATCTGTTGGAGAGAACAGTGAGTTGTAAGATGAAATAAGCTAAGTTGTTGTTCTATGTGGTTGCTGGAGTTCGTGGTCTAATTTTGACCAAGGGTTGAGATCGTGGTGGACTTTGTGCAAGAATTGATGGTAATAAAGTTTATGCACAGCCTAACTAATGGTTAGAGCTGAGCTAAGTCATGGCTAAGTTAAAAATTAAGTTTGAGCATAGGCTCGATCGCAGCCAAGATTGAGCCCTCGATTGACCTGTGGTTGAAGCTATGGACATTTTCAGATGCCTGCGACCCTTATTTTGTCAAGACATGGCTTTGTTTTTACCACGATGGACCCCACGATCCTTCTTAAGCTATACACTACTCGATCTAATTTATAAGCAATGAAGAAAACACATAAGATAAGAAGTTTTAACATGAATCTAGGACACACAAGCACTGATAAGAGTTCCTTCTCAATTGTAAGTATATCAATGTATGCTTGTTGTTCGATAGTAATCGTAAATTAAGATCAAGAGTTTCTAGTAGACTACTACAATCTCTAAGCAGGATGCACAGTGAGTGACTTTGATCTCATCACATTATTGTGCTTATAATGTAGCTACACATGTCTTCATATGATCATAACTGACTATGTATGGAGAAGGGATGAATGTGTGCCGTATGGTATTTGGATGAATGACAAGCCTTAATAATAGAAGCGATAACCAATTACTTAATGTTGGTGTGTGATGCATATTGATGGTTCTTATCTTAACCTCACAGTCTGTTTTAATTGTCTATGCCATAGTGTTTTACTAGTTTGATGCCCACGGAATTTCTTGAAAGGCCCTAGTTAGCTTACTTGAATATTGTGATTTTAAAATTGTTACAAGGGGCATTAATATTGCCAGGGTTCCCTATGGAGGTGTAACAAAAACTTATTAATTTATCGGTTCATATTAATTTTGTCCCATTTTATTGAATAAAAACTTATTCGAAGCTACTTACTTCCACAAATGGAAAAATAGATTTAAAGCAAAGTTTTTATCACCTTTCATTTTGTTTCCATATTCAACCTACAAAGAACAACCAATAATACTTTATTTATCTTAATTGCCTATACCTTATCTATTGCACATGCATTATTCCTAGCATTCAAATTATTTACTCCAAGCCACCCGACCCGCACCTAAATCATTTGGAAATTCAAAATCTTCTACTTGAGTCACTTATCAATTAAATTTGTTGCTTGCTTATTTAGCTCTTGCTACCTGTGTTAATTTATTAGGTTTTCTAGATTAGAGGGAATACAGTGGATATTAAACTTCTATAAAACTAAAATTTTATAAAACATATACCAAGATCTATGTGACATGTGAAATATGATACAAAAAATTTATGAATGTATAAAAGGAGTACCTTTCTCTTATAACACAAATATTGTCTCCTTTTTGGGATGGTGTTTAGGTGAGACTTAGGACTCATTGTATCAATTTGTGTTCACCACAAAAACTCTAGGTGTAGTCCCTTTAATGTATCTATACACATAGTAACAAGAACAAATTCTAATTCAATATATTGCCAAATAACTTTGGATTATCTATGTATAAAATTTTATGAAAATATAAAAATTTGCTCTTTCCTCTTTGTTGTGCTTAACAAAAAAAAAAAAAAAAAACAACTTATCATCTATAATTTTTTTGTTTATATCAAAGCATATTAATTACCTAGAAATAAAAGATATTTTAAATGGTGAATTACATCGGAGGGTCACAAACGTTTAATGGTAAGTTCATTTGAGGTCACAATTTTGCAGGTGGTTAAAAGTAGGTCACAACGTTTAGAGAAGTGGGTCAATTAATACCACCAGTGACATGTGTCAATAGGAGTAATATCTAAAATTAAAACTTAAAAGATTTGGCACGTTATAGCACTTGCCTATGGTGACCTCAATTGAGTCACTTTTCTAAATGTTGTGACTTTTTTTAACAACTCAAAACGTTATAACTTAAAATGAACTTACTCACTAAACATTGTGACCTTTTTTTAACCACTCAAAATGTTATGACCTTTGATAAACTTACCCTTAAACATTATGACATTCAGTATTATTTATCCGTTTAAATTAATAATAAAGGACAACAGATTTTTTTGGAGTAAGCATTTCATAGCCAATTTTCTACTTAATTCATTACATGGATGACAAATCCGAATTAAGTTTTCATTATCTTATTCTTAATGCATTCTACAGTTAATGCAAACTCATAATGAATTTATGTTGCTTTAATCTTAAAATAATTATTTCATTGTTTTTGGAAAAAATAGTTACTTCTAATTTCAAATAAAAAAAAGACATAATTTTATCATTTGTTAAAATTTTCTAGTCAATTAACTTGTTCCTATTAACTGTACTATTGTGTGTGACTCGCTAGGTTTCTCTATGCAATAATGTCTATTAAGATGCAAATGAAGATAATTCCTTAGCAACAATTATTTCACCAATGTAATAGAAATGTTGTGAAACATAAATTACTATGAACCGATTACCATGCAATTAATTCTTTTCATTAAGATATCTAATTAAACCATTGCATATAATAATGTTATTATTGTTTGATTATTTTACTTGGTTCTTGAAGCACAAGCTTACCTAATATAAAACATTTTGTATGGTGTGGTATTAACAATGTAGCATCTACCCAAAACTTGATAAGGAAGAATGCGTCTACCTCAAAGAAGTGTAAGTTTGTGATAGTGTAGAAATAACTGAGCATGTACTTTGGTGTTGCTTTTGAACTGAGGTTGTGTGGTTTGCTACCATGTGCTTAAGAGTGGAATCTAGATGGGTTTTTACCCTTAATACTTGTAGCCAAAACAAACAAGCATGATTAGGCCAATCTTTTTGCTCAATTGAATACTATGTTATGGTACATTTCCAAAGGAAGTTGTATTTGCTAGCGATGTGCCTATGTAATCAAGATTTTAATGTCATTTATACTTTTATCTTGATTTAATAAACCATTTATTTTGTCATGTTGTTGTTGATAGTCCTCTAACATGCTAAAATATTTCCTTGAATAGTTCATTCTTTCTTATATCATTCAAGTGCATGACTTTAATAGTAAAACTATAAGGTAATAATAATGCTATTCAAAACCATCCTTAGTCGCTCATTATATGAAACAATAATGAATCAAGACTAATATGTAGGCTGATCGATGATCACGTTTTATTGATCATGGATATGTGATATTAAGTCGGCACATAAATACAAGTAGGAGTATATTATATTGGATCGACCAACCATGAGAGTATCATATGAATCTTTGTTATGAATACTTCTCTTCCATGTTATTATTTCAATTCTTTGACCTGATGACACTATGGATCCCTACATAATGATTTCCATGTTTTAACTTGGATCTTCATCATCTTTACTTGCTGATTATAAGGTTGTAATTGGATATGGAATGAATTATGTTGAGGGATATAAGTATTCGTGAAGGAATTTATCCCTCTCATTAATTTGAGAGAGATATCTTTTGGGCCCTCTTGAAAAGTGAGACTATTCTGTGCCCAAATAAGTTGATATGGAGTTATCAATGACATTTGGTTTATTCGTCAAACTCTAGAATCAAGAAAATTTGTGATTAATCAATATATGAGTGAAATGATCCATACCTCATGTTTAATCATTAGATATCTTGTGATAAAGGGACTAAATAATTAACTAATTAATAGGTAAAGTTAGATCGTTGATCTTCACTTAATTTGGGTAGATATAATGTCTTGCTAGAAACCATTTATGTCTTATGGGCTAAAAGGGTTTTTAGGTCTATTGCTAATACCTACAGGGTCGCACACAAAGAATGAATATATGGATCATGGGTTTAGTTTGGATAACCCCAGTGGGAGTTGTGTAATTATCTAATTATTAATCTTAATTGGATTAAGAATAATAAATAAAAATAATAGTGTAAAATTGTTACTTTTTAAGTAGCATGATTTAAAAGGCATGTGCCTTAGGAAACCTTAATTGGATTAGGGATCACCCTAATGTTTGTATCTTAATTTGTGGGTTTTTGTTACAATTATAAATAGAACATCATTACTCATTTAGGTTAACGGCGCTTGTAGTCATATCAAAGTCACATAGAAAATCTACGCTCTCAAATGGTAAAACATGAGAGCCCTTCGTGAGAAATTCCTGAGTACATTCAGAACTATTTTGACATGCTACAACACACAAAATCCGTTTGGGGTATTCATTGCATGGATACCGTAGAGGGAACTTGTGTGCTTACAACACTTTCGCATCCGATGAGGTTAAGAATCGAAAAGGTATAATCTCATGTCCCCATTGATTTATTTGAATTGCTTGGATCTAGTGGGGAATTTTTTTCAAATTATTATTTCCACTGTAGATTCATGTTTTGGATAGTCTAAATTCCCTATACTATTACCCTTTTCAATTCCAAAGAGCCTAAGGTGGAAATTGATCCCACTTACTAGAAAGACCATGTAGAAATTGAAAATATCTTCTAAAGGCCACAAATGTACATGTCCAATGATTAATGCAACAACATGCATCATATCTATGTTTTTTTACCTAGTTGCAGCCATGAACTCATTGTCCATTTGAAATGCACAACCAACTTGCTATTGTGCCGAGGATGTGCTAAGACAGAGTGGGGAATTGTTTCATGGACCGATCACATTATCCTTCTACAAGTGTTGACTTAGTATCAACAAATACTAATCCATAATGCACAGACGATTGCAGTAACCAACAAGCCATGTAATCAATTGGTGAGCAAGCTAATGCTCTCATATGAAAGTAAGCTCTAATGCTTCTTTTGATGTTTTTAATGGTGCTATTATATTGAGCTATATTGCAAGACATTGTTAAGTTTGTGTAGTTGATGCTCTTGAGATTACTGAAGCCTTGCTTTACTTGAAGTTGTTTACTTTGGTAAAAGAACGATGGGAAGTAGTGGTGTTTGAACTAAATATTCTCATTGTCTTTCAAGTTATCCAGTCAAGTTTTGAACACTTTGGAGCCTGTACATAAAATTATTCAAGACTTAAAGAATCTCTACCTATCCTTTAGAAATATCTTGTTCAATTTTGTAAGATGATATGCAAACCAAGTGATTGATTGGGTAGCTTACTGCATGTGGTGGGAGATGTGTCCTAGCAATTGGGTTTACAAGCCTCCACATCTTTTAGAGGACATTTTTTTTTTCCTAGTAACTCTTTAGTTTTCTTTCGATTTTTAAAAAAAAAACTTTAGTTTTCGTAATATATGAAGAGTTGATTGATTTACTAAACTCATTATCAATGTAATATTGATATATTTAATTTTTGGAAAAAAAAACTATTTAGACTTCTTTATAAAGTCCTTGATCTTAAATGAACTTTTTTTCCCTAGTAGCTTGGATTAATTAATTAAACACATAATTGCATATAGTAATTTAGTTTAGAAAAATGTGAAATTTGATACCTTAATTATGTACGAAAATTTAATTTAGTGCTTATACTTTAAAGTGGTCAATTTAATACCTAATCAAATTTTTATAACTATTTCTACTACTTTCCTAATACCGTTTGCTTTGTTTGTTGACATAGAAGAGATAATCTTTCAATAATAGACATTGTTAAGAAAAATAGTAAAAATTTAATAATAGATTGTCTCTTTTACATTAACAAACAAAGAAAATAACGTTAGAAAGATAGTAAAAATAATCATAAAAAATTTAATTAAATATTAAATTCACCATTTAAAAATTCAAATACTCAACTAAATTTTCACATATTAAAATATTAGACTACTTCAGTGCACTATCCTGAAAATAAATAAGTATTTAATCATTCGGACCACATTCCTTTCCATATCAACACTAACGTGTAACTTTCTTCTTCTTTTTTGTTTTTTTAATAATTCAATTTATGTGAAAGTATAAAGTTTTAACCCCACCTGGATACGACCTTCTTCCTGGTAATAGTAAATCTCTAATGAATATCTTGAATCGACTTATACAATGGTAAATAAACTAAAATTCTTGTCTATCAACCCCATGTAAATTAAACATGTTTATCAACCCCATTTAGTCTTCAGACCCAGTAAATGTTTTTTCGGCCGCTTCAGACCCAGTAATAAGATCATCATCTTTTTCCAATCTTCCTTTCTTTCTCTCTCTCTTTATTCATTTATTTATTTTTTTCTGGTCAAATTTCAATATATATTTATTTGGTTTTGATATTTATTGAAACTTCTAAGAAATCAGAGAGATGCTATATCACGCTTTTTCATTTTCCTGATCTGCCAAAGCACATTCGTCGTTCATCCCACTCCAATTAAAAATAGATGCTAGACTTAGCATGGGACTATTAGCTAGTATAGGTGGAATTCATATAAGCCGTCCATATTGAAGTGTAGATTGATACCATAACTTTGTTAAATATAAAATATGGTGACGAATATTCTCATTTAATTTTACAATCCTCCCCCTCCTCCTTCTCATTTTACATTAATAATACAAACTGCTTCTCAGTACAAACCATTTAAATTGATAATATTTATATGTAACGTCTACATCAACACAACCTTAAAGATTGAAACTATAGAAGAAATGGGTATGATGAACAAACTAACAATTCTAAAGACGAGAAACAATTATATCAAGACTAGCACTCTGCACTCCTTAATGAGGCACTTGTTTAAACAAATAATTTCATGTTTAGTACACTAATTGAAACTAATTCCCTTAAATAAGATAAAAATAAAAGTAATTATCAAATTACCACACTAAAATCGGGATTTTGACATTAGATATGCAAATTATTAATGTACATCGTGCCTTTAAAACATCATATAATAAGGGTGTGTACCATACCTTCTAACCATGATACATGTTTTACTATATGGATCTATATTGCGATTATTAGGGGCTATATATGTAGGAAACCTTACATTGCTTTTCTTACATGCGATATAGTAACTATAACAAAACTTTATATTATGATTCTCGTATGCATTTTGTGTGTAAATAATTGTATCCCATTTTATAGAAACGATTTTATAATAGGATTTGGATAATTAATTTCGTCCAACTTTTATTGGTAATTTTTTTTTTTTAATAAGTTTAGAAATGTGTTAAGACTCCTCATTTAAATATATGAAAACAAGATTCACATCCTCACTCAACTAAATAAAAGTAAAGGAAAAAAAAAAACAATATTAAATGTAAGTATAAAGGGAAACACACCGACATTATGCGAAAACAAATTTCATCTAAAAATCAATCATAAAAGGATTTTTCACTCAAGCGTTAACACGTACTAAAAACACAGTATCCATTCTCTGATGTTACTTTTTCTAAATTTTCTTAAAATTATAAGTTAATAATATAAGTTAAATATCAACTGATGATGTGCTATTTTATTAATAATATAAAGCATTGATTATAGAAGAGGAAATTCAAAAAAATAATTTTAAAGGAAAAAAAAAAATTATAGAGGATTGATTTATAAAAATACTATAACATTCACTATATAAAGCCAAAGTGAGGCTTGATGTGCAATAACGTTTGGTTGGAGGTTCCCTAATGTAATCAAACAAGGCACGCATGAGGTCAATATCTGTCATTTACTCACAAAGGTTTCAGGAGTTTATATTGACGTAAGAAACGTATGGAAATTAAGGATGGTTGACTAGTTTTTAGTCAATTTATATGATAGAATGGCTCGTCCCACCAAGATCCCTGTCGTCCAATGAGGCCTGTTGATGGGGTCCTTTACGGAATATGAGAACCCCATCCACTTGCTTTTCACAGACGAACATAAGAAAGCCATCAAGATTAATGATATATAGTAGCCACATTCATCTTCCAGTCATTAGCCCTCAACTATCAAAGCCGTTATGTCACGTTCTATCAACTCGTCTTCTATACACGGTTCTTTCACGGCGATGGGTCGAATTTCATTTCAATTTTAATAATCTTATCTATCTGGTTAATTAGGGGTATAGAAGTAATGTTTTGCTTCAAGTCCTCACACACGGATCACATGGAACTCATACCTTGCACGTGCACGTGACTTTAAAATGTTAGTGAGGAGAAGATAGTGATATACAAGTGATAGGGAATGGAGCTTAATTAGACCTTGCACGTCAACCTTGCACTTTATATAGATGACTAAATTTGATTAAAGGGCTTTAAGCCTAATTTAAGTTTCGATTTAACTCTCTGGGTTGAGGTGGTAGGGTTTAGAGAGTTAGACCCAATTCATTTGGGATAGCTTAGGGAGATTTGACATGGTATGCTTGAAATAGGACCCATTAGAATTGACCTATCCAATTTCAACCTTTCTCATGGAGGCTCACATACTACAAATAAAGCTCTTAATAGGCATGTATCCATGGGAGCCTACTTTGATATCTAATATGAGAGGATCTGATCCTGACCATTGATCGTCCATCTAATTTGATAGACGATATCAACAACTAAACTTTTTATAAATACCACTTGTCCCATCTCATTCGAATGATCGAAAATTTTAGAAAAGAGTTTTGTGTTGCTGAATTTTTGTCTTAGTGAATCAATCACTTGTCTTAATCAAGAATAGGCATCGATTACCACACTTAGCATGGTTGATATTTTTTAGCTCTCTCACTTTGTTATGTGTGTGTTGGACCCTACCGAGATTGCCTACTTCTTCCTATACACTTTTCTCTTGATCACCCCTCATATGTATCGATTTCCAAGCACATGTGTAACGTGGTAGTCACGTAGTATACACGTGGTCATCATAATAGAATCCTTACACCTAAACACTTGAGCAATTAAAGTAGTAATCGCTTGAATTCCTTGTTTGTCCCTAGCTTATTCTATAAAATGCTGTTTGCCTTCTCTTTCCAAAAGCTGGAAAAAAGGAGGAGTGCTTGAATATTTATTGATATTAGAGTGGATAACAACTATCAGATTATTTTAGCGATTAGTGGATGAGGTAGAATATGAATGGGCTTATTATGAGTCAAAGTTAGTATCTATTTTTCTGTGTGCAAGAACCTACCTTCAAGATATTAGATGTGGATGAAGACGGATTTGTCCAATGATCTCTATTATGAGCCAATAAAGTCAAATATTTTCAAATTATCCCAATAAATAAATCGTATTTACTGAGTTTTGTCACTCAGTCTGCAAATTAAACCTAAATAAATATTAACATAATAATATATTTTAAGCTTATATATTGGAGAAAAGGAAAAATTGAAAGAAAAAAGACCAATAGTTCTTCTCAATAAATAAAAAAAAAAACTCCTACAAATAATAAAGTTATTATGTACATGAGCCTACCTTAGAGATGTTAGATGCGGCCGAATCTATCCAAGGATCTCTAATCTAAGCTAATAAAGCCAAATCTCTTCAAATCATTCTAATATATAGATCAGACTTACTTAGCTTTGTCACTTAATCTACAAATTAAACTTAAGTAAATATTACAATAATAATATATTTTAAGCTTCTACACCGGAGAAAAGGAAAAATTAAAAGCAAAAAGGTCAATAGTTCTCTTCAATTGAATAAAGGAAATCTCCTTAGGCGGCCTACAAAAAATAAAATTAATGTCCATACATTGCTGAGGATTAGGATAAGGTGACAATTCCTCAATTTTATACCATATTCATCTCCCCTGATCTTGAACAAAAAGCTGGCCCGGCCCCAGAAAGCGAATCTTGAAAAGGACAATTGGGGTTAGAAAATCAACCAGAATCTTGGAGTTGGAGAGGACCATGACTAACTTTCGTTCAATCTTAGATCCTCCTGGTACTCGATTCAATTAATCACGTGTTGGCCAGACCGCGAAACATAAAATAGTCATGCAAACATCTTTACTATTTAAATAATTTGGGTTGTTTTTGTTGTTTTAAATACTATTAGGAGTTTTCTTCTTTTTTAAATAAATTTCAATAAATATCATTATCATGACTAGAAAACAATTGGGTTAATAACATAAAAAAGCTTTAATATTTAAAGATAAATTCATTTAAAATTATATCAATATTTTAAGTAATTAAAAAGAAGAATTAATATTTATGGATAAATTCATCTAATATATTAATATTTCAAATAACTAAAAAAAAATATGAACGATTTGAAAAGTAGGTTAAAGAAGGCATCGATAATTGACTATTAATAAAAGTTAAAGAGATTTAATTGAAAATTAATTGAAATATTATTACTTTAAATCAATTTTGCAAGAAGTTGATATCTTTTTTTATTCACTTTATGAAATAATGATCTTATTTCCAAATGTTGATACTTTTGATGTAATGTACTAAAAAAAAATTCATAATCGAGCAAGTTTGATAACTTACCATTCGTGGCAATTGCGCCAAGGTTGTCAAACTTGCGACTTTATTAGAATCATTAGAGTGTCTATAGAATCAGATCATAGAAACATAAATTTCTACAATCTGTATAAAATAGTTTTGAAAAACTATAGATATGTTTATAGAAATTGTAAAAAATCTTAAAATACATAATAGATGTAAAAAAGAAATAAAGAAAATAATGGTTTTTTTATGATAACTCTTAATCTATAATATAACATTAATAAAAAAAAAACAAATATAGTTAAAATTAAGTTCTTTTCTATTATTTTGTTCGAAAGAAGTTAACAATTGAAGGTGATATTAAGTGGTTCAATGAAAATAAATTCATTTACAAATCAAATGAAAAGGACTGGTATTAATTTAATTTTGCTAAATTTAGCTTTTATATAGTCGGAGTAAGAATTTTGTGAATGCCTTAAGTCCACTTAAAATCCACTTAAACCTCTAGGTTTCTCATCAAACAATAACGTAAAAGTAGTATAAATATTAGCTCAAAATCGATCATGCATTGGGATATGGCTCCAATAGATTTCGGCTTTAGTGTTGGTCATGGTATTAGTTTAGTTATCATATTGGTTAAAGATGAACTTAGATTGAATAATTGTTTGATATTTGATGTATTTGCATGTTGTATTAGATGTTTTAACTTGCATGTGAGGTGGCATCATATATGTTTATATGCAATGATCAGTATTGGGTATTTTCATTCATTCCTTATTTTTCAAGTGTTGAATATAGTAAGATCGTGAAACTAAGATCAGAAGTGATGATTCGCATGACTAAAAGATAATGGAAATATAGTAGAGATTGTTTAGATTTAAGATCAACTTCAATATTGTTATGGTAGATTTTATGTGTAGATAAGGATGTGTCAAAAAACAAAATTGGGAGATCTATATAGACATATTTTACTTATGAGTTTTAGTTGAAGTTCATAGCCTCACATATTTTTACTATAGTAGGACAAGTGGTGTAACTATTGCATCTTTATTTCAGTAGTTGACATCAATCCTTTACATATTCTTTCATTTGCACATTGGGTGGTGATTATAAGCTCCTGTGAGTTAGGGAAAAAAAATTGTCACTCTCCTTGTCTTCTATGATCATCATTCTTCCACCATTTTTTTTTTTTGTCACATGAACACTTCAATGGACTCAAGCTTGAATGAAAAGCAGTAGGGATGAGAACGGACTTGATAAACCTAACTAAAGTCGAGCCAAATGAGATCACTGAAGGCATAAGTGAAAATATCCATATTATGAGGGGAAAATATTTTTGTTATGTATTCTTTAACCAATTGCTAAGCAATGACCTCTTAGTTTACCCTTTTCTTTTCCTTTACTTATTGCATCTGGCATATAAGTAGTTTAATGTATGCTTTGGAGGCATCGTCACTGTCACACTTCGATAATGTTTGCTACATAGGAATAGAGTTAAGGATGATAGATTTAAAGATTAGTAATAATTAATAGTAGAAAGAAATTAAATAAAAAATATAGAGAAAAATAAAATGCCACTGGAGACTTGTATAGGAAAAACTCTAATAGGAGTGAAAAACCCATGGGCATGTAAAGAGAATAATTACTATTGGAAAAAGAGTATACAAAGATAAAAGATAATCAAGATTGCCTAATCTTTCAAAATATTGAGTGTTTTTTTTTGTAGAAAAAATTCTCTCAAAAGTTTTATGAGTCTCTCTCTTATGAAAACCTAGGGTTTTAGATACATACATACATACATATATATATATATCAATGAAGCAAAACTATCAAAAATATCTCAATAAATATCTAGCTTTTTGCCTTACAACCTTGAGGTGTAACTCCCCTAAAACATAACTTAATGGGCAATAAACTATCATAAATACATAAAAAATGAGTAAAAGTACACAAATACAAAACTATTGATCAAAGCAACATAGAAACAACAAATCTACACTTGTTAAATAGACCACCATGAGTTATATTGATCTCTTCGTAATATAAACCAAGTCCAGACATATGCTAAACTTGCCACCTGGAAGTATCTTTGTTAACAAATCTACTAGATTGTTGTGGGTGCTAGTCTTTTTCACCTAAATATCACCTTGGCTCACATTATCTCCAATAAAATGGTAATGCACATCAATGTGTTTAGTATGCTCAAGATGTATGGGATCCTTGGTGAGATGTATAGCACTTTAACTTTCACAATATATAATAGTGCTATCACTCAAGGATCTAAACTCAGACAAATAAACCCTTCAACCATAAAGCCTCATCAAATGCTTTAGTCACTGCTACATATCCAGCCTTAGTAGTAAACAAAGCTATAGTTAGCTACAATAAGGCTTTCCAATTTATAGCACAACTACCTAATGAGAAAACATAGCCTGTAAGAGATTGCCCTTTTATCTAAATCACTAGCAAAATTAGAATCAACATATCCTGCAAAAATGTTGGTCTTTTGCTTGGACTTCAACATACATCACTCAATGACCCTTTGAAGATAATGTTGTTGTGACAACCATAACTTTCCAGAGCCTCTGTGTTGATGGATCTCCATCCCTAAAATCTTCTTGGTTATCCCCCAAGTCCTTCATATCAAATTTAGAATTGAGTTGGGACTTAAATAGAGGAATATCTATCATGTTAGACGTAGCAATCAACATGTCATCAACATATAAAAAGCAAATATATGCAAGATCTATTGGAGACCTTTTGAAAATAAAAACATATTTCATAGCTACTTGTTACAAACCCAATGATCTTGGTAAAAACCATCAAATCACCTATACCATTGCTTAAGAGATTATTTAAGTCCATGCAAGGATTTCCTTAGTAGTAAACAAAGCTATAGTTAGCTACAATGAGGCTTTCCAATTTATAGCACAACTACCTAATGAGAAAACATAGCCTGTAAGAGATTGCCTTTTTATCTAAATCACTAGCAAAATTAGAATCAACATATCCTGCAAAAATGTTGGTCTTATGCTTGGACTTCAACATTCATCACTCAATGACCCTTTGAAGATAATGTTGTTGTGACAACCACAACTTTCCAGAGCCTCTGTGTTGATGGATCTCCATACCCAAAATCTTCTTGGTTATCCCCAAGTCTTTCATATCAAATTTAGAATTGAGTTGACTTAAATAGAGAAATATCTATCATGTTAGACGTAGCAATCAACATGTCATCAACATATAAAAAGCAAATATATGTAAGATCTATTGGAGACCTTTTGAAAATAAAAACAAATTTCATAGCTACTTGTTACAAACCCAATGATCTGGGTAAAAACCATCAAATCACCTATACAATTGCTTAAGAGATTATTTAAGTCCATGCAAGGATTTCCTGAACATGCAAAAACATGATCCTCCTTTCCTTTAACCACAAAACCTTAATAATCCCTACGTCTAAATCACCATGAAGAAGCAATCTTAACATCCATTTGCTTGAGTAGTAAATTCTCCATAGTTGCAACTGACAATAAAGCACTAATAGTAGTATGTTTAATAATGGATGAGAAAATATCAGTATAACTTACACCTCCTACCTAACTATAGCCCTTGGCTACAACGTGTGCTTTATAGTGAGTGTCATCGAGATTTGCTTCTTCTTTCCTTTAAAATACCCATTTGGAGCTAACAATCTTCTTATCGTTGGAGGTGGTACAATTTCCTATGTACCATTCTTATAAAGAGACTCTATCTCTTCTTGCAAGGCAATGAGGCATTTATTAAAGCCTGAGGCTTCAATAGCCTCCCTATAGGAAATATGATCATCGAACTCTATCTCATTTGCAACATTAAGTGCATAACCTACCATATCATCAAATCTAGCTGGTGGTTTAATTTGTCGCCTCTGTCTGCCTTTTGCCATAGATGGTTGTTGAGATGTACTAGAAATATCTGTATGACTACTAATCTGACTTGAAGTCAAAGGTAAATTGTTAAGCAATGGAGTAATAGGGATAAGAATCTCCACCTTTTTCTATGTAGCATTAGACTGGCTTTGAATAGTAGGCTACTTAACATTAGATTGTGAAAGTGTAGACTCATTAAATACTACATCTCTGTTAAAGTAATATTCTTAATCTCTGGATTATACAATTTGTATAGCATACTCGATAAAACTTCATTTAATTGAATAGACATCAAGTTTACCAGTATTCACGTGAGCATATGTAGGAGAACTAAATATTCTTAAATGTGAATACTTCAATGGTATACCAAATTGCACTTGTTCAGGAATCTTGCCATCAAATGCCGAAAGAGGAGAATGATTAACAATAAGACAAGTAGTATTAGCAACTTCTACCAGAACTTCTTACTAAGCTTTTGTTCATCCTCTCTACAACTCCATTCTGTTTTGGAGTATAGATAACAATCCTATGATTCAAAATCTCATTAGAGGCACAAAATTGATTGGATTCGCTAACAACGAATTTGAGACCATTATCAATTCTGAGCTACTTAACACGCTTTTTAGTTTGCTTCTTAATCATACTCTTCCATCATTTAAAGGCCTTGAACATATCTAATTTATTCTATTGAAAACAGACAAAAAGTTTTTGGGAAAAGTCATCAATAAGGGTGAGAAAATACTTGGCATAACCCAAAGAAGCGACTAACGTTAGGCCGTAGAAATATGAATGAATATAATCCATAGATGCTTTGGTTCTATATTTTGCTTTGCCAAAACTGAAATGCTTTTGCTTATCAAATACACAATGCTTGCAGAAATCTCAACTACCTAACTTCTCTAGTAATAAACTTGTGCTACACAAGTGGTGTATCCCTTTCTATGACATATGGCCTAGCCTCATATGTCATAAATTTATATTTTTAGACTCAGTTGAAAATACAATAGACCCAACAACTATAGAACCTTGAAAAGCATATAAAGTGCCATGCAATGTATCCTTCATTAAAATGAAAGAAACACGAGAAATCCTCATCACCATTTTCAATGGTACTCCTACATCCATCTTTATCAAGGCTGTTAATAAAGATAAGATTCTTAGACAAACCTAAAACATAACAGACATTCCTAAGCATTCTAACAACACCATCATGATCTTCATATGAACTGAACTAATACCTTGCACTTGGTAAAAGGTGGAATTGCTTAAGAGACTATCCTACCATTGAAATTGGTATTTGGCATCATATGGTAAGAGCAATCAGAATCCAAAATCTTTTTTGATCTTGGTCTTTGTTCATCAACCGATATAAGCAACTAATCATCATGAATATTTATCTCCATAATCCTCTTCGTTAGATTTCCCACTCTCAATATGTTTCTTCTTCTTTTTTTATTTTTTTTTTATTTTGCAGTTTGAAATAATCCTTGATTATATGTCCCATTTTCTTATAATATCTGCGAAAATTTTCTTTATCCTTCGGCTTAGAATAGGACCTACTTTTATTACTCGAGTCTTTGCTGCTTTGCTCTCTGCTTCGAGACATCAATGCACCATTGTTAAAGGAACCATTGGTTGAACCGAACTCATTATCAAGTTTATCTTTACTCAATAGTTTGGCATTCACATAATCAAACACGAGGGTATCACAACATATATCATGGTCTCATGAAACGTCCTATACGACTAAGGTAGAGAGCATAACAAAAGCAACCCTTGATCTTCATTCTCCACCTTAATGCTAATATTCTTCAAATCATTTATAATAATGGTGAACTTGGCAATGTGCTCCTTAAGAGAAGCACCTTCTTCAATTCTAAGGGTATAAAGCCTTTGCTTCAAAATTGATCGATTTACCAAAGATTTGGTCATACAAATTCTCTAATTTTGTCCATAATCCAGCGGTGCTTTTTTCAAACAACACCTCTTGTAGGACATTATTGGATAGAAACAACTAGTAGTAGATAACGCCTTCTCATCAATCTCAACCCACTCATCATCTTCCATCAAATTTGTCTTCTTTCCCAAAGTCTTTTTCAATCCATGTTGTACCAATATGGCCAAAATTCTCACTTGCCATGAAGTAAAATTGGAATTGTCGTCAAAACTTCTCGATATCAAATTTTGTTGATGCCATTGATTTCATAGTTAAATAAAAATCTAATCTTAACATGGAAAACCCTAATATTGAACAACCCTTGCTCTGATACCACTTTGTTAAGAATGATAGTGTTAAAGATTGGTAATAATCAATACCATGAACCAATTAAATAAAAAAGACAGAGAAAGAGAAAATGGCATCGGAGATTTACATGGGAAAAACTCTAATAAGAGTGAAAAAAACCATGGGCAAGCGAAGAGAACAATCATTATTAAAGAAGAGTGTACAAAGATTGGAGAAAATCAAGATTGTACAATCTCTCAAAGTTTTGAGTGTTTCTTGATAGAAAAAAGTCTCCCAAAAGTGTTCCAAATCTCTTTCTTATGAAAACCTAGGGTTTTAGATATATATATATATATATATATCTATACTTATCAGTGAAGCAAAATTAAAAATATCTCAACAAATAGTTTGGAATGAGAGACATGAAATAATAGATCCATTCCTTTATTCATATGTATTATGGAATGAAATGGAATTGACATGATATTTGTAAAAATATCCTTGATAATAAGTGTGTGAATAGTAATGTGTAAGAGTACAAAAAAGTAATTGTATTAGTAATGATTAATGAGGATAAAATGGAATTGTGATTCTGCTTTCTCAAAGTGGAATTGAATTCTCTTTTAAAGCCAAAATTGTCGATTCCTAAGAATTGCAAATCCGGCTTTTAAAAATCTTTTTAAACATAGAATAAAATGGAACTGGGAATCGTAATTCTATTTTAGGTTCATTCTCGTATATCAAACGTAATATGAACCCATAACAAGATAAATGAACCTGACTAAGATCTAGTGCAAACATTGTAGCTTCCATTGAATATAGAGGATTGCCATGGTACCCAAATAAAGAAGCAAAGGTAGGAACAAGCATTTCGAGGTTGCCACCATGAACACGAGCCTTGTTGCATATGTAGAAAATATCCAAGCAACTAATGAGAATGTCTATTCAAAACGCTTGATATTATGAATTATTGGTGCTTAGTTACAAGATGTGAACTTAAAGATTACTACTATGTAAGAAAACATCGCTCCATGAGGCATAACGTGTGTGCGATGATAGAATCTAAAGAAAATAATTTGAACACTTGCATTAATTAGGTAAGGAGCAAATATATCATCTTCGCCACCACCTTCACCTCTTAAGGATCTACTTCCCATTTCTTTTTCTTCTAAATTGTAAATTTTAATTAATATGGTAATGTTTAATTTTTTTATATTTATTATTTTTTTAGTGTTCTTTTTCTCTTTAAGCTTTTCAATTATAATTTATTAATCTCTCACTACACATAAAATATGAAATTCATATAATTTTAGTTTCTATATTGGTCTTTTATTGTAGCTTATAATTTAAATTTTGTTTAAAATCAAATAAAAATTTGAATATTATGTTTGCATTAATAAATGTACACCAGAATTGTTGACAATTTTGAAATACAAACTTAAGCAATTGAAATCATTTGAAGGCACACAGGTCATAACATATATAAATGGGCATGGCACGTAGGATTTGGAGACAGAAAAAGCATGACGTGCTAGTGTTACAAAAAGGAGGTTCTCCCTTCTATAATGCCTATGCAGCATCCGACCATCTTTGTATTAATATTTACTTATATTTTGGATAGTAAGTAGCCTTCAAACCTCCTATTTTTTAGATTTTTTCTAAAATCATTTTTTCCATAAGGAGTGTCTTCTTAATGTTGTCACAATCCCCTTTATATTTAGGAGACATAGCTATTTCAACTAGTTTCGACCTGTCATGATCTCATCAAAAGTAGCATCATCTTTCCATTATTACAGAAGGATAAACTTGCCTTTAGAGTATATCCACTCCTAGAACAAACTACTATGCTAATAATGTCACTCGCTAAGTTACATGCCTAAATTGAACACTCTCACTTAACCCTATAAACTAGATTGTGATACTCTCCCCCACCTATTGTAGCATCTTCTTCATGAGACAAATTGGCTATCAAAAGATCACCAATGCTATTCCAACCATTATTAACTTCATTTAAGATTATCTTTGCAAGGACTTCGAGCTTTTGTGGACTTCCACAGGTTTCATCTCGCTCCTATCCATTTCTACATTCTCAAGATTGCCTCTTATTGAGTTGCCTAATGATAGGGTTTGCTCATTAAAGTACATTTACAAACTTTAGGTAGATTATGTTGCAACTCTAACTTGAGGTATAGCTATTCCTCTTGGCAACAGTGTCGTCTCTTTAATGGTTGCTCCTTTCATCCAAACAAAAGCCTAATTGCCAACAAAACTACCAACATATTAACCATAATGGATAGCATTGAGGCGACTTGATGGAACTAGAATGTTGGCTCCGATCCACTTATCACGAGATATGAGATTTCCTCTTCCTAGAACGCCCATGTAGCATTTACCATCCTTTAGATTAATATTTACTCATAATATGGCAAGTCAACATTTTCTCCTCCTACTTTCCCGAGTCTATCCAAGCCTATAATTCCCCGTAAAAAGTGCCCTCTAGAATTTATCATAGCTCTTCTTACATTTGGGAGGCTTAACTGTCCTAACTAATTTTAATTTACCATGATTTTATCAAAAGTGCGACATTAGCCCCCAGCTGGTTTGCTTGTGGGAGGATAAACTTACATTTAGCGTACGACCTTTCTATAAACAAGCTATCCGATTGACACTATTCATAATATTATATGCTCGAGTTGCACTAAGTTAAAAAAACTAGGAACGTGACATGGCAAGCAATTATGGCATGTAAAGGTATATATACAACCAATTTATAAAGTCTAAAATCAAGATATAAAAACTAGAAGGCCTTTCTAAATCTTATGATGAGTCTTATTTTTAACATAAATAATATATGCCAAAATTATTGTGGTATAATGGCATAGACACAGTTCTCTTAATAAAATAATAAATAATTTAAATCTTTTTATTTTTTCGGTGGGATTAAATCTTCTTATTTCATGGTAAACTCATCGCCTTTTCTATTATTCTTGCAACATCTCCTACGACATAGCACCCTGAGGCAGTCTTGTGGGCCGTGTAAGCTAATATCATTGGGTTCCTCATTTTACCTATAAACCGGAGCCATGTGCCAAAAGGAAACCTTAAATTGTGTGAGCCGAACAAAAACAAACGTGTCTATTATATATAAAGTCGTTATATAAAATACCATCCATGGATTTTCTGATTGGATTGAAGGTCATCAGTAAATGGCATCACCAATTTAATATCACAAAATTTACGTCATATAGCAAGTGGAGACACTAATCTCGACTTAAAGCCATCGCACCGATCCTCTAATGCATTGTATCTTCTCAAAACTTGAATAGCCCTCGAAAAACGTTGAAAATAGAATCTCTTTATCAACTTCCATTTGAACAGCATGACTTTTCAGGTACTATAAAAGCAGCAGGTACGTAGTAATAATTTGTAGCGGACTTAAAAGAGTATGGAGAAAGGACGATCCTCCACAAGTCAAAACGTGAAAACGAGTGAGAGCGATTATGTGAGATACAGAGGAGTAAGGAGAAGGCCATGGGGGAAATTCGCGGCAGAGATTCGGGACTCGACACGGCCAGGTGCGCCCCGAATATGGCTTGGAACATTCACCACAGCTGAGGAAGCTGCTAGATCTTATGACAGAGCTGCCTATTCAATGAGAGGCACTTTGGCGATTCTTAATTTCCCTCATGAGTATCCTCCTGTGTCTTCTCAGCATCCTCCATCTGTTTCTTCTTCTTCTTCATCATCATCTTCTTCTTCTGCCATGGGACCAGGAGGAAACAGAGAAGTGGCAGAGCAGAGCAGAATGGTTTTTGAGATCGAGTGTTTGGATGACAATTTATTGGAAGAACTTCTGGATTTCGACCCGACAAAGTCCCAGGATTGAAACTTTAATTTTTCCGAAAAAAAAATAATAAAATAAGAGCGCTTTTTCCATTGGCTAAAAGCAACAGTAGGAATTACTAATGATATATCGATTATTGCTTTTGGTTTTTGTAATAATATATTTATTGGTGTTAAATTCATGATTTTACTATTTATTGAAATGTATAGAATTAGTAGAATTATATAAAATCGTATAAAATTGATAAAATTGTAAATATATAGAATTATATATCTAAATTTATAATTTTATTTAAAATATATAAAATTATAAACTCGTAAAATTATGTATTTAACTCATGATTTAACTATGAGTATGGTTGAAAACAGTAAATGTTGTCTGTCATAGCCATACAACAAGAGTTTTTAATTTATATTTTTCAGTCACTTTCTTGGTAAGTCGTAGATAACGAAATGCAGATTTTCCGGAGATTCAAAAAGGTTGAATTCTTTGTTAACTTACATTAAAGAAACCCGACATATATGTAATCTGTTTTTGTGGTTAAAATCACATGTTATAAAATATTCAAAATAAGAACAAAGATTCTATTTTTTATAAATATTTTAAATCGAAATAAATTCCACTACATTTTACTCGTCACGACGAGCCACCTATGTATAATATATATATATATATATAAAGGTAATGGTCAAAGACTGCAGAAATGATGCAACGACTGAAGAATTTTTCTAAATTTATTTTTAACACGTGAAGTATTTCAAATGATGCATAGTTGACGTCGCAAACATCCGGGCACTTTTTTTTTTGTTTTTTTTTTTCAGCTTTTTTGGCCCGATTGGACCACTTGTTTGACTTGATCAAGAATGTCCACCCGGGCTATTTTTCACTGTTACGACAATTTTCTAGCCTTTTTAACCATAGGTGAACACCATTAGGAAATATAATGCCCGGAGAAATTTTGATCTAATGACATAGGAGCAAGTATAACTAAGGAAAGATATGAAAGGAAGAACATGTGACATCAATTGGTTGGAATGTGCACGTGAAAAGATTGATCTTGAATGTTATTGGTTGTTCTTTGTTAAATTCCTAATATGATACTTCCATGAGAATGCAATAGCCTAACAGTATCTTTCTCAATATTCTAAATGTGTGAATGGTATCTTTCTCAATGTTCTAGATATGTGAAATGACGAGGAGAAGAACTGTATTTATAGATTTTGAGACTTATTGTCCACTGTGAAATGACTTTAGAGATTAACAGACGAGATAAGCCTTCATCCACATTCGTTTTACGATTCTAATAATTAGTGGACAAGATAAAGCTATCATTATTGCATTCATTAATCCTTTTGGGCTTTAATACAAATGGATTCCTTCAGCGGATTAACATTGACTAAGCCTAGTAAACTTGTAAATAAACATATAGAAAGGTGTGTTAAGCACAAGAGGCAATCAAGAAGGGCAAAAGTGGTCCAATATATGCCATGATGATTATTTTAACTTATTAAGTCAAATCAACCTAAAACATCCATAAATAAATAGGTTCGACTCTCTGGGCCCTTGTATAAACTCAAAGAGTCGGTCCATGATAGTTTGTAAGTTTCCCTAAAGCATCTCTAAAGAGTCGGTCCATGATAGTTTGTAAGTTTCCCTAAAGCATCTCTAAATAAATGGGTTTGACTTTTGAATCTCTATCACTAACCTAAAGACTCTGGCTATGACATTTAATTAAGTTAAATCCAACACCAAACAATTCTACAATTGATGAATCCTCTAAGCGGAATTTATTACATGTTTACCATTGTTTAAAAAAAAATTACAAAAAAAATACACAAATACTATTACTATGTCGCATATAAGGTATTAGATACGCGGCTACACATGTGTATCACACGTCCAATGTGCAATACATGAAAAAAAATTATACGTGTATTGCTCATTGAACGTATGATACACCACTAAACCTATATCACACACTCTAAGTGCGATAAAACCATTTTCAAAAGTTTTGTATAATACTATTCCTATATCTCATCTCCAAAATGCGATACATGTATAAAACTTTGTATCTCTTCTCCAATATATGATATAAAGATGGTAATTTGGTAATTATTTTTATACAATTTGTATTTGTGTAATTTTTTCACAAGGATGCTAAACATGTGTTTCACCACATCCCCCCCTCCCCCTTCCCTAAGCGAGTATAAATCTTATTATCTTTTCTTCATTAGGAGAGTTATCTATCACCATCTTTTATCTATATATATATTTATGAAACTAATCATTAAGAAACTCAATGCACAATTGATGCAAAACTTAAAGAATTTTTCCATTTATTTATTACTAATTTCCCAACATGTTAAGTAATTTAAATGATGCAAAGTTTATCACTATAACATTCGATGCCTACTCTTAGGAAAACCCATTCCTTTTCTATCTCGACCACTTCTTTGACTTGATCAAGAATGTCCACCTAGACTATTTATCATGACAACTTTCTTACCTTTTTTAACCAAAAACTAAAACCATTAGGTGTTAGGATACAGTTGTGAGGTTAGAAAAATCAAACATGGAAAATATGTGGATGGTGCGAAGGATTTATAAAAGGGAAGACTCATTAACTTATTACCTTTTGAATTTGGGTTATATGTATTGCCAATTTCATTAATGTATTCCTTTATAAAACCCATTTGTATAATTTCTCCTTTTTGAAGGCTTCTTCATCTCCCTAATAAGTGGTATCATAGCAAATGGTATGCTGGAAAACTCTTATGGTTGACCATTTCATGTTGAAAGAAGAGCTTAGTGGTAGTGACTTGTGTGTTAAATCCATGATGGAAAGATGATTAGGTGGGCAGGAGGCACCTCATAAAGAGGGTTTAGTGGAGTCAATTTAACATTCTTTTACTATGATCACAAAGTTTATACTCGAGGGGGAGTAAGGCCTAAGCCTATTGTAGAGACTCATCCTTAAGGAGGAAGTTTATCAGGATACAAGTATAGGGTTTGAAATATTCAACATGAGAAATACGTAAATGATGTAAATAATTTATAAGAGGGAAGATCCATTAGCCCATTGTGTTAAGGTTTTGCATCATATATACCGTCAAGCCCATTCGTATATTTCTTTACAAAGCTTCCTCCTCTTTGTAACATTAGGAAATATAATGCCTCGAGAAAACCTCTGAATATCATCCTACAATTGAGAAGTTTTAGCTTAAAAGATAAATTCTGCATAAACATAGGTGATGGAAAAAAAATATCCATAAGATTTAATAGTGAATAGCATTTTCTCATAAAACTATGTTCAATTTTAAGGACCCATCAGTAAATAATTTTTTTAAATTTTTAAAATTCTATAAAATATAATATTAAGGTTTATTCATATCATTTATGGAAACACAATACAAATTTGAAAAAAAAAGGGTGACACTTATTATAATAATAATAATAATAATAATAATAATAATAATAATAATAATAATAATAATAAGGTTTGGATTAGTTTAGAGACCCCAGTATTGCATAGGGACCACAAAAAGGAAGTCTTTAACCTAGGGATGCCTATTGGAAACCTGGCATTGAACATACTCTTCATTAGATGCTATATATATATTGTGGATGAGTTTTTGTAGATGATTGATCACGTATACATCATACATTGAATGATTTTGACCTGTCTTAATGTGATGACACATAAAATAGTATAACTAGAGAGAGGCATAAGATTGCAGTAGCTCCAAATATCTTTCTCAATATTCTAAATGTATGAAATGAGGAGAGGGAGGAGGAGGCATCTTTTCACAATTTCAAGGCCCATTCTTGACTGCTAGATAACTCTAGAGATCAAAATATGAGATAGGTCTTCTTTGACATTTGTTAGATCATTCCAAGGATCAACGGCTAAGGTGAAGTCTTCATTATTGCATTTGCAACTCCTTTTGGTCTTTAATGCAAATGGATCTCTTCATGTGATTCATTTTTCCTAAGGTCCAATAAACTTAGAAATAAGCCTATGAAAAGGCGGATTAAGCACATGGGCTGACTAAGAAGGGCGAAAAGAGGTCAAACATTTCCAATAATCCTTATATCAACTTTACCAAGTTAACTCTCTCTATGGTTACCCTACGTAAATGGGTTTAACTCTTTGATTATAATGATTTCTTTTAACACTTGTGAAAGTTTTATAAGTAGTGAGTCATATGGATTTGTCCTTCATTCGCAACCCAACCCATTTTCAATGTTTTTGAGTCATATAAGGTATTGATTTTATTCATAAATTGTAAATTTTCCAACTCGTCAAAACCCAAAAATATAAAAAGTACCTATTTCATATTCATAGGCTCTAAAGTTCAAAAATGGACCATTGGAATTTTTGAAGTGATCTATAAAAAAAAGGAGCTACATAAAATGTGATAATTAATGAATATTTGCGCATCAATCTCATTAAGGTAATATGTAACACCTTCTTGAACATCTAGGTCCTCGTCAATGTAATATTCACTATTAATAGCAATAAGAAATTTTGTATTTACACATGTGCAATGTTATACTTTTGATCATAATTGAAGTACAAACCCTTGTTCTCTTTTACCTTGCATCTTTGCAAGGGTAAGTTTTGTGATAGATATGCGGTTCTTGGAGGGTAAATAAAATAGTGGAATTGAAGAAGAGAAGAAGAAGAAGAAGAAGAAGAAGAAGAAGAAGAAGAAGAAGAAGAAGAAGAAGAAGAAATAGTTGATGGGAGGGTTAAAACTAGTAAGTTTGATGACTTTAAATACTATAAGGCAAGACTTTTCCTAGAAGAAGTAAATTGTGCATTTGGGTTATAATATATAGGCAAAGAGAATTGATTTGAAAATTTGGATCCATAATTCTGCACGTATAAGATGCATTGAATCTAGTCTCCTCAACTATTTGATTTTGAATCCATCCCTATGCCTCAGATTGAGATGAGTCTCTTTAACTGGTCTTGTTTGCAATAATTTAGGCAATGCCGCCTTTTATAACTTTATACTTTAATGGTTTAAAACAAATATCCAATGCTCCCCTAAAATCGTGCCATGATGACATTCCAATTCCATAGTTTCCATAGCAAATGAAACTATTGTGGTTTTGTTTTCATAAGGTACTTGATGAAAGTCAAAGAATTGATTTGTTTTCAAAAGCCAATTCAGTACCTCACCCGCATTAAATTTGGTTATCATTTATATGAGTTTGATTATAAGTAGTAGCATGTATATTTTGCATCATTGACTCCAAACTTTTTATCCATTTCTTAGAAAATAGATTATTGCAAGGCTTATGCTTATTTCTCTAGCATATCCTCCATGCTTTGTATTGCAAAAGTTATAGGATCGTAGACAAGAGCATCAATTGTTACTTGTTAGCATACTTGTTAGCAAACTTGTTATTCTCGGTCCAAGCCCATTAATTCAAAGCATTGTTGTTTACTTGTTCTAACCGAAACCCTAAGTGAGTAGAGGGTATGCTTTCTTCATGAATGCATTCTTTTGTTACTTTTACCTTACAATTTTAATATTGTAAAAATACAATTGAAAAGTTTATAGCTTCCATGGCTGTTTTATGATATTGTAAAGGTAGATTATGGTTCCAAAATCTGGGAACTGATACTTAAGAGGATGGAGTATGTAAAGGGACTCATGCCCTACCGACTTGTACTCATTTACTCAATTGTAGGGTCACAGCAATAGCCATCATAATTGTGACACTACTTTGTCTCATTCCAAACTGCTGAGGAAATAAAACGAGAAAATTTAAAAATAAGGAAGAGGAAAAACATATAAAAGTACATGATGTGCATCGTGCAAAATTCTGTGCCAGATAAACCCCATCATTCCCATAAACATCAGGAAGAATTGTCATTATGAAATTATTAACAAATGATATACTTATTGGTATAATTAATGAAAGAAAGAATGATAATAAATTAGTGGACCTTGTCACGTTCCAACCTTGTTTTCAGAAATTCATATCCTTAGAATCCCTTCTGTATGTTGTCGTGTTGCCCATCGAGGAGTTCATCCAACAATCTGTTATCCAAGTACTCCAACTCTATCACTTCGCTAGAAGGTGCCATACCACCAATTCCAATTTCTCGCCAGTTGGGGTAAACAATGTCGAAGAGGAAGAAGAAGAGGATGCCATAGATGAGTTGAAAGAAGCTGAAGGCTCAGAATTTTGGTAATAATTCAGCTCATTGGGGAAGTTGAGAATGGCAAGATGTCCTCGGAAAGCATAAGCAGCTCGATCATAGGCCCGGGCAGCTTCTTCAGCCGTTTGGAAAGTTCCTAGCCAAAGACGGGCTCCACTCCGCGATGGATCACGTATTTCTGCCGCAAACTTCCCCCAGGGACGCCGCCTGATACCCCGATACCGTGCCTCCGTCGATCCACTCTCTTTCCCTTTCTTATTGCCTGAGTTCTTTCGGTCCATTGATGTCCTATATTCCTAGGTTCTTTTCCCAATTTGTCTATTCCTGTTCTTTGGGCTGCTTAAAGTTTAGACTGCGTTCAAACAATGGAAAGGAAGTCAGGTAAAATAGTGGACAAGGAGGATGTGACATATAGATATATTTATATGCACGGCTGCACGGAGGAGAACATGCTATTTGCGAAGCGGTCGCATCTGACGGTTGGAAACATGAAATTTTGAGTCAAGAGAATCGACTGCCCCAAAAATTTTTGCTGTACATATTGCGTTATTATTATTTAAGATAATGATTAAGACATAATAATTGGGAAGACAAAACCATCTTATCCTCTTTCTCCTATTTATTACGAGGTGGGCCGATTTGACTATACATTTCATGACGTTTCCTCTTCTACCGACAATACTTTGAGATGGGATCCACAAAGACTAATAAGGCGGTCTTTAAGCTAGGTTACTTGGGAAAAAAAAAGGGAGAAAAAAAGTAAAATTTTTATATTTAAACGTAAATTTTTCTTATAAAAATTATTATTGCTAATGTTTTAAAAAGAATATAAGTTATTATATGAATTTTTTTGTTGTAGAATTTTTATTTTTAAACATCAATTTTCTTGTATTGATTTAGCTAAGATTATTATACAAAACACCTCTTCATAAAAATTTCTCATGGATAAAGTTAAGTTCTTAGATAAGCATTGCTTGTGGAGTATCAAATTTGTTACTTATTTAATAGTTATCAAATTTGATTCTTTATAATTGAACCCAATTGTTGTTAAGAACCCTTTTTAAGATTATGTGAATGCAAGGGTTTCTTATGAGTATCACATACACATGACATACCTTCGTGTGAATAAAATTGGTTAATTTTTTTGCCTTAGGATGATTGAATGGAACAAGAAAAAGCTAAATAGGCATGAGCGAGGCAATCTGAGCAAGCACGCAGATGAAAAGTGATTAGTAAGAGCAGGTTAGACTCTATCAAGCTCTTTCGGTCAAAAAAAAAAAAAAAAAAAAAAAAGACTCTATCAAGCTCTTCTTGGGTTAAAAAAAATGTTAATTACACTTTATTGACCAGTATATAAACTAATTTTGACGAGTTCAATCTCAAACTGGTCAAACTTCCTCGTAATATATCTGTGTTATGTCTATGATCACAATCTTTTGCAAGATGTCTTTTTTCTTTTTTTTTACCCATAATTAAAGAAATTAATATTCGTACCACTCCACTAAAGTAACCATTAGAAATGTAAAAATGATGTAAGGAAACCTCTTATGACTTCACGGTTCCTTGGATTCCCATAATTATATTGTCTATATTTGCTCGAGCCATTTTGACATTTTCCGGACCGTACTTTTTTGACCGGCCAAATTTTGCGCATTCATGGCGGCGAACGAGATATAGGTTTGTTCCTGAATCACCTCGATCATCTTGATGGTGCGGTGCCCTACCACTTTAGGAATATTCCCTCTAATTCATTTTTTATAAAATTGACATTTAAAGATAGAATTTTATTTTTAAATATAAATTTTTATTATAAAAATCATCGTTTCTTATTTTATTCATAGAAATAGGATTTTTTTTTACCAATTTTCTATTTTTATATGGTAATCGTAATCATTTGATGCTTTTGTTTCTTGTCACCACCTCTATCTTAAGCTCTACGTTACTTAACAGATTAAGAATAAACATTGTCAGTTATGATATCTCTTTTGTTTACTAACATTATATACTGCATGGACATGGACAGGATGCTGATGAAAGTAAAATAGGTAGATTTGGTTATATTTATTAGCAGATGCAACTTTCAATTATAATTTCATGAAGAGACGTAACTTTCACATTAGAAACATACATAGATCTGGTTACATATATAAGTAAATGTAATTTGTCTTTCTATTTTGGGATTGGTTGTCCTAGTGCTTACCATCCTAGGCACATTATAAGGTTAGAAAATGAAATAAAGGCTTTGAAACATTTAAAAAAAAAAAAAGACAAAAACTGTTTAAGGGAAAAAAAAAAAATTCCACTTTTGACGAACGCAAATGACATTTTTAAGAATTTCACCTTGAGAAAGAAAATAAAGTTATCAAACCAATTTTTTGTTTTCGAGAGAAGGGATTAAAGATTTCAAAGTTAATTTGGGTTTTGAAAAGGGAAAAAAAATGAAAAAATACCAACACAAACCATTTTTATTTTTAAAAAATGATGCAAAGTGAATCATTCGAAATTGAGATTGTTGTTATAAATAAAGGGAGGTTTGTACTTTGTAGTACGAGACAAAGTGTATCATGTCTAATATGGTAGGGACAGAGCGCAACCTAAAAGGCACCTTACACAGCACAAAAGTATCAAACCAATATCAGGGTACTGGGTAATTAGTTGGCGTATCATTAACTCCATATGTTTGCTTCTTTTATAATAAACTAATTCATTTAGAGAGATATTACTTTTGCAAGAACAACAACTCTATATAACCAAAATACTTTTTTTTTTTTTTTTTTTTGCAAGAGACATTTTATTAAAAATCAAAATCCAAAAGGAAACAACATAGATCTGACCTAGCATATCAAGATATGCTAACAAGTGGGAAAATGTTCAATTCATTACAAGAAACTAGAATATTAGAAAAAGATATAAGCTCCTATATAGGAAGAGAGAGTTGGTAAAAAATAGAAATGGAAATGCATCTTGTGAAAAAGAAGTCTTTGCCATAAGTTGCACATCCTTGAACCAAATCATAAGGGATGGAGTTCGCTTCCCTAGGTGTCCAAGACAAGTGGACTCATGGGATCGTCTGGATCAACTGCCTGCATTGTAAGATGAGGTTTAATAAGAAAACATCAGAGGTAAGCTCAAATGAGATTCAATTGAGAGCATTGATGGAATCAATGTCAATAATAACTGGATGTCCTTGAAAGGATTTAGTGACTTTTAAGGCCTAGAAAAGGCTCCAAATTTTTCTTTAAGAGGGCTGCTGGCAAAGATTCTTCTATCATATCCTATTATGCATCTACCTCTTTCATCACGAATATAATCGCTATTCCAACCCAGGACTTTTCTGTTTTAAAACTAGCATCAACATTTAGTTTTAGCATTCCTTCAGTAAGGGCTTGCCAAATAACTTCTTTGTATAAAAGTGTGGATTTTCTCCTAGCTATTTTCATGGTGGCCCAAAATTCATGGGCACTGCTTCAAACCATAAATTCCAATTCTCTAACTTTTCCATCTCTGAATGTAGCATCATTTCAGCTCGCCAAATTACCCATAACACAAAATAGAAAGTAGTTTCCCATGGTGGTACATTTGCATGAGCACTATTCGCTTTGCATTTTGCATTTAATCAAAATATAAATTACACAACGAGGTGTTAACATTTGTAGGTAAGTTCATATAATGTATTAATGTTTTGGATGATTAAAAATGAGAATCAATGTTTCATTAAGTGAGTCATATGAGATATCGATATTCTATAAAGTTTATTTTAAGCATCATAGTTTTAATTAATTTTTCTCAATAGATACCTTATTTAACTCCCTTTATAAAGTATTGGTTTTTTTTTTAAATCACGTGAAATATTGATATCTTAAAAAACTTACTTCCTAATATTGATATTTTTAGGTATAATTTATCCTATATTCAAATAAATAAAAACAATTTTACACGTTTAAATTTCAAGTCGCCCAAACATGATTAGGTTCCAAAAGAGATATGATCAATTTATAATGGCCTTTTGAATGTTTTTGTGCCTATTATTTTAAATAAACGTTTTACAATAAATCATAATCTATTATGTTTTGTATGGTGCATATTGTGATGATTTCATTTAGAAAATTTTTTTATGATAATATGCTATTATATCTGACAAATTATTCATATTATTATTCTTGTTGATAGAAACATTAATTTTTGAAAACATAATAACTACAATCTTATGCATAATTTCATGTTAAATGAATATGGGATTATAGCCAAAGACATTGTAACCCAGTGTCATATCTCCTGCATTCTTAAGTGAGAGGTACCATGTTAGATTTCCCCCAACCCCATTGTAATAGGAAAAAAAAAAAAATATGAGATTATAAAGATGGGATAAAAGTAAAAAAAAAAGTGAGACATAATATTTGTAATGAATAAACATAGAATTGCACATGATGAAAATATTGAAGATTTAAGTTATAAAATATGAAATAGAGTATGTACACATCTTATATAAACTAAATGAAATTTATGCTTTTGGAAACATGTTAATTTAAACCTTAATAAGTTATTTATAGTATATAGATAATGAATGATGATTTTTCATAATAAATAACAAATTAAAAAAGGAAAATGTCAAATCTAGTGCATAAACTTTACATAAAAATTTATTTAGTGCTTGAATTTTGAAGTGATTAATTTAATATATAATGAAACTTTTTATGACTATTTTTACCACTTCATCTAATATAGTTTGTTTCATTACTGACATGAAAGAGATAGCCTAGCAGTGCTAGATGGTATTAGGGGGTAGTAAAATTTAACAATACACTTCTTTTTTGCGCCAGGGAAGAATGTTAGAGAGCAAATAAAAGTAGTCACAAAAATTTTAATTGGGTATTAAATTGACTAATTCAAAGTTAATAACCAAGTTGAATTTTTTGTAAAGCTTAGGTATCGTCATTAACATTTATATTGAATATTATATATAACATTGTATAAAGCAAAGGATTTAGTTTATAACATAAAGTAGGGTATAGTTTTCATTATTTATTTTCCACATGTGGCTTGTATGCCTATGAATACTACACTTCACAGTTAGTTATAATCGTAGAATTGAAAACAAATTTTTCATGTTCTCATTCACGTTCTCTCAACAAGTTTCGTTGTATTCTCTTTTTGAAGCTAATACACAAATGTTTGAATTCATTTTTGTTGCAATTTCATCTTGATATGAGAGCTCGATTGAGCTTATAGTTATTGTAGTCTCTTGTTGTTGTTGATTAAATTTTGAATTTTGGCTGAGATCTGTTATACGAACATTTGTCAAAAATGTCAAATATGAGTATGGAATTGAATGATCCTTTGTATTTATCCAATTTAGAAAATCCTAGAGTGTTGATTACTAGTGTGAAGTTTCATGGTACAAACTTTCTTGGATGGAATAGGTCTATTAGATTAGCTCGAGAAGCAAAACCAACGTTAGGTTTATTAATGGTACATCTATAAAATCAAAGAGTAATCATAAAGATATGTAGAAATGGTTGTGATGTGATTATATAATTTTCTATTAGTTGTTGAATTCCATATCCAAGGATTTATTTGAGGTGTTCATGCATGCAAAATTGTATAGAAATTTGTGGATTGATGTTTGCCAAGGATTTAGAATAACAAATGGACCATTTCTCTATAAAATTTAGTGTGAAATTACAAATGTAAAGCAAGGAAATTACTTAATAACTACATATTTTAATAGACTGAAAAGTTGCGGGACAAATTGCAAAGTGTAACTAAATTAATAGAGTGTGTTTGTGAAGCACATAAGAAATGTTGATGTGATCTCAATAGGAAGTCTGATGAGATTGAGCATCGAAACAAATTGATGCATTTCAGTTAAGGTTAGATTATGCCTTTGATACTGTAAATTACAAATCTATTCAATGGATCTCCTTCCAATTATGAATAAGGCATACTATCTCCTTTGTCAAATGGGAAAAAATAAAAATATAGAAAGCAACTTAGTGAATGTTTTAGTTGTGAAGTTGAGGTTATGGTTTATGTAATGAAAGGGCAATGAAATTTTCGAAATGACAAGTGAGATAGGAAGAAAAAAACTGGTCTAAACAAATTAATATGTGTGCATTTTGTTTGGTTTCTAAAATGGTTCAAAAGATCTAAGAGTAGGAATAAGCATGGTACATAAGTAGTTACATAGATTCATTCTTCAAGGATGCAGCTTGACACTCCTTTTGAAGAACAATAAAAATAGACTAGAGAATGTCACTCTACTACTGATCAAATGAATTTGGTCTAAAAAAATCTACAATGAGGTGTTAAAGTTGTTGAAGACTTTAGAAGCATCAACAAGTGTAAATTTTCTAGGTATGCATTGTTCTAAATTGACTTTTTCTTATGTGGCTTTGTTGCAAACTAATTCTTGGACTTTTCTCATCAGACACAAATATCAAACACAAAAAACGTTGATGATATTCCTTTACCATGATAAAAACCATTTTCATGTTAACCTTAAATATATTAGAATTCATAATGGATTCAAGTTCATTGCTCATGATTATCAACATTTGTTCAATCAATAAGGAATTATTCACCAAAAGAGTGTAGTATACATACCTTAACAAAATGGTCTGGTAGAAAGAAAGTATAGACATTTAGTGGAAAAAGGTAGTGATATGAACCGCGTCAACCTGTGACGAAACCCAATACCTGATATGGAAAATAACCCAAGATCATTTAAGAATTTTTATGGAAGAACTGCAACCTATGCTTAACAAAGCAAGAACCTTGGTATAAAAAAGACGCCACAATCGCTGATAGAAATCTGATGATAAGTCTTGATGAATGCCATGGAAAACCCAAAAAGTTTAAAGAGTTCTTTTAAGAACCAAAGAGAAATTAACTCTCAAAATTTTAATTGATATCAAAGATGTTAAGAAAAGTTACATCCAATAGGTTTATATAGGTCAATTAGCCTCAACACTAAGCAATAAAATAAAGAAAACAAATAAAATTAGAAATTAATTAGCCTAAAGGAACACAAGCAATGTAACTCTAAATAAAGGTCGGCGGCCTACATTGAACGTTGGCAGCTTACCTTCATGGCTGGCAACGTATATGGGAAGGCTGGCAGTATACATTTTAAAGATGGCGATGTTCTCCAACACTTGAAATGTTTGATGCTATTTGATCTCATCATTCCCTCATTCCTCAAAAGGATTCATCCTCGAATCAGCATCTTCTAGAAGATCCAATTTATAGGCATTGTCATTGATCTTTGCAATCACTTGGAATAAGCTATCTCCTCTTGGATGCAATTTGGAATGCTGTTGTTATGGAAATTTCTCGTTACGCATATGCATCCAATCGCCCGGTTCAAATACAATTTCCTTGCACCCTTACTGACTTGCTTTGTATGCTACTTGACCAATTTTTCCTTCTTTTTATCTAAACTAGTACGTTTAGCAACAGGTAATCGAAGCAATTCTTTTAAATAAGGTAATTCATCTAGGATTTCCTAGGGAAACAAATCTTTAAACTCTTGTAGTAATGAAACAGCCTCATAGGAAAAGAAGAGTTAAGATATTTTTAGTTGAAAAATAAACATCCTTGTACAATGGTACGAGTAGTTGTTGCCTTGCGAACATAACGCTCTCATTCTCACTTTTTTATCACTCCCATTATTTGCTTTTTCATCTCTCAAATTCTTTTGCTTTTCTCTCCCTTCATTATTTTTCATACCTTTGCTCTTATTTTCTCTCGCACTGGTGCTCTTTTGCTCATTATTACATTTAGCCTCACTTTTTCTTTGTTGATCATAAGCTTCCTTAATCCACTTTTGATCTTTATAAATCTGACTTGGAGTTAAAGGTGTAAGCTTTGCACTTTTACCATTCATGAAAAATGAATAAATATTATGAAAACCATCATGCATAATCCTCCTATCATATTGCCATGGTCTCCCCAACAAAACATGACCCGCATGCATAGGTGTCACATCACATAGAACCTCATCCTTTTAGCTACCTATGAAAAAAACGACTAACACTTACTTTGCACCTTAACTTCTCCACATTCATTCGGCCATTGTAGCTTATATGGCCTAGGATGCTTTAGCGTGGGTAAATGCAGCTTTTCAACCATTAAAGAACTAGCAACATTTATGTAGCTACTACTATCAATAATCATGCTACATACCTTTTGCTCACATGGCATCTAGTATAGAAGACGTGTTCTCACTGGACCTCATCACCATCATCCCTAGGCTAAATGTTAAGAGTTCGTCTATGATTAGAAACTCTCCACTCACGCACCCTTCAATATCTACATCACTACAATCCTCCAATGGTGGCATCTCATCATCATTTGAACTTATACTCTCTATGTCACCATTATCCAAAACAATCATAGCCCTTTTATTTGGACATTGATAAGCAATATTCTTATGTCCTTAACACTTAAAAGACTAAATGTCACATGATCTAGAAGAAGATTTTCCAATTGTACCTTTAGAATCAGTAATCAAATTCTTGGCCTTTATATCCTCTTCTAATTTTGAAGCTGCTTTGTGATTCTTCCAATCTGACTTCCTTGAAGAATTAGAAGCTAAGCCATATCTTGAATTGCCCCTAGACTTCAATTACTTTTCCACTTTGATAGCCTTATGCACCAATTCCTCCATCTCCTTGTAATACTGCAAATCAACCACATCAGCAATCTCCTATTTAACGTATTAATGAATCTAGCCATAATGGCCTCTTGGTCTTCCTCCACCTTAGCCCTAATCATGGCTATTTGTATTTCCTTATAATAATCTTCTACACTCATAGATCCTTTGATAACTTTCTACACAAATCTTTATAGTAGTGACTAGGAATAAACCTTTTGTGCATCACAACCTTCATCTCCTCCCATGATTGAATAGGTCATTCACTACACCTATGCCTACTAATCATGAGTTGATCCCATTAAATGCTAGGATAATGTGTAAATTCGACTGCTGCCAATTTAACCTCTTTCTCCTCATAATAGTTATGATAATCAAACACATGCTTTGCTTTTCTCTCCCACTCCAGGTATAACTCCGGATCATTCTTTCCCTAAAAATGAGGTATTTTCATCTTGATACTACCCAAATTGTTGTCACGTCTTTTGGCCTTCCCTCTTCCTGTTATGAAACTACCCTCTTTAGAATCAAAGCCCTCTTTTCCTTCTTCAATATGGGATTGATTTCTATAAGATTTAGATCTTCTAAGTGACTCTAAATTATCCAACCTCATGTTTAAAGTCTTGAATTGATCCTATATGGCTTTCATAAACAACTTCGTATATGTTTTAGGATTTTTACCACCACTGCTCATGATTTTGAACCTTCAAAAAGAGATGAATAAAAAATAGCTAAGTTAGTCTTCACACACTCTCTCACATTTACACTCAATAGATGTAGATTCACTCGTATTTCACTCAAATTTTGGCTTTTCAACGATACTAGTATCACCATCTTCTTGCTTTTTACCACTCAAAATCTTCCTTTTGGCTTTTTTGGAACTAATCAAACAAAAAATCCTAGACCTACGAATTTCACAAGAAGATAAGTGAAAAAAAAAAAAAAGAACCTTATTAAGCAAATAAAAAAAAGATCCTAAACCTGCAATTTTTTTTTTCATTTTTTGTTTTCTTTTTTTTTTTCGGATTCTTTCTTCTTCCTTTTTTTTTTATAATAAAGACACTAAAGGAATTAGATCAACAAGATCAAACAATTCAAAACTAATAAAAGACAATTAAGGATATGAATGACTCAAGTTAGGGTTTTGATATACCTTCCTCTAATTGAACTAGATTATGGTGATTCTTAGAAAATCTTGGCTCTAATACCAAACTGATACGAACCACGTCAACTTGTGATAAAATATAGAAAATAACCCAAGATTGTTTAAGAATTTTATGGAAGAATAATGATTCGTTGCTTAACAAAGCGAGAACCTTGGTATAAAGAGAATGCCACAATCGGTGATAGAAATCCAATTGATAAGTCCTGATGAATGCCACGGAAAACCCGATAAATTCAAAGGGTTCTTTCAAGAATCAAAGAGAAATTAACTCGCAAATTTTTAATTGATATCAAAGATGTTCTAAAAAGTTACATCCAATAGGTTTATATAGGTAAATTACCCTCAAAACTAAGCAATAAAATAAATAAAACAAATAAAATTCAAAATAAATTAACTCTAAGCTTAAAGGAATGCTGGCAGTGTAACTCCAAATAAAGGTTGGCGGCATATATGAGAAGGCCAACGGTGTACATTTGAAAGCCGACGGCGTTCTCCAACACTTGAAATGTTTGATGCTATTTGATCTCCATCAGTAGAGAACTTGAAATACATGCAAATCTTCCAAAATAATTTTAGGGAGAGTGTATTCTAGTTGTAGCACATCTCATAAACAAGATGTCATCTAAATTATTACAAAGAAATCCCCTTATGAAATGTTATTCAATCAACTACCTTCTTACCATAATTTTAAGGGCTAAATCACACTAAAAGGTCACAACGTTTGAGGCAAAGTTTGTTTAATGTTACAACGTTTCGAGTGGTTCATTTGAGGTCATAATGTTTAGTCTAATGGGTCGATTGAAGTCACTATTAACACATGTCACAATATAGCGAATCTTTTGAATTTTAATTAAAATTTTTCTCATATTGATACGTTTCAATAATGACTTCAATTAACCCATTTCACTAAATGTTGTGACTTTAAATGAACCCCCAAAAATGTTGTTACCTTCCATTCTAATTTACCTTAAGGTAATTAGTTGTCTTTGTTATGCATCTACATTGACACATTATAGAGACAAATTTGATAATATAGATCGATGTTGTGTGTTCCTACGATATTTGTATTTATAAACTATTTGATCTAGAGATTAATCAATCATTTGTCAATCGAGATGTTTAATTTTATGAACATGCATTCCCTTTTCGTGATGGTCTGGATCAAATTCTTCTACAAACACTTATTGATGTTAGTCTCAATCACCAAACACAATCAAACTAGTTGGTCTTATTTCCTTACCATTCATATGTTGAATATTCCCTTTTCATGATGGTCTAGATCAAATTCATCTACAAACACTTATTATTGATGTCAATTTCAATCACCAAACACAATCAAACTAGTTGGTCTTGTTTTCTTACAGTTTATATGTTAAATTTGATCAAGATGTTATAGACTTGTCTTTCATGATAGAAACAAAAGCCCTAATATTTCTCAATCTTCAGATACAATTTGTAAGCTACAAATAATAAGATAACCACTTGCATGGTTGCAAGAATTTATTCATAGTGTCAATAGTAGCTCATATACAGCTCCATCCTATAAGCCTAGTTCAAATGTTCTATATCCTCTTTTTCACCCTAACCAATTTACTTCATATCCAAAGGATTATGTGGCTTCATTAGCCAATGTTTTAACTATTCAAGAACAAAGAAATCATTTTGAAGCAATGCAAGAACCAAGTGGACTAAGTCCACAGATAAAGAATTTTTAGCTGGTGAAGCTAATCACACTTGGGAATTTACTTCTTTGCCACTGGGTAATCAAGCTATTTATCATAAGTGGGTACATAAAGTGAAATATAAATTTGATGGAACATTTCAGAGATATAAACCAAGATTAGAAGCTAAGGGATATAACAAAGTTGAAGGGATTGACTAAATTCACACATTTTCCACTATTGCAAAGTTCTCAACTATTCAAATACCATTGGCTATAGTAGTTGCGGAGAGTTGATTTGTACATCAAATAGATGTCAACGACATCTTTTTACATGGATTTTGGCATGCAACTACTAGAAGGATATCCCTAAAACCAAGTCAAGTTAGTTAGATCTTTATTGTCTCTTTGGGATTTGCTCAATCAAGGAATGATTGTTCCTTATTAATTTGGTCTAACTCAAGAGGATTTATTGTTCTTTTAGTGTATGTGGATTATGTTTTGTTGGTGGTAGTTTAAAATAGATTTAAATAATTAAAGGAGGATTGGATACAACATTTACTATTAAAGATTTTAGGGAAATTAGATATTTCTTGGGCATTGAAGTTAGTTAATTAGAGTCTGGTTTCTTACTTAACCAAAGAAAGTTTAATCTCGATATTCAAGATATTGGGTTCATTTCCTCCAAACCATTCACCATTCTGTACCCATTGAAACTTCATTTGGATGATTCACAATGTTACTTGAAGATCCTTCATTATATTGAGGAGTTGTTAGGTGTTTACTTTACCTTACAATTTGTTGCACAACCAAGGAGTACACATTCGAACGAATCGCATCATGTTCTTCGATATGTCAATGCTACACTACATAAAGGCCTCTTTTATTATTCACATTGTCCTTTACAACTACATGCCTACTTAGATGTGAAATAGGTAGTTTCCGTATTAGATCAAAAGTCTACAAATATTTCGTATTTTTCTTGGCTCATCTTTCGTGACTTAGAAGACAAAAAATTAGCCAATTGTTTCAACTTCTTCAACAAAAGATGAGCATCAGAGTCTTACTTTAACTACTAAAGAATTGCTATGGTGTTCATATGTTTTAGCTAATCTTCATGTTCTACTATCGCTTCCCATCTCATTGTTTATAGATAGTCATTTGACTCAATTACTAGTTGGAAATCCTTGTTTTTATATCTGAATGAAGCATATAGAGGTTGTTGTGCATTTCCTTCGTGATTATGCTGAGTTTGGATTTTTGCATATTATTCATGTTCCTCCAATATCAACTTACAGATGGCCTAACAAAAGTTGACTTAGATTTATAGTTTCTACATTCCTATTCAAAGTTTGGATTTTTAGGAAGCTCAACATATGCGTGAGAGAGAGAGAGAGAGAGAGAGAGAGAGAGAGAGAGAGAGAGTTGTTGAGTATTATATGTAGCATAGTATAGAGCATAAGATATACTTTATGGCAAAAAGTAAGGTGTAGTTTTCTTTATTTATTTTCTACACTTATCCACTTGTATGCATATAAATACTACACTTTACAGTTAGTTATAATTGTAGAAGTGGAAACACATTTTCATAATCTCATTCAAGTTCTCTCTATAAGTATTGTTCTATTATCATTATGAAGTTGTTACACAAATAAGTATTCGAATTCATTTTTATTGTGATTTCATCAATTTACCCAGTTAACAATTTAAGTATATGGTTGTCATTGATATAAATTAATTTAAGTAAATTACACAAGAAGGTCCCAACATTTGAAGAAATTGGTCAATTTGGGTTCGTAATGACACGTATCAATAGACGAAGAATCTTCTGGCTTTTGATTAAATATTATCTCCTATTGACACGTGTTCTTGGGGACCCAAATTAACCCATTTCTTTAAACATGGGTCCTTTGGTCCTTTAATGAACTTACCCACAAATGTTAGGTCCTCTTTTTAATCACTCGAAATGTTGGGACCTTAAATAAACTTACCCCTAAATATTGGGATCCTTTGGTGTAATTCACTTAAATTAATTACGATAAGCTTGTGAAGTTTCCTTTAAAAATAATTTAATATGTACAGTAAAAATTCAATGTTTGCATGTTGTATAGACTGTCTTTATTCACCATCTCTAGCTGCAATTTCCTTACCATAAAGTAATACCATCCATTGCGAACCCTAATCCTTTCTTCTTCTTAAAAGAGATCAAAACAATAAACCCTCAAAAACTAAAATAATCGAGAAAATAAATCCCCAAAACGTCCATTAAAATTTCTTGTACTCATGAACTTCAGTCAATCGTTTCCTTGTGTACACTTAAAATTCAAATTCATAAGTTCCATTGGGTTCCTTGTAATGATTTTTTTCACAAGCATATCAAGTTTTGTGGAAAATCACAACCTATAGGCCTAAGGCGCTTCAAGAACAATAACATATATATTTGTATTAAAATTTCTATTTTTTGCTCAAATCTCCAAGCTATAATGTATGTTCTTAAAGAAAATCAAAGAGTTTGTGTTTATTAAATCTTTGAGGGTGTTTTCCTGTCCTTTTAGGCAATTCCTTCGATTATTATCAATAATCTAAGATTATTTTGATTGAATCGATGTAAGGCTAAAGTGAATTGGAATACTATATGATTTAAGATTACTAATAATCTAAGATCATTTTGTTTGGTTAGTCATTTTCAAGTCGTTTTGGTATCTCGTTTTTGTCATTTTCAAATAGTTTATTTATCAAAAACACATACAGATGAAAGATATACATTTTTACTTATAAATAAATCAAATAGACCATATACAAATAGGATATAGATGTAGATCAAATACAAATGAAAATCAAACATTCCAAACAAAACCTTATTGTATTATGTGATATTTAATTGATCAAATGATGTTGTTGTTGCTCCATCTTGTTATAATTTGATGTGTCAATGAACTAAATATATAGATAAAGAAGGGTTTGTTCCTATTTATTTCAAAGTATAGGATCAAATACTAGATGATTCAAATGTATTATGGTCATGAGAAGATAAAAATGCAATTACTAAGCATGTAATTAGCATCTCTGCATAAGCCAATTAGTGGTTACAAATTGATGCCACTATTGGTGGCATCTTGATGGCAAAGATAGCAACATTTAGATGCCCCTAAGTATGATGATGTGTCGAATCTTTAAGTTTTAAAATTTATAATCTTGTAAATCCTAGATCCACACAAGGCAGTGCACCTATCTTGTAGTATAGAATTTAACTCGGATATCGTCCTAGGGATCAATGTGCAGCTACTAGTAATTACCCTTTAACTATTATCTAGCCAAATCAAGAGTGAATTTTATACTAAACTAATTACTAATTCTAATCTAAGATAAACCCAAGAACCCTAACTCAAGATATGCACAATTAAATGAAGATAAACGATTCACAACAAAACCCTTGGTTTTGATCAACCCTAGCCTCCTTCATCTCTAAAAGTGGATTCACTTGAATGAACTTTGATTTTGAACTATTGGGTTACTTAAATAGATTAATTACTCTCTTCAAGTTAATTAAACCTTAACCCTAAATTGCAAAAGTGGGAATTTCTTCCGTCACAAAGGTCAATTTAGAATCGCTTAAAGCTCATGAACCCTAATCGATAGAAAGTTAGAAAAACCCTATTTCTAGGTGGATTACTTAACCCCTTTGCTCATGAGAAATCATACTCATTAATCGAAATCTTCTTTCAAATGAACAAGAATCGAGTTTGTAACAACTTTGACCTAAAATTATCACAAACAACATTATATATCATGAAGCAAATCCAAAATCAATTTACATTCAAGTGATTAACAAGTCTTTACATGAAGGTTAGGGTTTCTCAAAACCTAGGGTTACACAACTACTCTTCCATAGAAAAGATAACAACACAAATAATAAGCATAATGGAAGAAGAAAAAGGAGAAATCATCAAGATAAAACCCTTGTAGATGTGTAGTTGAGAATCTTCAAGTGGAAGCACGATTTTCCCCCTTCAAGAGCTCTCCAAAGGCGTCCCTAGGGTTCTAGGATAAAGTTATCTATTGAATGAATGAATTTTTTCGCAAGAAGGCATGTATATATATACATTAATGCCTACACGACCCCTACACGACCCGTGTACATCGGGGTCGTGTACTCATTAAAGTAGCGTGTTTTTCCCTTGTTGGCACATGTACACGACCTAATGTACACAACTAGTGTATGAGAGGTCGTGTACCCTTCATTCTTGGCTAAATCTTCAAATTTTCTTCAAAAAAACGCTCCTTCAAAAGTACACTAATGGTGTGAATGTCACTAGTGTATGGGTAGCAACTCCACAAAAGCTCCAAAAATCTCCAAAACTTGGCTTCTTTCCTTGATAATCCCTTGAAAAGCTCGATTGTTTGATGATTGTCCCTGAAACAAAAGATTAACTCAATAAAGATCCTTTTCCTCAATATTTAAACAAATAACATATAAAATATGCCCAATATAGCACCAACAATTCGGGTCTTTGGACACTTATCAAAATTCCCCACACTTAAACATTTGCTTGTCCTCAAGCAAACAACTTAGGACAAAAAGGATCCATCATCAAATATACTCAAAAAGTTTCTTTTCACAAAATTAAGATCCACATAGCATTCATTAATTCCTTGAGATACTAGCAACTCACTTCATACCTACCACTCTAACACATCACATAAATGTAATTAGCATACTAGAATCAAAATTTTAAGACTAATCCAGGTAAGTTAAACTTTACCCTTACCATTTAACAGCAGATTCCTAAGTCACAAAGTAAAAACAAATTCAAGCATAGCAGAAGGAACTTGGTTACACTTCACCACCAATTAACAAGTATATAAGCCTTTCAATCACTCCTCCAAGCACAATAACCCAAAAAGAAAGCATATGACATCTTTTAATCCCCTAGATTTTTTCTAATTGGTTAAAATCTCTTCAAAAATAATTTTTTACAGTCTTTAGAGGGGGAGGTTTTAGCCTCCATCTTTTCAATTTCCTCTAGGTGGGTTTTTGCCCACATCTTTTAGACTCAATTTTATTTTCTTTTTGTTTTTTTTTTTCAATTGTGTATAAGAAGCTTGCTTAATCAGTAGCGGGGTCAGGCTTCGCTCTTCTGAGGGACCAAAGCCCGCCCATACTAACTAAGCTTTTCATTTAGCACAACAATTAATTGAAAAATTTTCAAAGAGATTATTGCAAAAGGATCACCAAGAGAAAAATTTCATTTGCCTCTTTCTTAAAAGGTTAGAAGGCTTTCAAAGCTTTTTGAAAAAGAAAATATACTAATTAACAGGCTTAGAAGTATAACCATTTAACTTTTAACTAAGGACTTCGATCTACTTCTAGACTCAAGATTCCATTATCAAATAGTAAGTAAGATCAACTCACCTAGATTTCATCTTATAATTTCGACTAAGTATGCTAGCCACAAGATAAGTGAGTAAGGCATTGTGTAAGTCGCTTTTTCTTTTCTTGATTTGAATGCTAATTTAAATTTTTTTTTTCAGAGCATATTTTCAAGATTTATCAACTAAAATCAAACTTTTAAAGCACAAAAGCAAACGTGAAAGTGGGGGACTTTTGAATAAGTTCAAATTTAGCACACACTGATACACCAAATGATATGTTCAACTAAGTGCATAGAGACCAGTATCATTGAAGACCCGAATATTCCCTTCAGAATTACCCCCTTTCCCACACTTAATTCAGACAGTGTCCTTAGTGTCTATTAAAACAATTAAAATAAAGGGGAAAAGAGGTAAAGAAATAAGAAGAAGAAAAGGAATTGAGAACATCCCCAATACAGCATCGGATTCAAGGACAAAAGTTGATGCACCAGGAGCTTGCGAACAAAGACCTAAAAGAAGCAAACGAACAAGCAACAGCTATACAGGTAACCCTACTCTAAACATCCATCAGGAACATAAGAAAAAGCAACAAGAGTCTTCCCACAAGGGGGCTCCCAAAAAGAGACTACAAACCAGCCACAAAGTCTTAAAACAGAAAACAGAAATATAGACAACATGAGCAACAACAGGAGAGGTAAATCATTTATCCTCATCTTCTTCCTCCGACTCCTCATAATCATCATCATCATTCTTGTTGTTGTCTTCTCTAGCCTTGCTATCCTCATCTCCAGCATCAGATGTGGTCTCCTCATCATCATCATCCGCCTCAGTTGTTGCCTCCTCCTCATTATCATCGTCCGCCTCAGTTGTTGCCTCGATTTCCTCTTCAGAACCTGAATCAGCCACTTCCTTGTCTGAGCTAGATGATAGAACTAATGGAGCTTTGCCTTTTCGATCAACTACTGGGGGCGGTTCACTCTCTTCAGAAGTGGTCCCACTGGGCGAGGACTCGTAGCTTGGAAGGTTCTCAGGGGGTTTTGAGAGGCAGCCAGCCATTGTTTGGAGAAAACTCCAAACTGCCGCTCTAAACTTCTTGTTTTTCTTCCGCTCCTCCCTATTCTTTTGCTTTTCTTCTCGAAATTCCTTCCTGAAGGATTTCCATTCCTTATCCAAGATCGACACCTGAGGAGTGGATGATCCTGAAGCTGGAGAGCTCAAAGGAGCTCTAGGTGGTGTAGAATACTGCTTGGAAGGAACTAGCCTCTCCTGACCCTACAAAGTCCCCAGTGTCTAAAAGGGCCATCCAGTACTTGCTTGACCTCCACCTTGATTGCTTCATTGGAGGGTTCTTCCCAAATCTTCATTCCATGCAACAACTGGGTGATGTAGCCTCCACAAAAGATTCCCTTAGTGCGGGGATCAGTAGCTTGGCGAATGATAAAGTGGGCCAATTCAACACCAACATTAATCTTATGCTTGTTGGCAATGCTGTATAGATGCCCCAGTTCAAAATTCACCACACCATTGCTACTCTTCCTTGCTCCAATGGTATGAGCAAATGTGGTGAATGATCTTCAGATTGTCATCCACAATACAAGAGGCTTTTGATCTTGATGGCTCATATTTCAGATTGCTTTGACACAACTCTTGCCAGATTTCTTGAGGTTCCACACCTTTTGGTAGTCCAAGAGGAAGTGTGCGAAATTCAGCTGTCTCAACTTCCTCCTTGGTATATAGGCCCATGTAAACACAAAAGTCAGCCAGAGTAATTGTATGTACCACTTTAAAGGCTTGGAAAGTCAGAACATCATCCACTATCGATCGCCTATGCTTTCCTGTAAGTTTCGAAGTGGCTAACACCTCCATAGTGACGTCCCTATAGGCAGCAGTGTGTATGGCAAACAATTTCCTCCACGGCCCAATGGACAACATCTCCTTAATCTCCTTCCGCTTCCCATAATCTGTCAGCATACTCCAATCTAAGTACCTGTGAGCTCCAAAGGATTTGTGCTCAAACCGCCCCAGTTTTGTCTTAGCCCAGGCAGTTTCAGAAAGTAGAGTAGCAGGTCTTGGTTATGGTTGTGATACTTTTTGTCTCTTCGTCGGTGCAGGTGAGGATTGGGTAGACTGAGCTTTTGATGTGCGTCGGGATAGACCGGGTCTTCTAATTGGTTGTTTGGGTTTTACTATCCCTGTGACAAAAGATCACACAATGGTTGAGAAAAAGTGGGTAAACTCGATCTAAAATTGACACAATAAAGCACTAACAGACCCTACACTCATAGAATACAAGTACCAAAGCTTTAGAGTGCAATTGGCATGAATAGGTACATGTTTCACATAATCTGTGCATACACTAGTAAGTGTACACGAGTAGTATAGGTGTAGTGTACAACTTAAATTTTGAAAAATTCAATTCTTGTGCACAAAAACTCATCTTGATCATCCTAATCACCATTCTACCCATTATTGTGCATTAGTTTTCACAAATTCCTTCAATTCCTTCAAAAGCCCCAATTTTCGCACAAGAACCCTAATTTTGCAATTGACGAATTTTGTCATGGATTTTAATAAAATAAACAGCCCAACACGTTTAAGAAGTAGTTAATTTCATGAAAATTGCAAAAGCCCTAATTTATACAACACTTGAAAAATTCACATAAACCCTAGATTAGTTGAAATCTATCCAATGCATGTAAGATCTAAGGAACTTTCAAGTTAAATCACTACACCAAGCATGTGAATACACTATATACAACAAGAATCAACCCTAACAACCATCCAAAACCCATTTCTAGGTAAAAGAAAAATCCAACTACACCTTTGCCTTAGCTCATTTTCGTGGAGAACATGCAAGGAATAGAAAGAAGGAATGGAAATCATACCTTTCTTGGGGCGATTTGGCACTTGAGAGATGGAGATGAAGATGAAAGTGCGTGGGGGAGATGGAATGTGTTCGTGACAGAGAGAAAATGGGGATTACGGGCGTGATGGAGGAGAGAATGAGCTGGTGTGCATGTGTGTGGCTTATATAGTGGAGGAGCTTTTAATGAGTACACGACCCCTACACGACCCGTGTAGGGGGACTCGTGACTCCACAGCTCATGAAATGTACATACACGACCCCTACACGGGTCGTGTAGTCCCACCAGTGAGTCCATAGTTTGTTGGAATTTTTGTACACGACCCGTGTATTCCAGCTAGTGACTCCACAGATTGTTAAACTTTTTTTACACAACATGCACTACCCATACACAAGTCGTGTAGGACAGCTTGTGACTCCACAGATTGTTGGAAAAATTGATACACTACCCTATTACACATACATGAGTCATGTAGGGGTAGTGTATACTGGGAAAAATTTTTGTGCTCGGAAAAATCTTTCGAAAAGTGATTTTCATGAAAGTACTTGAGGAGGATGACTTACCTGCAACACTTGAAAAGTGTTTGTGTCCTTTGATTCATAATTGGGAAGCTTTTTCCCCACACTTAACTCAAGAACACCATTTCTTCATGGAGTTGCCCCAAAAAGCTGCAGAATAGAAATCAAAGCAAATCCAAAAGAAATAAAACAAGGGAAAAGAGAGAAAAAAGAAAAAGAAAAAACTATTTACAAAGGAACTAATCAAAGTTAGTTAGCTGGTGGTTGGAGTCGAAACTCCTCTTGGCATTCAAATTCCGGGCTATTACCCATGTAAAGCTTCACTCTTTGGCCATTCACCTTGAAAGTACCGTGTTCCGGGTGCTCTAACTCCACAGCTCCATGTGGGAATATTTGTTTGACCAGATAGCGACCCGACCATCTGGACTTCAGCTTGCCAGGGAAAAGCTTCAACCTGGCATTGAATAAGAGAACTTGGTCCCCTACTGGGAACTTCTTCGGGTGACGGATATGTGCATCATGAAATCTCTTGGTCTTCTCCTTATAGAGTCTCATATTCTCATAGGCTAATAGCTTCCACTCGTCTAGCTCATTAAGTTGAAACTTCCTTTGTGACCCAGATGCACCCAAATCGAAGTTCACTTGCTTGATTGCCCAATAGGCTCTATGTTCGACTTCAACTGGCAAGTGGCATGCTTTCCCGTACACCAATCTATAGGGAGTGGTCCCGAGTGGTGTTTTGTATGCAGTCCTATGTGCCCAAAGGGCATCATCAAGCTTATCGGCCCAATCCTTCCTGTGGTGGCTCACTGTCTTCTCAAGAATCCTCTTGAGCTCTCTGTTGGTCACTTCTACTTGCCCACTAGTCTGTGGGTGATAAGCAGTTGCTATGCGATGTGTCACCCCATATCTCTTCAAGATCCTATCCATTTGGTCATTACAAAAATGTGTCCCCCTATCACTAATAATAGCTCTAGGGGTTCCAAACCGGGCAAATAACTTCCTCAGGAACTTGCATACTACTCTTGCGTCGTTGGTGGGTAAAGCCTGAGCTTCCACCCATTTCGAGACATAATCCACTGCTACAAGTATATACTTGTTCCCGTAGGATGGTGGAAGTGGACCAACAAAATCTATGCCCCACAAGTCGAAAACTTCACATCCTAGAATGTAGTTTTGTGGCATTTCATCTCTTCTTGATGTAGTTCCCACTCTTTGGCATCGATCACAAAGAGAGACTAGATGGTGCGCATCTCTAAATATAGATGGCCAATAAAAACCGGCCTCCAAGACCTTGTGGGCAGTACGATTTGCACTATAGTGGCCACCAACAGGGCCCGAATGACAATCCCCTAGAATTTTCCACCCTTCAGCATGAGACACACAGACGAATTATCTGATCCGCACAAACCCGAAATAGAAATGGGTCTTCCCAATAATAGTGCTTGAGATCTGAGAAGAACTTTTTTCTTGCATGATAATTCAATTCACTAGGGAAAACGTGCAACAAGATAGTTTGCTATATCAGCAAACCAAGGTGGCTCCGTGATTGCCAAACTCAAAAGTTGATAAACTGCATACAACCTTTCTTCAGGAAATCGGTCATTTATGTCATCCTCTCCCAATTCACCTCGGTGTGGATCTTCTAGCCTTGATAAATGATCGGCCGCCAAGTTTTCCGATCCTTCTTATCATGAATTTCCAGATCGAACTCTTGTAGGAGCAATATCCATCGAATCAGTCTTGGTTTTGCATCAGTCTTGGATAATAAAAATTTAAGGGCCGAATGATCAGTATACACAATAACCTTCGACAATACAAGGTAGGGTCGAAACTTATCAAAGGCGAAGACCACCGCCAATAACTCCTTTTCAGTAGTAGTATAGTTCTCTTGTGCACGGTTCAAAGTTCTACTGGCGTAGTGAATGGGCCTAAAGTGCTTATCATGTCTCTGGCCAAGAACCGCCCCAACTGCGAAGTCACTCGCATCACACATGAGCTCAAATGGAAGATCCCAATTAGGAGCAATCATGATGGGAGCTTGAGTCAATTTCTCCTTCAGCAATCTAAAGGCTTCTAAACAATCTTGATCGAACTCAAACACCACATCCTTCTCCAAAAGCCTAGTAAGAGGCCGGGCGATTTTGGAGAAGTCCTTGATGAACCTTCTATAGAACCCGCATGTCCCAAAAAACTGCGAATAGCTCTTACAGATGTTGGAGGTGGCAATCTTGCAATGATCTCTACTTGCCTTATCCACTTCAATCCCTCTCTGCGAAATTTTGTGCCCAAGTACTATGCCTTCTGTGCACATAAAGTGGCACTTTTCCCAATTTAGCACTAGATTGGTTTCCTCACATCGGATCAAGACTTTCTCCAAATTAGCTAAACACTGTTCAAACGAGTCTCCAAAACTGAGAAATCATCCATGAACACTTCCATTATGTCTTCAACCAGATCTTCAAAAACACTCAACATGCATCGTTGAAATGTGGCAGGTGCATTACAAAGTCCGAAGGGCATTCGTCTATAAGCGTAAGTGCCATAAGGACATGTAAATGTAGTCTTCTCTTGGTCCTCTGGGGCAATAGGAATTTGAAAGTACCCCGACATGCCATCCAGGTAACAGTAATACATGTGCCCTGCAAGCCTTTCTAGCATCTGATCAATGAAGGGCAAGGGAAAATGATCCTTCCTGGTGGCTTCATTCAATTTTCTATAATCAATGCACACACGCCAACCAGTAACTGTCCTCATGGGAACAAGTTCATTTCTTTCATTAGGGACCACAGTCATCCCCCCTTTTTAGGCACTACTTGGGTTGGGCTCACCCAAGTACTATCAGAAATCGGGTATATCAAGCCGGCATCCAGAAGTTTGATGACTTCTTTCTTCACTACTTCCTTCATATTAGGATTTAGTCGTCTTTGAGGTTGAATGACTGACTTAAATCCTTCTTCCAACAAAATTTATGCGTGCAAAAAGACGGATTGATACCCTTTATGTCCTCTATCTTCCAGGCGATAGCACGTTTATGTGCTTTGAGAACTTTCAATAACTGCTGCTTATACTCACTTGACAGTGCCGAAGCAATGATCACAGGAAGTTTGGAATTTTCCTCCAAGAATGCATATTCAAGGTGTTCTGGAAGTTGTTTCAATTCGAGTGTAGGTGGTTCCTCGATCGATGATCTCAACCGCCTCTCACTATCAAGCTCAAGTTCCTCAAACCCCTTTATGGGCAAGAATTCTTCAGCAATATCTAACTCCCTCACATCTCCTCCACTTCAAGATCTATTAATTCCTTCCCCTTGTCGGAAACCAAGCTCAATTCTACCTTGTCCCGTGAAAGTATCTCTTCTGCATGTTCAGCCACTGAAGAATCAATAATATCAATATAATAGCATGAATCATCCGATCTCATAGGCTTCTTCAATGCTGCAGCCACAGTAACCACAAGCTCCTCATCTCCTACTGAGAGTTAGCTTCCCCTCCTCCACATCAATAACAGCTCTCGCGGTTGCTAAGAAAGGCCGACCCAAAATTAATGGAACATCTCCCTCGTCATCAATATCAAGCACAACAAAGTCCACGGGGTAAATAAAATTGCCAACCTTTACTAGCACATCCTCAATGACTCCTCTAGGGATTTTCACCGAACGGTCCGCTAGTTGAAGACTCATGCGAGTTGGTGTGGGGTCCGCCAAACCCAATTTTTGGAAAAATGAGTAGGGCATCAAGTTAATGCTCGCCCCCAAGTCTGCTAGAGCTTTCTCCACACATAGCTCTCCTACCCTACATGGTATGATGAAGCTTCCGGGATCCTTCAGTTTAGGAGGCAGCTTGTTCTGAATGATTGAGGAGCAATTTGCTCCTATCTCCACAGTTGACACATCTTCTAACTTCCGCTTGTTTGAAAGGAGTTCCTTGAGGAACTTAGCATATTTGGGCATTTGGGAGAGGGCTTCCACAAATGGAATGTTGATGTGGAGTTGCTTGAACAGATCTAAGAATTTCCCAAACTGCTCCTTGTCCTTGCTTTGGTTCAACCGGGTAGGATATGGTATCCTTGGTGTGTATTCTTTACAAGTGGGGTTGTTTCTCCATTGGTGAGGAGACCTCCTTCTCAGCACTTGACCTTCCTCACATGCCTTCTCAGGCACTGTAGGTGTCTCTCCACTTTTACTTGGCAACTCTTTGCCGCTTCGCAAGCTAATAGCCTTAGCTTGCTCCTTAGGATTGTTCTCAGTATTGCTCGGGAGAGAGCCTACTTGCCTTTCTGAAAACATCTTGGCTAGCTGGCCAATTTGTTTTTCCAAGTTGTGAATTGAGGCTTCTTGATTCCTGTGCCTTGCATCTGAGCTTTGTATGAATTGGTAAGTACTTCCTCCAAGTTGGATTTCTTCTCAGGCTGGGGTTGTGGATTTGATGATGATGATGGCAACTGCTGGTATGGAAGCATCTGTGGCCTTTGAAACCCTGGTGGAAAATTTGGCCTTTGAGCATTTTGGTTACTCCAGGAGAAATTAGGGTGATTCCTCCATCCTGGGTAGGTACTACTGAACGGGTTATTTTGCTGCCTGTTTTGATTCCCCAAGTAGTCCACTTGCTCAGTTGCTCTGGATGATAACCACCATCAAACATCCCTTCATGGTAAAACTGTGATTGTTGTTGATTCTTGATGCTCATAACTTGAGTACCAAGGGCATCCATCTTAGCGACCAAAGAGGTAAGCAAATCTACCTCATACACCCCAGTAGCTCTTTGCTTCCCCCGGTTGTTTCCCCATTGATAATTGTTTCTAGCCATTTCCTCAAACAATTTGAGGGATTCTTCTGGGGTCTTTGAATTCAGAGTACCACCGGCAGATGCATCAATAAGCTGGCGAGTGATTTGATTCAACCCATTATAAAATGTTTGAACTTGCAACCATGGTGGAATTTGGTGATGAGGACATTTTCTAAGAAGCTCTTTCCATCGTTGCCAAGCATCAAATAGAGTCTCGGAATCATTTTGGCCAAAGGATGAGATATCATTCCGGAGCTTAGCAGTTTTGCAAGGTGGAAAATAGTTGTCCAAAAACTGCTTCACTGTTTCCTCCCATGTGGTAAGTGCTCCTGGTCCCAATGATGTAAGCCAATTTTTGCTTTCCCTCTCAAAGAAAAAGGGAATAGTCTAGTACGAATGGCATCATCATCCACTCCATTCATCTTGCAGGTCTCACATATCTCCAGAAATGTTTGGATGTGAGAGTGGGGATCTTCATCGGGTAGTCCATCAAACTGACAATATTGTTGTAGAAGTTGAAGCATGGTCCCCTTGATCTCAAAATTGTTTGCCCCAATTGGGGGTTTCACAATTGTTGGAGCAGTGCCTTGAAGAGAAGGTCTTGCATAATCCATATTTGTTCTTAGCGCATTAGGGTCCGCCATGTTGATTTCTTGTTGATGTTCTCCTTCTGTTCCTCTTGTTAGATCTGGATTAATGCTGTTCTCGTCTAAGTCTTCCAAACCCAACTTTCTTCTCCTCAAATCCAGTGTTCTTCCCTCAATATCTGCTTGTCCAGAAGTGTTGGCACTTGTATTCCTTCTGCTTGTGAGTGTCCTCTCGATCTCAGGATCTAATGGAGTTGTAGATGAGGAAGAACTCCTGGTCATACACTGCAAAAGACACACAAGATTAGGATTCCACAATTAATTCCTTAGAAAAAGAGAGAAAAATAAAACAAAGAAAGAGAGAAAAGAAAAGAAGAAAGAAAGAAGGAAAAGAAAAAGAAGAACAAAAGAAAAGAAAAGACTAAAGTAATAGCTACTAAGGCTTTCCTAATATTGCTTGATCCCGGCAACGGCGCCAAAAACTTGATGTGTCGAATCTTTAAGTTTTAAAATTTATAATCTTGTAAATTCTAGATCCACACAAGGCAGTGCACCTATCGTGTAGTATAGAATTTAACTCGGATATCGTCCTAGGGATCAATGTGCAGCTACTAGTAATTACCCTTTAACTATTATCTAGCCAAGTCAAGAGTGAATTTTATACTAAACTAATCACTAATTCTAATCTAAGATAAACCCAAGAACCCTAACTCAAGATATGCACAATTAAATGAAGATAAACGATTCACAACAAAACCCTTGGTTTTGATCAACCCTAGCCTCCTTCATCTCTAAAAGTGGATTCACTTGAATGAACTTTGATTTTGAACTATCGGGTTACTTAAATAGATTAATTACTCTCTTCAAGTTAATTAAACCCTAACCCTAAATTGCAAAAGTGGGAATTTCTTCCGTCACAAAGGTCAATTTAGAATCGCTTAAAGCTCATGAACCCTAATCGATAGAAGTTAGAAAAACCCTATTTCTAGGTGGATTACTTAACCCCTTTGCTCATGAGAGATCATACTCATTAATCGAAATCTTCTTTCATTAACAAGAATCGAGTTTGTAACAACTTTGACCTAAAATTATCACAAACAACATTATATATCATGAAGCAAATCCAAAATCAATTTACATTCAAGTGATTAACAAGTCTTTACATGAAGGCTAGGGTTTCTCAAAACCTAGGGTTACACAACTACTCTTCCATAGAAAAGATAACAACACAAATAATAAGCATAATGGAAGAAGAAAAAGGAGAAATCATCAAGATAAAACCCTTGTAGATGTGTAGTTGAGAATCTTCAAGTGGAAGCACGATTTTCCCCTTCAAGAGCTCTCCAAAGGCGTCCCTAGGGTTCTGGGATAAAGTTATCTATTGAATGAATGAATTTCGCAAGAAGGCATGTATATATATACATTAATGCCTACACGACCCCTACACGACCCGTGTACATCGGGGTCGTGTACTCATTAAAGTAGCTTTTTTTCCCTTGTTGGCACATGTACACGACCTAATGTACACAACTAGTGTATGAGAGGTCGTGTACCCTTGATTCTTGGCTAAATCTTCAAAATTTCTTCAAAAAACGCTCCTCCAAAAGTACACTAATGGTGTGAATGTCACTAGTGTATGGGTGCAACTCGCAAAAGCTCCAAAAATCTCCAAAACTTGGCTTCTTTCTTGATAATCCCTTGAAAAGCTCGATTGTTTGATGATTGTCCCTGAAACAAAGATTAACTCAATAAAGATCCTTTTCCTCAATATTTAAACAAATAGCATATAAAATATGCCCAATATAGCACCAACAATTCGGGTCTTTGGACACTTATCATATGCCATCCAAACACCATGTTGTTTTTCAATTCATAAATTAGTGTATCATCTTATGTTGCATTCCCCTTCACTTCTATCTTTATCAACCCATTCTTATCAATAATATAACATTAAAATCACTTTGGGTGCATTTAACACCTATATAAACAGCTATGGATACTTTAATTTCAACAATGAACTAACACATGATTACGAACCATCTTTGAAACTTGATGCTAACCAAATCCATAACAAGGTTGAAAGAAGGAATATATCTTCAATACCCAACATCATTTATACATCAGATAGTAACTTCCAAACAAACACAAAAGAGTAAAGCCCTTTTAATAACATTTTGTTGATCAAGATATGTCATGAGAAGTTTAAAATTTTTTCATACTCTATATTCCATATATTTATATTGATAGACATGTGTATGTGTATCATACCTCTTTTATCCAATAAATAGATCAGAAAAAGGGATAAAAAAAAAAGGAATTCCAATTGTTACTCAATATTCCATGAACTTCTCTTTGGATAATGTAACTTTAACTACAAATATGTTTTGGCATGTGATGTTGTAATTATTCAGACAATATGTGATTTGATATAACTTGGCTGCACTTGAATACTAATATGGATGAATTAGCGAATGCTTAAATATAATCAGATGTTTGTTATAACTAAGTGGGTAAATGTCAAATTTGGTACCTAAACTTTATATAAAAATTTAGTTTGGTATTTAACCTATAAAATGGTCAATTTGATATTAAATAAAAAATTTTCTAGCTATTTTTATTATCTCCTTAACAATGTTTAGTATTGACATAAAAGAGATATCCTATCATTGAATTTTTTAACCTTCCTTAATATCATCTAGCATTGGTAGATAGCCTCTTCAATGCCAGCAAAAGATGCAAATGACGTGAGCTAACAAAGTAAAAATGGTAATGAAAAGTCTGATTAAGTATTAGATTGATCACTTTAAAGTCTATGTACAAAACTAAATTTTCATGAAAAGTTCAAGTACCAAATTTAATGTTTTTCATAATTAAGCTATATTAAGTTTTTTTTTTTTATATATCTTGTGCGCTAAATTTCCGAATGTCTAATTAGTTATTATAAGTTCCTTTACAATATACTAATTAAATACTTGGGCTAAACTGAACAAGACATGCATCACAATGATTCCTAAATTATTTGAAAGTTGTCACTATAAGACTTTTGAAGATCTACTAATGGAAATCCACTTCACTAAATGCAAACAAAGTGATCTAGAGGTAGTTGTGTGTTTAATAGAGGCCATTAGGAGTCTCGCCTATCATTTTGAACTATTGTACGTCTTTAGGTGTACATAGAAGGTATCATGAAACTACCATAAATTATTATGAATATTTGGATATTTTAGGCATTGATGGTTGATGTGAATCCTTAACCAACAAGGGCTCATAATCAAAATTTCATGTTGGCTAATGAAGTAGCCTCATGCAATATTTGCATCACGTATACTTGTTCCTTCATGACATATGAATGATAACTTGCTTGTTCATGCACAACTTATGGGTGAAAATTTATATGTTATTGATTCATATATATTAATGACAATATTACACTCCATTCTTGCAAAGCTAAAGTTTTCTTAGCCCTCAACACATTGCTTTTGTAGGTAATCCCTATGGAAGCATGGGATGAGCTAAGGCTTGTTGTGAATAACAACTATTCAAATTCAAGTGAATATCATCGTTATCTAGAAGATTTAACAGAAATTAATATAATTTACTTTTGGAAACTCAAATATGAATAAAATTTTCGTCTTTGTTCCTTGACGTTCAAGATTGTTTTAGGCAACCATATTTTATTACTTGGTAGGAAATATCAGTTCTCTGCGGTTCTAGAGGAATGATAAGATTAACTCTTGTACCTATTTTCATATCATGTATATATATAGATGTCGGCACAGTTTGGGTCGGTTCCGGACCCTAACCGGAACCACTAGAGTTGGGATAGTTCATGGTTCCATGGAACCGCCGGTTTGGCAGTTCCGATTCCCGTTCCGGTTCCACCCGAACCGTGAATCATTTTTTTTATAAATTAATCGAAAAATGAAAAAAAAAACCTTAAAATCAATTTATTGTGTTAAGATTAAATAGGATATGCATTTTCTAATTGTAATTGAGTGTGTCTGTATACTGTTAATATCCAAAGATGGCACCATTTACTTATAGGAATGCAAATTAATAGCAAAAGTCCATGATACTAAAAAAGAGGTATGCGTGTTGATTCAAAGCCCTTTTTTCTTTCTCCTTATTGCAAACTCAAAATCTCTATATCTACATGTATTAGGTATCAATGTTTGAGCAGGTCCTCCGACGATTCTTAACCGTCCTTAATGGGGTGATTCCTGGGTACGGAACCGTCGGGGACGGTTCGATGTGGTTCACGGTTCAAAACCGCCCCATGATGATCTCTATATATACATGTATTAGGTATCAATCTTTGAGAGTAAGTTTATTTAAGGTATTAACATTTCGAGTAATTGAAATGAGGAATTAACGTCTTACGAAGTAAATTAAATGAAGTATCATCATATTATAAACTTTATATAAGGTATCAATGTTTAAATTAATTTTTATCAATGATCAATTATTAATACCTTATTTCGCTCACTTTACAAAATGTTAGTCTCTCTTTGTGACCATTTGAAAAATTAATTCATCTTTTTAACTACTAAAACCGTTTGTACTTTAAAGGACTTTACTCTAAAATGTTAATACTTTTTTATATAATTTACCTAATATTTTGGTAGAGTTGCACGACCTTTGACACATGAGATATTTATCATGTAACAAGTACACATGTGACATAATAACTTTTAGTCATTTTTATTGCGCTCTTTTTTAGGATCGTTACATTAGTGCTAGCAAGCAAGGTAAATGAACACATCAATTTGTTCACGTTTAAGTTTGCACTATGCCTAGAATGAAAAAATTAGTTTAAAGCAATACAATTTCAAGTATCATCCAATAGTAGCCTAAAGAACAAAAATAAAGCCCAATACACTTTATCACAAAATAAAGGTATGACAAGTGCCTGTACTTTCAATTTTTAGTAATTTAATACCTCATCATTAGATTTTGGAAAATTAGTACCTGTAGTTTTAAAATATATATGATTTAATGCTTCTATTAAATAATATTTAATGGACATCCATTTTGATGATAGAATAATGATAGCCACACTTGACCAAAAAATTGATAAAATCTACAAATGCGGTACTAAAATGCAAAAAAAAAATGCCAAAATTAAAAGTATAGACACTTGGTTTGCCATTATCCAAATGATCGTTGTCAAAATATTATTTCATAGAGATACTCAATTGCACATATTTAATAGTACAAGTACTAATTTGCCAAAATCTAAAAATGCGGTACTAAAATGCAAAAAAATGCCAAAATTAAAAGTATAGACACATGGTTTGCCATTATCCATTATCCAAAATGATCGTTGTCAAATATTATTTCATAGAGATACTCAATTGCACATACTTTAATAGTACAAGTACTAATTTGCCAAAATGTAAAGATGAAATACTAAATTGCAAAAAATTGAAAGTACAGGCATTTGGCCTGCCATTATTCCCTTTATCACAAACAAAGTTCATGGCAGCCTTTCCATGTTGATTGAAAGCCAGAAATCCAAGAAGATTTTAGTCCAATAAACATACAAAATGATTCATGTTAAATTACGTTAAAACTTGAAAAAGGTTAATCAATTCAACTGATTTCGTAACAAACTAATATTTAGTTGTAGGTGAGACATGGGAACATGCATTGTAATCGGTTAGGGTTCAACACAAAAATGATTAATTAATGAAAAATCTAATCTTAGTAGAAAATGTTTTTAGCTAATTAATATAATTAATTAGATTAATTCACACTTGGAAGGAGATAAATATTGTGCTTTAATTCTTTGTTAACTTAGAAGGAAAGTTAAAGATAACAATCAAAATTGATCAAGAATATAATAATCAAATATAGTATATTTTAATATGATGATGGTTAAAATCAATCCAAAATTTCCATTTACAAGTTTATTGATTTTATCCTTTTGGTGCTACCCCTTTGTTGATAATGTTGTTCCTAAAATGTTAAGCAATTATCAATGAATTAGGCCCTTGTAGAGCTAATATAGCATAATGTAAGTAGAAATCATAAGGAATTACATTAATTGTTGACACCCTTAAAAGGAAAACAGTGAGATCGCAAAGGTTTGTATAGATATAGAAACCAATTATTAGATCTCTTCTATAGGCATCTATAGAATAATCTTAGTAGCGGTCCTGATCCCATTTAAAGTGGTTAGATCTCCTCGTGTCAATAGAGGTACTAATTCACATGCTTATGCTCTAAAGCTTAAATATAGTAAATGATAAAATTATGAATGACAAGTCAGGTTGATGAGAACCCATTTACCTTCTTGTCTTTGCATTGTCACACTTCATAGAATATTTTAGTGAGACAATGTAGGCATCAAAAGAAGCATAAAAAAGATTCAAGAGTAGCGAAAAGAAAAAAAAAGGTTTAAGCATCCTTCTATTCACCCATTTTAGTATGAATAGTGTTGCTCTTGATGTGCCTACAATTTGAAAAGCATAATCCTTTGAAGCCTAGCAACTAACAAAAAATACAAGAGATGTTTTTTAGAGTTTTTGAAAAAAGAAATCAACTTTATCTTTTAGGAATGATCCTTTGGCCTATTATCATACAAATAATAGTCTTGGAATGTAATTTTAATTTTCCTTAAAATAATAAGTTTTGTTTCTATATTGTTGTTTCTTCATGATATTTTGGATTTATCAATTAATAGTCGTGCAATGAATATATAAGCCAATCTAGATCCTAAATAATAATTTGTGTTCCTCTTTCATTGCTTATTGCATATGCATTGCAATTAGACTGCACATGTCTTTGCATTACAGCACAACACTTTAAAGGAAAATTTTATGCTTTTATATTGGTTATAATAAGGCCAATTTTGTTACATATCTAGTCGAGTTTGAGTCATGTATAAACATTAATTAAGTTCTTACCTAGCTTCCACATTAATATATTATAATTTGAAGAAAAAAATATTTTTAAATAAATTGACTTCAAAAGAGCTTCTCAATGCAATCAAAAGAAAATAAAGCAATACTTTGATTTTGACTCTAGTCTCACAAGAGAGAATATAATAACTAATAATAGATACCTAGATTTAGGGATAACAACTCAATAGAAAACTAAATAAAAATAATAAAGGAAAACAATGTCTTAAAAATAAATGTTAATACCTAATTAAAAATGTTTAATTAAGAATGAAGAGAAAATTTTGTTATCTGTGATTGGCAATTGGACTATAATAAAACTATTGTTCTAATGGAAAATGCATAAGAGACTATAGGTTGGATGGTAATTTAGACCCTAGCTAAACATGAAGAGAGAGACTCAATTATAGGTTGTTTAGGTCGTATTGTCTAGAAGGTTGATGTTACCCATTTAGGCAATGCTTCCTTTCTAACAATAATCTAAATGGTGGTTACCTTCCACTTTAGACAATGATTTATAAAACAAACTTCCTACAGCTTTATAGTCTAATTTTCTTATGCTCATGATCACCACTCATCTCAAATGAGTTCTTATTCACCCTTAAAAGCTTGAACCAATATTTAGGAGTTTGATTTCCATTAGCTCTATTATTCTTTTATATCTTAACTCTTTGGATTTAATTAGAGTTGTACACGCAGGACGCATTATGTAGGCCAACTCGTATAGCTCGCAAAAAAAACAATGTAGGTTAAGCAAAAAATTTTAGCCCATTTAAGGTGCGAGCCAAAATGGCCTACCCTGTATAACTCACAGGTTGAAGTGGGCTAACCCGCTAAGGATTGGGTTGGCCCACGAACCTGTACTTAAAAAACTTAAAAAAAAAAAAAAAGAAAAATCTAAACCTTATTTTTTTTTTAAAAAAAAAAAACCTAATACATTATCCTCTTTATTTCCTCTCTACTTCACTTTTCTATTATTTAGTTGTTGAATGTTGATTATGTGATTTTTATGGGTGTTATGTTTTAAGCTTTTAACTTTTATGTTTATTAATCCTTAGTCCTTTCCTTTTATATTTATTAGATATTTATATGCTTCTATTTAAAATAAGCAACACAATATCAATTGATAATTTTCATGATGTACTTGTCCTTACCATGCCAAATAAAAAATTGGAATTGATTCTAATTTCTATTACTTAAAATAAATCCTTTTATGCTGATATGAAAAAAAAATTCAAAATAGAAGTCTACAATTTTTCCATACACGATTAACAATAGTATGCAGGTAATTGTGAGATAAAAATAAATATATTCTACATTTAAATTACTAAGAATTTAATTTAAATTTGAATTTTTATAAATATTTTTAATAAAAAAAAATATTAGTAGGTCCGCAAGTCATCTCGCATAAGCTGCCAACGCTGTGGGATAAGTTGGACTATGCAGGTCAAAGTGGATTGGACCACATAACCCGTGGGTTGAAGTAGGATGGGTTGGCCTATATAACGTATTTGCACAACTCTAGATTTAATATTACCTATAAAATTTGTGTTTTGCTTATTGGTAACAAGATCAAGTTTATCTTCCTCTCGATCTTGTACTTCTTTGGCGTTGTAATTAAAGGAAGGGCTATTTAGCCTTTTGTCTTAATTGTATATATACAACATGATATTGTAATCATAATTATATGAATACATTATAATTGCTATTAATTATAAACCTAATATCTAAAGAGCAATAAACATATAATTGACATTACGATTTTATATTAATATAATACACTATATATTAAATATCACCAAATATTACATAATAAAATTATCACATAATACGAGAATGATTTCATACCAAAATTATATATCATACTTAGAAGGATATGTTTTCAAATAACGTGTAATTTATTTGTTATATTGTGTTGCATATTTTTATGTTCAATATATAATATAAAAGCCCAAATTCTTCTTATTTAGTAATATAAAATTTTTAAGTTGAATAATGTACTTCTGTCAAAATCTTCAATCATATTATGCTATAAAATCATAGATAATATAAATAAAATTCTTTAATATCTACAATATTACCATCTTTACTATGTGATGGTGGTAGGTCTAATAAGATTAGTGGTAGTTGTAATAGGTTTGACAGTACCAATAATCTAACAAGGATATAGTTTACCCTCTAATAACATATATATTGAAAGAATTCATGAATAGGTGAGTATGACAATAAATCCTTGCTCAATATTTTCCCTGACATAAATTATTGTATAAGAACTATTACATAGTCAAATGCAAGTAAGCACAATGTTAACTATTTCACAAAGAATAATGGATGAACAAAATAGTTAATGCCATCGATGAACTTAGGAAAAGTATAAGATATCATTAAATCCACATAAAGAATTCTTACAAGAAGAAAATAATGTTTTGTGACATAGGTTAAACTAATTTATCACCAAACAATTATGATTCTCTTTTGTAATAAGTAGTAGAATAAGGAAAGTTCATTGATAAATCTTCTATTATACTTTTATGGTCTACTTGGTTTTATTTGTTACTCGACTACAAACCCTAGCATCCTTGTAAACCTTTCCAGGTCTACAAATGTAACCTTTTGTTGGAGCACAATGAATATCTTGGGAACAAATACACAATCCTCTAGTGCACACCCATCCTTAACAATTGTCACCGTCTCCTCTTTAAGCCCAAGAACTCCATTAGTCCACTTACTAGAGAAAAGACCATGTGGATCGTACATATCTTTTAACCTTAAGAATTTTGTTGCGTCCTTATATTTCTTAATAACACCATCAAATACAATGTTCCTGTTCTTTCCCCAGTGAGGTAAAGCATTGTACTTGAAAATTGCCATCTGTTCTATCTCTTCTAATATGTCCTCAAAGAGCCTAGGTGCCATTGGATCCTTGCTTCTATAGTATGTGATATCTAAGTCTATGCCATCTTCTTGCTTACCTAAATAGGCAGTAGATGCCTTCACATAGCGTATGAGTATACCATTGTAAAGCTCTGTGCCACACAAGGCTTTAGGCTCTATAGCAATGAGTTTCTGAACATCTTGGATGAAACTTCCTGCCACTGAAAAACTAATGCTAAATGTAGTTTGGTGAAAGAATTCACCCTTCACTCTTGAGTCCCATGCACAAGCTGTGATCAATCCATCTTCTAGGCTATCAAGGCAAGTCCCTGATGACTGGACTCGATTATGGTATCCAATCACGGGATATCCAGTGAAGATGATACCTATGCATTAGACCATATTCAAAGTGCAATAGATTATTTAGTGAAAACAAAGGAAAAAGACGAGAAAGAAAATAAATATTAATGAATGGAAATAGAATGAAATTAGTTGAAACACTATGGTATTTTGTTTCTTTATTCTCTAAACATAGAGAGAAATGGGTGAAAATCAATGAAAATGATATAATTAATTCTATTTCCTTTATGTATACTAAAACATATAATGGATACCCTAGCTATTTTTATTTGGTTAATATTACAAATGATATCTAAACTTTTAAAAAATATGCAATCAAGTATCTGTAATTTTAAATTGATCAATTTAATATCTGAACTTTTAAATTGATCAATTTAATATTTGAACTTTTAAATTGATCAATTTAATACCTAAAAGAACTTTTCGTGCCAAAAGTGATACCATCATCAAGTTCTTTCAGATACTAATTTGATCAATTTCAAAGTTTTTCAATACTAAATCGATAATTTCAAAGTTCAAGTATTAAATTAATCAATTTTAAAGATTAGGTACCTAATTATATATTTTACCAAAGTTCAAGCACCATTTATGGTATTAACCTTTCTATTTCCATTTGCTTCGCTTCATTTTCACAAAGTTTCACCCATTTCTCTATTAAAATACTACCAATAGAGTGTATTTGTTGATTGTACCATTATTTGTTAGCCCATATGCAGTTGTAACGAGTGTTGATGTAAGGAGCTTTGCACTAACACACTTTCCATTGGCATCATTCAGACGTTCTTGATTTTCCTCTGTATGTGGCGCACACAAGATTCATTAGTGGATTGAAACCATATTGACAAAGTTAGTAGCAAGCAATTTGTAGCTAAAACCATGACATCTGTATCGGTGAGAAATCGACTTACCTAATGCTCTTATTAGTGCTGATGCTGAAGAAAGGGTGGCACGAAAAGGAGTGAAATCATAGAGAGCATTGCCAGACTTGTTTGGCGAAACACGATCATCAATCCTGTACATCGCCTTTCCTTGACTAGGATACCATATTATGTCTGCAAACTCATGTTGTTTGCCAAAATTAGCCACTTCGGCTCCCAAATCTGAGTCGCTTCTTAATGAGTATGTAATTGAACGTTTGAACATTGGCTGTAGCTTGAAGGTTACCTGTGAATTAGCCAATTGTTCTAAGTTATAGAAGTAGAAAATCAAACAGTCAACACATACTAGAGACAATTTGTACGCTAATTTCGTTATTTGCATCAAGCATCACACAAATATCAGGCATACAATTTGTGACGACCATATATCATTACACCACCTATGCCAATTCCTATGACAAGGTATTAGTGTTCACAGAAAATAAAACCGTTGCCACTTAAGGAGTGAAAACGGAGTTGGGTAAATTCCCACTCATGTGGACTATTTTATTTTATTTTTTTTCGTTGGGGGAAACTAGAGAGGTACCATGTGGTCTGAGTTGGCTTTAAAAATTATGTGGCAATATTTTACTAGCATATATGATTAATAATTTATTGTGATATGCCAGGCTAAAATGATGAATGATATAATAATTCCTCCCCATCCATGTGTTGCAGCAAAAGCTGCAAACAAACCGAATTGAGTTTAATAAAATTAAGTTTGGCATAAATTTAACTTAATACACGAAAATACAAATTTAATTTTCCTTTTCCTTTTTTTTTCAAACTCAACTAAATGTACTGTTCCCGTTAAATCTTATGTCAACAGCAACTGTGTTTTATTTAAATTTACATGCAATGTGTTTTTAAATTTAATGGCATTAAATTACTAACATTGAATTCAGATGTTCAATTAAACATAGGCTGTAAATGAGCCGGTCGAGCCAAGCTTTTGTCTGCTCTCAGCTTGTGTAATTTTTAATGGGTTTGAATCGAGTCAGGCTCTTAATGAGTTTGGAATGTATAGGTTTGAGCTCAAGCTTGTTAAGAATTTTCGAGTTTGAGCTCAGCTCGAACCCATTTAGCTAAACGAGCCCAAGCCCGACTTGTTTGGCATATATAATTATATTTATAATATTATATTAATATAAATAATTATATATAATATTATATTAGCATATATTAATAATATTATATTAATAAATATTATATATATATGTGTTAATTGAGCTCTTAACGGGCTTATTCATGAGCCGACTTATTTAGTTAAATGAATCTAAGTTTGAGTTTGAACTTAAGTTATTTAATTAAATGAGCTGAGCCAAGCTCGAATAGTTCAACTTGATTGAAACCCAATTAAACATAGCAAAGCAGGCGAGAATAGCAGCCAAAACTTGGGAGGCGTTGAACTGAGGCGTCATAAACAGCTAAAATAAATCCTCAGGTATCTTCATCATATTGCACGTAGTACATGTTCCTCATATATATAGTCTTATCAGCCAATCACTGTCGAAAAAAAATTTACAACATCAATAACAATCTTTGATTTGGTTCCCGCGCGCGCGCCCCAACACCACCCAAAAACCACCACCACCACCACCCCCCCAACAAATTTTTCCTCTCCAATTGAAGGAAATATATGAACCAACAAAAAAGAAATCACGAATTATATCCATCAATATAAGTAAGCACATATTCTGATAATATTATAGCTTTCAGCATTTTAGATCAATCTATTTGATATGATAGTGGAAAACCATGTAAAAACAAAGGAAGTTAATAATGGAAATGAAAAGTGTTATCTCTTCACTCACTAGTGGTTATGATCAATCAGCATTCGAGTATTAAATTAATCAATTTAAAATCTAGATATTAAATTAATCGATATTAAAATTCAAATACGTAATCGTATATTTTATCAAAGTTCATATACCATTATAACATTATCATATTAATAATAAAGAACTTGAAAAGTGATGAATGAGTGAGCTGATCAAAATACTTAAGGAAAATTTTGTAGTCTTGTTATTAATTTTAATAGGATTTGGTCTCGATACTATCCAACAACTTACATAATAAATAACAAAAATAATTAATATTTTAATTATTATATTTATTTTAATAATTAAATGATTAATTGAATGGTTCCTACAAGTTAACTGCCTATATGCTCTTATATCTACAGACAAGCACGTTCACCACGACGATTCAAGGCTTTCACATTAATTGCATATTAACAGTGATGCTCTCAATTTAGGTTCCCACAACACACACACAACCCCACTCTCTCCCCCGCGCCGCCCCGCCCCCCCCCCCCCCCCCCCCCCCCCGAATTCTCTTTTTTATTATTATTATTTTTTAATTTATCATCTTTCAGATGCCGGTAGTGTAGAATTAATAATTTGGATTAATATAAAATAAAATAAAGTTGAAACGATATAATATGATATTCAAGAATCGAGACAATCTCAATCATTGATTTATAAATTGAGAGAAATTAAGGAATATTAAATAGAAATGATCCAATTGCTTATATATTATATACATATATATATACATGGATAATTAGTAGTGAATAAATACTAATCATATTTAGGTACACGATTGTAATATTTGATAGTTTTTAAAACAAAAATTATCATATATATCTTATAAATACCGCGACGTATCACGAGTATTTAATGCCCATCCATTGCTCGTATGGCCTAGCAACACAATATGTGTGTATACATATGATATGAAAGTCTTGATACATCCATTAATCCGTATCCGTTAATCTAATATGCATGGACAATTGGCCTGAGAGAGAACTCTTGATATACTTTGTTCCTAGAGCGGAGAGGAAAAAAAGAAAATAAAAATCTTGATATATAACCCTATTTCATTATATGGTGGCGATATCTATCATAAATAATTTATTTGGTTTCTTTTCTACAATTAATAAATGTTCGCTTGGTGAACTATTTCCTATGGAGTTCTTAATATATATATATATATATATATAATATTTTCCTTTTGTACCGTTATTTGTTGGACTTAATTGTAATGTTTTTTTGTCTTGAGAATCTTGATGCCGCTTGATTCATAACTTACATGATCTATAAATAAATGCACCAGTCTTGTCATTTAGCTGTTATCAGTATTTCATGGAGCCATCTCCCATGACGAACATTTTCTGTTTAAAATGTCCGAAATAAGATTTGAGAGAAGGAAAAAACAAATTCATCTGTGCCGATCGACATATATTATGTCAATAATAATAATAACGTATGATTGATCTTTTTACATAAATATAAGATGTTTCGTTTTTAAAACGTTAATGGATGTATACAAGAGTGGAAAATGTCCTTAGAAGATATCCTTGAACTGCTGACAATGTCAAAAGGCACTACTATGACTAGAGGCTTGTGTGTTTTATTTTTTATTTTTTTAAGGTTTTGAGGAAGTTGTAACCCTGTCAACTAAATTTGTTTTGATGTGGACATAAATGTAAGAGGACAAATTAGCAATGCTTTCTTGCAATGGTGTCATTAATTTTATCAGTTTTCATTTGGCTTAATCTTAAAACAAAGTATAACAACCCTTGTATATTACTTCTTTATATTGTCCTGGAAACTTAGCGACTAAAACAAGCTAAGTTCATGCCTTTTGAACTTTAAGAGCCATTACCGGCGGGGGGAGTCTTTACTAATGATAAATGCACATTTATGTATAAAATCAAATTTTAACACATGTATAAATAGTAATTGTTTTAAAAATTAACTATTCCACTAGCTTATATATATGCATGCTAATGATATAAAATTTTATTGGTATATCTGAATAATCCAAGATCTCTCTTGTTCCCAATGGCAATCATTCAAAACCGATGCAAATGCCAACTATTATAGACACCAAAATTTTTTAGTAGATGGCTCAGTGTGGATGTACCCAAAATAGAATTACTCCTATGGTAAATTTTTTTTTTTTTTTTTTTTTGGGTGTGTCTTGTTGGTATGTATATCTAAATTCCTTTCTTAGCTGTTTGGTTTGCTGGAAAAGTTTTGTGGTAATTTTCAGCTATCATTAAAATTATAAAATAATTAACTATTATTAGAGTTATCTCAATAATTTATAAATGGTATCAGCTGTATCCTTTTACTAGTCACCTGCCCTTAGTAATGGTAATCAACACGCACGGAGAATATGGATGTAAAATAGGAAAAAGTATTTTCTCTTTTTAAATTAAAATGGTAGCCATTTTTCTTATCAATATTTTCCATAATTATGGATTATCACCATTAGGTCCTCAATACTAATTTTTACAGAAAATTTTATGACCTATTATTTTTTTAATAGGATAAACCGTCAATTTTTAACAATTCAAAATTATGTTCATTTGTGATCATATTATTAAAATATTTAATATATTAATTAATATATTTATTTTAATGATAAAACGATTTATGAAATGATTAAATTCCACCTTAGTATACTATAGACCACTAACAACCACAAACTCTTAATATTAGTATAGAAAATTCTCTCATAATGTTTTCTAATGGGATTGGTCCATCGGCTATTTAATGACTTAAAATTTATATCCAACCATGATCACACAAATAAAATAATTAATATATTAATTATTATTATATATTTTATTGTTTAGATAATTCTAGTGAAAATATATATCCATAAAAATTTGGAAAATATTTTTCATGAAAAAAGGCACGTTTGGGATGTTATTAAATCTTTGAGAAACGTGTTTTTAATACTTACAACCATATGACAAGAAATAAGCGCATCTAATGGGGGCATGCACTTGATGTTGCAAGGAACATCAGTGTTAAAATAACTAGGTGGGTAAAGAAAGCCCAGAAATTCATCGAGTTCTTTCTTCTTTTTTCTTAAAAATAAAAAAATAAAAAGAACAAATTAAATAAATAGATACCTGTGTGATGACTCCAAGAACTCCAAGAGAGACTTTAGCTGCATTAAGATCCGGATGATCTGTACCAAGAATCCTAATCGTTGAATAACCATTTTCAGGACCTGAAGGAGTGACTATCCTTATCTCCTCTACATAATCATGAACGGAGCTTCCTTTGTCCCACAGCGTGCTCCCGTGTGCACCCGTACCCAACAGTCCCCCCACCGTCAATCCCCACCAATAGGGAGCATAAGGGAACGCCAACCCAGCTTTCGCGGCGCCGTCGATCAGCTGCCTGAGCGTCACCCCGCTCTCCACCGTCATCGTCATCGCCCCAGCATCCACCTTCACAATATGGTTCAGATTCTTGGTGCTTATGATAATGCCATCTTCCTTATCAAGGCAAACCAATTTGGGAATGCTATGAGAGAAGCGTGTCGCAACTTTCATGCTCCTCCGGGCCCTTGTGGCCTCTCCTACAACCCTTACAACTTCATTTTCTGTGGTTGGATAAGCCACTTCCGTAGCTCTACATGTGCTTCGATCTGGGAATTCTCCATACGAGTTTGTTATGGTACAGTTTCTGTTTTGAGAAATGCATTTGATGGGATCTACTGGAGGACTACATAGGCAGCATAAGATCAGACATGAACTTAGACACACAAAAAATGAGAACGATGATAATGGTGATGCTGTTCTAAACATGGTTAGTTTTTCCTTTGGACGCAACAACTTGTGGTATAAATAAACAGTGTTTGATTACAGTACAATAGGAAAAAAAGGGGAGTCGTCGTTCGCCATGAAGATGGGTTATACTAGTGTATACCTTCCTTTATAAATATAAAAGTTGCACGCTTGGGCGGTAATACGTTAGGTAACAATAAATAAAAGTTTGATAATATATGTAACTATCAGCAATAGTTATCATGAGTGAAATATAGTTTTTTATTCAATCCACTTAGTATAGGGTTATTGGCAAAAATGATATATGAACTTTCACAAAAAGAGTAATTAAGTATTTAAAGTTTGATTTTGAATAATTTAATATCTGAATAAAGTTTTTATTGATCTTTTTCATATATGAAACTTGGTTTTAACAATTTTAATACTTGAATAAAGTTTTTATTAACTTTTTTTATACCTGAAGTAAGTTAAATGAGGTTTACGAAAAGTTCAATTTGGTTCAAAAATTATCCAAATCAAATTTCATATGTGAAAAAAGATCAATGAAAATTTTATTAAGTTACTAAATTATTTAAAACCAAATTTTAGGTTTTTAATTGTTCTTTTTACGAAAGTTTAGGTACCTTTTTTATCATTATTCCTTAAGTATATTTTATATTATTTCACTCATAAGCACTTTTCCCTTTTTTTCTTGGGAAAAATCATCACTTAAATTTTAAACTTATGATACATTCTGAAGCAGAGCAGAACCTCCGTATTTTAACACTATTTTCAGTTAAAAGCGTGATACATACAAAAAAGATCCCACGAGCGAGTACAATTTCTAGATTATTATACCCTTTAAGATCTATCTACCTTTTACTTTGAAAAATATGGTGTAGTTACTTGACACAGGTGGATTGTATTATATGTAGCTCCACTCCGACCTTTTTAAATACAAAGATTTCACACCATGCATTTGTAATATTATAAATAATAAAAGGCAAAAAAAAAGAAGCTTTATACAATATGAGTATATATAACTATCTATAATGGTTATTATTTAATAAGTGAAGTTTCAATTTTATTTGATGTTATTTACTATTAAATATTACATATGATATCTCAAATGCTTAATATATATATATATATTGTTTTTTTCCATTTAGAAAGTTGCGTAAGTTTCAACCTTACGATATATACTGAAATAGCAATTATAGCATAAAGGCCATGATAAAAGTATAGATTATTATGCACATGGAATCGAGTCTGTTTTACATGTTGTCGGCCCCAAAGCATTTATTTAATAATAAATCTGAGAAAATGATTGCAAGACAAAAGTTTGGGAAGAAGGTAAGATGTTTTTCTTTTTCTAATGTCTTCGCAATGAAACTTCAGACACGTGTCGCTATATATAATATCAAGAATTTCTAATTTTAGCATTATTTTTTTTCGGAAGAATGAAACAAAATGCTAAATAAGGAATTAAATCAGGATATGTACGTGGTTAAAATAGAGACTGGTTAGTTGATCGCAAAAAAATAATAAATAAAAAAAAGAAGGAAAAAACCATGACTACAACCCATATTTTAATGTACACTATAAAGATAGATCTAGATCATCCATATAAGTTTGATTTTTTTAATTGCACACTGAAAAAAGAGTTGCTTTAGTTTCAACCTTACGAGGCTAAATAATATATATATATATATATATATATATCTCAAAGGCTATGATATAAGTAAAACTTATTGGGTAAATGTAATATCAAGTTGGAAAAAATAAAAAAAAAAGAAAAAGCCCCAACAACACCCCCCACACCGCCCCCCTCCCAAAACAAAAAAAAGTCCTGATTTTAAAATATTGAGTCATAAACAACCATATAGGTATGGTAATCATATTATGCTGTCCCATCCCATTGCCAAATTATGTGTGCTTTACATATTGTGCGCTTTCATGTATCTGGCTCATTCATGCTCATGTGCCTCGCTTGTCATGCTTCGCATATTATGCTAACTCATTTATTCGTGTGCTTTAATGTGTTGTGTCACGTGTCTCCACATGTCTTTAATCGAATCCTGTTTAACACAGTTTGTATGATTTTTTTTATTTCCAACTCGCATTTTTCTCTAATGGTTTTCGAAATTTTAATTATGGAAAATAGTCAAATTAGTTTAAAAATTTTACAATGTAAATATAATAAATGAATTTTACATTTAATATAAATTAAATATAAATGATGAATAAAGCATAATTTGTTATTCCATTATTAATAATATGCAATTATATTATTAATTACATTTTTATTTGAAAAAAATACATAATTAATTCATTTTAGAAAAATAAGGCGAATGAGATGATTGGCTGCCTTGTTGACCGCCTTTACCATCAGCACTGCCCAAGGGATGATATAGTGGTGTAATTACATTATTAATTACATTTTTATTTGAAAAAAATACATAATTAATTCATTTATGAAAATAGGGCAAACGAGACGATTAGCACCTGGTTGACCTCCTTGACCATCACCACTGCCCGAGGGATGATATGGTGATGCAATTACATTATTAATTACATTTTTATTAGAAAAAAAATGCATAATTAATTCATTTCTAAAAAATAGGGCTAATGAGATGATTGGCCACCTTAAGCATCAGAACCACCCGAAGGATTATATGGTGGTCTTAATTGATAGCATGCCTATTAGAAAAACTCATCAAATTGGAATTCATTTATCTGAGATTTGCCTATGCTCTTCTAAGACTTTGTTTATCCAATCCAAATGATCTATTATATCACCCATGTTAAATATACTAGGTTGCTGTTATTGTTGTAGTACTTGAGCTTGACCCTGCTCTTGCTCTTCTTTCATTCCTTCATCATGCCATGGTAAGGGCAAATCATCTATGTTGATTTTGGGGCTCAATCCATTTGAATTGCTCAAATCTCCTGTTGTGCTTCAGTACCCTCAACAAGTATTGGTTGGTTTTTGGATCATACCTAAAACCAAACCTCCTTGCTATATCATTTTTTGTGAATTTGACCTTTGCTTCTATTTTTGCATAATTTGGAAGGTCAAATCCCTAGGATTGTAGAATGATGTTGACAAGCTGACCATATGTGAGGTGGGCATCCTTTCTCCCGAGCAACCGATGCATACTCTATACTACAAAATAACTAACACCTAATGCTAGGAGCTTGATTGTTGCATCTAAAAGGAAGATGTCTTCAGCAGAGATGTTAGTTGAATTCCTCCTTGGACATATATTGTAGTCAATCACGTGATAGATCAGTTTACAAATTAAGGTGAGATTTTTTTTCATTTGTGTGCTTCAAGTGGTTACTCTTAATCTCACTTGACATATTAGAGTGCTATACGCCCAGTGGAATGCGTAGACCATATCCTATTTTCTATGCAACCTATTGCCTCTATTGTTTTGATAGAATAAATCGTTAATGTTATCCGATGTATTACATAGTACACTGCGAAACATGTAAGTGGTGATTGAGGTTAAAGTTTGGCGTCCAGTATCCATTCAAGGAATCACATCAGGATTCCTATCATCTCGTTGATAGTGGCATTTAAGTAAAATGTACGAAGGAGATCGATGTATATCTAGTTCGAAATTGGCAATAAGGTAAGTAAAACAGTACACTTAGGGCGTTAGTGAAGTTGTACGTAGAAACCTTCTGATCGTATGATGTACAAAGCATATTCTATATATTGTTCAACAATGCATCAAACAACACTACTTTTATTTGGTATCCAAAGCAAGCATTAGACTTGATATGCGATGGGAAGTTCTTCCACATCCAATGTGTCTACTATAATCTAAATTTGGCAGTGCAAGTAAGCCTTGAAGGTTGTGGTCTAGACATTCATATCAAAAAGATATTGTATGCAATAAACTATTTTCGTGTCTTGAAAAGGTATAAATAGAAATATCTAGAGTTTGTCAAGGCACACAATTCAGATGAAAAGATGCCTATACTTGACTGCAAGACCATGTGGAATTCTACATTCAAAATGCTTAATCTATCACTAAAGTGCAAAAAGGCTTTTACTCATTTGTATAATACACTACTCAATCCCATCAATCCTAACATCGGTTTGATGGAGGAACTGAATTAGAGAATGAAACATGCAACTAAAGAGAAATTCAAGGCATATCCTAATGTAGTATTTGTCTAGTTGTTACTAACCTACTAGCAACTGCTTACTTTCCTACCTGGTTAACATATTAGACTTACTGAGTTGCTACCATCGTGATCATAATTTAGGTACCACCATGTCTATAATGGCAGGCAAGCTTTGGGAGTTTTTTTGTTTTGCTTCCCCCACTCTTTCATGTTGCCACAATGCTAGATCCACAGTATAGGTTTCATGCGACTAATACACTTCTCGATGAATTCTACAAGAATATTGGTGTGACTGATCCTGAAACATATACCACAAGTCTTGATACTGAAGAAACGAATTCGCTCAAAAACTCATATCGATGTCGTAGTCGAGTAACTCCACAACTATCCAACCACAACTAATCAGTAGTCACTCATCCAAGGGGCTTTCAAATAGAAGCAAACATATTGCCCAAGATGTTGGAGGCAGTCGTGAGAGTTCCCAGGAAGTCTTCAGTGACATTCTGGTGTATGAACTACAATCCCTTAAGAAGAAAAAAAAACTAAAAGAGAAAGGGGGATGATTTCGATATCCTTAACTAATGGAAGAAGAGAGTAAACATAATGTCGATATTTTCCATAGTGGTATGGGATGTTTTGACTCCTTCAGCTTCAATAGTTTCATCAAAGTTACTTTTAATTCAAGCTGATGGGTTTTCAATTTGCATTGCCAAAGGCTCAGAAACCATAGAAGCATGCGTGTACTTAAAAGATTGGGCCGATGCCAATGATATGAAGTAGACACACCCACGCTTTTGGTGGCCTAAGGATAGTAATTCGGGATCAAGAGGGTCATTATCACCTCTAAAGACGTAATCGCAGGCATAGGCAGAGCAATAGGGTAAGACCGGATGATTTCTAAAATGTGATGGTGAAAGATAAGGTGGAGGGTATATGCTTCATGACTTTTTTTTTTAACATTCTCCTTGTAAAAACTAAAAAGTCTTATTAATAAAATTTAAATTTTCCACCGATGCCAATGCGTTTATTAATTTTATTTATTTAATAATTTATAATTACTCTAAATAAATTGATTAAGCAAGTTTAACATTTAATATATTTTAATTACTATTATTTAATAATTTTATTTATTTATTTGTTGAAAAATTTTCAAGTTAATATGTTAATACAAATGAAATCATTTCAAAAAAATAAAATATACTAAAGATATTATACTATTTAAAAAGATAGATAGGTTTAATTAAAATAGTAAGATAAAAAATTATGTTAATTAAATTCAATTTACAATAAAATAAAATACTATATCTTATTATTTAAAAGAAATCTTGTAGCTGGTTCGTGTGCTTTACATATTATGCCATGTCAGCTCTTTTATTTTGCATACCTCGTGCTAGCTACGCGTATTCATGCTTTTATTTTTTTTCTTTCACGTGTCTTGTGTGTCGTGCTAGGTCCACATTTGCATATCAATTTAGAATTGAATCAGACCTAGATTACTTTTAGGTAAATTTATGAAAACGAAGGGGGAAGAGGGAAGACTTCAACATTTTATATCATCAATAGCCATTCACCATTTCTGGCACAAAATCAAGAATATTTCCTTGACTTCTAGGTTTAATCTCAAGAGAAGATATTGCTTTAAATCCAAAGAGATTATGACGATTTGCTATCCTTGAAATGCCCGATAAATCTATTTTAAAGTCAAGGATATTTAGATAAATTGAATATGTTATAATTAAGGGTTTTATTATAATTAAGAGTCTTATTTTGTTATAATTACAACTCATGTTGCTTTACAAAGGCATGTATATCACAGTAGTAATATACCTTGCTAAAATATTAAAGGATGTAAGAAAAGAAAAATCACAAGAATTTCAAGAAGATTTACTACTAATTGTTCATATAAATCTATAAACAAAGAGCAAGGAGATTATTAGGTTATTATGATTTTGGTGATATGCATATGATCTTAGTAATAGGATTTTGAATTTGATTTAAGGTAAGAATCTAAACCTCAATTTGATTCTTTCAATTGTAAAAAGTTTTAATTTTATTGCTATTGTAAATGATTGATGGAAGTATTACTCTGTTTGATGTATATGATGCCCATTGAAATATCTCAATAACTATTATATTTTAAGCAAGATGATATACAGATGAATATAATTAAAAAAAACAACATGCTAAAAATATACCTGCCTCTTGATTTATGTCATGGAATTTTATAATATAAAAATACATATAATAAATAACAATAATAATGATATATATGTATACAACTCCCAACCCCAATCAATTAAAATAACCAATCTACACCAATAGTCAAAATCAATGGCACATGAATAAATATGAATAACTTTATAGAAAACTCTGTTAAATCCCTATATATACATATATATATATATATATTAATCTACTCCATATCTTTTAGATCTTCAAACCTCCTTTATTCCAAAATTTCCAAAATATTATAATCAATGGAGAACCTTAAGAAAATTTCTTAGAACTAGGTTTAACACTTTTAAAACTTGTGAAAGAGATAAAAAAAACTACTCTAAAAGATTGGGGTCCTATACAACTTTTGGTGGAGGAAAGGACTATATCTAAAGGTAAAGATAGATAGATTTGTTTGTGGACTAGAAACTCAGCACCATGTCGGACAAGAACACCAACAAGAAATACTGACAATTAGATTTAAGACTTTTATCACAAGTGATCTGCTATTACAGGTATGCAGTGAAATGTTTATTTCTTGCTATGATAAAAATTGCCAATAACCTAACTAATATATTAAGTCAACTAATAATGTGTGTTACTTGTTTTTGGTTGTCTCGAAGTAAAGAGCGACACCCTTCTTAAGGTCACAGTTCTTGACACAGTAATTAGGTGCTTAGGCTACCAAGTTGTCGGGTAGTTGATGAAGAGAACGGTATTAAGCATAACAATCACTCAAACATAAAGAAGTTATATCGGCGTAGTTTGAAGGAGTGGTGTAATCCCCTTAATTTTACACAACCTGATTATAATAAATTATATAAATAAAATGTAGAATCATAAAAGAACTATAATAAAAATATTAGAAATCACTCCAAATTGTTCGCGATTTAAATTTTAAGTATAAACAAATTAGAATAAAGAATCCTTATCAATAAGACTTTAAAAATAGAGAATGTTCAAAATAAAGTAAATAAAAGAATAAAGAAAACTGTTTAATATTTAAGAACCTAAGTTTTAATATTCGAAACATATCAATACCTTTAAGTTAAATAATTCTGAGTCTATAGAAACTAAAATTCTGATCTAACCTAGTGACTTATAATTAGTAAAAAGAATAAAGTAACAAATATAGAATAAATATTAAATTTCTAATCCAATAAAAACTCTAGAATAAATCTATAAATAATAATGAATTTATATGTAATTGCAAACCCTATAAATTTATAATAAAGTCAAATTAAAGGCAATATAATTATTAATTTATCCAAAATACCACTAAACAAAACTTTTAAACAGATAAAATATAATTTATGATAACATGTATAAAAGCTGAAAAGTAAAATCCTTAAACTAAATATTCTATGTATATCATAGTATTCAAAATATTTAATACCGATAATATATAAATTTTCATCTAAAAATATTATCAAATGAGTATTTATCATACGTATCATTTGGACCTGCAAAATTGACTTTTTGCACAAGTTCATATTTTTGTCCACTCCTTACACAGTTGTTATAAATTCATCATATCCTCTTTATTTTTGCATTTCCATTCATCCTATCTCCCTTACATTTTTTTTATTTCTTTTCACATTTTATCCTTCTGTTCATTTTGATTTCCTCCCTATACGTAACAACACACACACACACACACACACACATGTCATTAATAAAATCTTTAAATAAATTTTTGAAAATAAAACTCTTAAATAATTGTCACATTTGTACCCATTTAACTTAATAAGCTATCTTAAAATTAAGATAATTAATTAATTAACTAATATTATAATAATAAATATGCAAATTGGGTGGTTTGAACTTGGATTTTACGGCCGAAATTTTTGGATTTGTAGTAGCCAAAATCCAACAACTTGCCCCAAAATTCTACAACAAAGTCCATAATTTAACAAACAACACCAATCAACACTTCCCAACTCAGTACACAACATTTCATGCATTAGAAATCATGCAAATTCAATGAATTTGGTGGAAGAAAAATTAGCCATCTTCTTGGTCGAAAATGATAGGTTGTTGTCTTCATAGTTTTCTATATATATGTATTCATAATTGACAAAATGACAACCAAAACACCAACACAAATACACTATTTTCATGCACCAAAAACAGCAACAAAAACAACAACACAAATATATAAAACTCAAATCCATTAAAACAAGCTTCAAAACTTAGCAAATGAGCAAGAAAGGTAAGTATAAAATTTGTTTTAAGCTAAGTTTATATGTTAAATCCTTGCATAAATAATATTTTATTAACTTAGGATTCGTGCCAAACTTGAAGAAGAGTCTACCAACACCATAACAACTCAAACAAGGTAAATCTAATCTTAAAACTTCATATATGTATTATGATATGTAGAAGTTAGGAAATCATAGAGTATAATGATTATAAGGTGTTATATGTATTGATATATCACGTGTGATACATGTAAAGTATGGTAAAACATTTAGAAAAGTTTAAACACAAGTATAATATATATAATATAAGAAAATTGAAATTCGAAACAGAGGAAAAGAAAGAAGACGATGAACAGTACCTACATCGGTATAATGCTGGCGGCGTAAACTAATAGGCCGACGGCATATGTGGAAAGGCCGGCAGCCTTCATGCAAGCCTTCATCGAAACAAAAGCTACATGATTTTTTTGAAACAAAATTACACGTACACTGGCGGTATACAGACCTACGATGGCGGTCTTCAAGGTCGGCTTACTCTGAAACAAAACATGTAAAATTTACATGTACGTCGGCAGATGGGAGTTCAACACCGGCGGCGTTGGATCCTGTTTACATGCAAATTTCTCACAAAATCTATTACATCCAGATTTTAATAATAATAATAATAACAGGAGATGAAATTTTATAAATAATTAAATATGAGTAATTTTAAGAATAATAAGTTTAAATATTTGTTAAGTGCTATATTTTAATAACCAAATTATAACTAAAAAACACTTTAGCTAAAATTAGACAAGATAATTAGATTATAATAAGTTATTCAATAATTATTTCATATGGAAAATATGTGTGTGTGTGTGTGTGTGTGTGTGTGTGTGTGTGTGTGTCTAGTAAAAGAAATAAAATCAGATTTAAAAAGGTAAATCCAACCAAAAAGATTTAAATATTAATAAAATATAATAATTGTAATTTAGTAACTTCTAAAATTATTGGAAAATATCACTTACAATATTTTTGCTAATATTAATATATTGTCCAAATAAAAAAGAATTATAAATATTCTAAATAATTATCTATTATATATATATATAAGCATGGAATTTAAATAAGTTAAATTTATGAATAATGTGATATTTAAAAATGATGAAATAATTATATGAAGTATATGAAAGAAACACAACGACACTAAAAAAATAAATAAATACGAGTTACTATAATGGATTAGATAAAGAAACAATATAAAAATAGTAGTAATAATAACTATAAAATATAAGCTTATTAAATATCAATTTTTCTAATACCTGATAAATGTATATAAAATATTTTAAGACCAAGACAAGCAAAATGAAAACAAATAATAAGTAGTAAATATTTGTTACCATAAAAACATAAAAGGACCAATAGAGGTAATAGAAATTAAATTAAATATCAAGATAGAACACTTAGACAATCATAGAAGTTTAATTGCGATATTCACATTATGTTAATAATAAGTATAATGTCTTAATAAGTGAAAATGAATTGTGAATAATATAAATAAGACTAATAAATCTTAAATAAATTATTCTACTAAGAAAAATCATATTAGGAAGATTAAGCTGACTAAAGTAAATTTAGTAATTGAATTAGGTGATTAGTTTCAACCAACTCAGCATAGATTAATATACTAAGTAAAACTATAAAAAGAAGGGAGTATGTAATTTCTAAAATATGTCTAATTTAGAATTAGTGTAAATTAAAGTATAAGTTATACCATAATTAATATGGTGAATATGTTGTTTCAAATATCTTATTTTCGGAACTAATAAAAGAATAGATTGATTAGACAATAAAATTTGATAACCATTACAAATAAGAAGACTTCTCCTATAAATTCCATAACTTTGATCATAAGAAAATAATATATATATATATATAAAGATAAAAATCCTAGTTAAATAAGTAGAGAATATACAAAAATTGATAACTAAGACCTGAAAGAATACCGTCAATATCGGTATACAAATAACGAAATAATAAAAATATGTTATTTCATTTTCATAGGGAAAATAGATCAGTTTTTGGATTTCTAATAGCATATTCCGATAATTTAACGAGGACCACAGGTGAGTAACTTTGACTTTATCACATTTTTTATGCTTGTAGTATAGATGCATCTGAATAATATATATTCAATTGATATGCATGCGGGATTGGGAATAATGCATGATGATTGGTGTATGATTAAATTCCAATTAATCATAATATAAGTGATAATTATATTGTACTATAATTACTTATGAAGCATGTTGATATTTGTCTGTTAATTGTATGATCACTTTAAACTTGACTAAAAACTACTGGTACCATAAATGAAAATGTAAATGCATTGCATTATATGCACATATCGCATTTTAAAAAGGAGGATAACCCCGCTCGTATGAGCATTTCGTTCTCTGATGACGTCCTAGTATTTCTAGATGACATTTTCCTAGTTCTTCCAGGAGCACATTTGTTCTGTTCTGTTCCACAGAACTAATTGGTATCAAAAGAACACCGCTCGTGGTATCGACATGAAATGGCTAATACTTAATGGTGTTTTTTTGTTCCAAGGATAAGAGTAAAATGTTTTAAAATAGTTTGTCAGAGTTTATGGTACCCATTCTTCATGGTTCTCTGATTCTCCTGGGCACGGTATATCACTTGTAATGGCTTCCTTCCAACCTTGGTAAGAGTGCATAAATCTACATCTTGTTTGGATTTCGGATCTCCAAACTTATACTTGCACATATGATTGATTATTGCATGGCATACGCCTGTTAATTAAAACTTGTTTGTTACTGTTTGATGTGTGGTTTGATCATGTTATCTCACTGAGCCTGTGGTTTGCTCACCCCCCAATAGTTTTTATGCAGCTATAACATTAGCTGGGATCGGGTTAAGAATGTGTGAAGGGTGCTTCTCCAACAGACTTTATTAAAGTTAGAAATGTAGGTTATGATAAACTTAACATACAAAATTTGATAGTTTGTATAAACAAGTTAATATTGTAATTTTGTTAGTTATTAACCAATTTTCATTATTTGGGGGATACCGATTCTCTGCGATCCTGACAGATTATAGAGAAATCGGAATCCATAATGAATTTAAATAAAATCTTATAACTATATTATAAATATAAATAAATATGATAAGTCTTATAAATTCTAACTTGCAAGATAGTTCTCATATTATGGTACACACGTGGTATGATAGCTTTAGATTAATCTACCAGGCCTCCTTTTGAGGCATGACAAGTAGGTATCACCAAATCATACGATATAGATGGACTGTGACGGTGGTGTCTAAGTAACGGCTGTGAACCTTATATGAGATTACTTTTTTTTTTCCTCTTTAGGCGAGAGGCTGACTGTTCTCATCAACCCCTAATATTGTTGCAATGGTATTGGAACCTGGGTCTCTCGTTATGTTGTATGGAGTCATGAGTACTTTCGTGTTGCTTACTATACTTTATTTGAATATTTAAATTAATGTTTGTTGCATTTGTATAAGATTGCATCTTCATATCATGTATGTTTGTATTGTTGTGTACTAGGTTTCGGCTCATTCCTTTGGAGAATTTTTTTTTTCAAGTTCAGGTATAGTTTAAAGTTATTTTCGAGAACTTTTGGACTTTAAAGTGGATAATATTGTGAAATATGTTTATTTATGTTATTAGTATACAAAATTGGTTAAGACTTATGGAGTTGTAATTTGATGAAAATTGAAAATATTAGAGTGTGAGACATTGAAGAATTATCAACTATTTATTATATGTGGATTTTAGTTGTTTTGAGCTATAGCGTACTCATAATATGGTATGAGTATGTGGCAGACTATTCACATCCTTTAGTTTTGCAGCATGACAATCCTCATCATTTAGACAGGTATAAGCACCCTATTTAGTCCTAGGACTTTATTTCATACGTTCTCTACAACATTGACTGATGGAAAAATCAATCAATTTTCATATCCCCTTCTTTCATCTCTCTCTCTTTTTTTCTTTTTTTGCCATTCGATTTATTTTGAACTACTGATAACTCTTGTTTTTGCCACAATTTTCAAACTTAAGTAGCTAACTGCTGTCATATATAAACAAGAAATGAATAATGAATATCATTTGTCACATGTTACACACATACGCGATGTGTAAATATATAAAAAAAAAGAGTCTAACATATATATAATATGTGCAAATCTTTGGTAAATTTTTAGTAAATACTATTTCCATTACTACTTGTGTCAAAATTTTATCTATATTTACATCTTACATCTTTTCCATGGTAAGAGAATCGTGACTATACAGGATTGTCTCTCTAAAATTCAAATATGAAATAGGTAGCAACACAAGAAAATTAAAGTCAAATCCTCCTCATCATATTTAACCTCTAAAGTTTCCAAATTGGAAACAATTTCTTTAAAAATGGTCAAGTGATCCTCTAGAGACTCACCTTTAGTCAACTTGTGTAAGTATAATCGCTACTTCAAATGTAATTTATTGGTCAAACTCTTCATCAGACACAACTATTCTAATTTTAACCATAACCTAGTAGATGTCTTGTCCTTCAACACATCCTGTAAAATCTGATTTGATAAATGGAGATGAATCTGTGAGAGGGCTTTATGATCCTTATGCAATTTTTCTTCTAGTGACCAAGATGTAGGCATCTTATTAACCCTAACAACACATCATCTAAATCCATATGTGCAAATACCGCTCGTATCTTGACCAGCCATAAAGAAAATCTTATGCTCTGATCTAACAAAGGAATATCGTACTTTACTGTTGTTATTATAGGAGAAACACAAAAAACCCAAAACCATGGGCTCTAATACCACTTGTTATAATTGGATCTAACAAATAACACAAATAATGGCAAAATAAGAACAAGAAAAATAAAGAACACATAAGATTTTACGTGGAAACCCTTGCATGAAAAACCACGGGCAGAGGAGAGTCCACTAGTGTTTACAGAGGATATGTGTACAAGTGATCTCTGAGATAAAAAAATCTCATAAACCCTAAAAACAACAAATGAACACGAATATTTGTCGTGTAGTCGAATCAAGAGTCAGAATTTGAAAAGTCACAAATTTTGCTCTTATGTCTCCAACGCCAGTGGCGTAGAGCCGACATTCACAATTCACAGAATGCAGATCTTTAATGCTATCTTCAAAAGCCGGCGGGGCACAAGATCTAGGCCGGCGGCATAGGATCAAAGGTAGGCGTCATTGAGCCAGCTTTACACAATCACAGAAGCAAAAACTTTAAAGCCGACTTGAAGGCTGATGTAAACCCTTGGAATTTTCTATTTTGAATAAATCTATATTAAGTTAAATCGTACCATAACGTTACTTCATAGGTACAAGATCTTAAAAATATCATATAGTGATTTGAACAAATACTGAAGACCTGAAAATCATCTGACAAGACCTACAACGGAACAAAAACAGTTTCAATATCGTAGAATAGGAACCAAAACCTTAAATCAAGCTCAACAATAATATTGTAGAAATTTAGGGCTAAAATTTGGTTTAAAAACGCAAACTCAAAAATTATGTGGCTCGACCTATAATAATAGCCAATTGCGAAATCTTGAAACCTTGGATTTTAGCATTAACAATTATTTGTATTAAATTTGTATCACCATGTAATATAAATATTTATGTCTTTAATTCATAAATAAAATTATCCTCCGATTCATAAACACTCGTTAGATAATAAATTGGTTCGTCCCATGTACTTAATAGAAACACTAATATTTTATGAGAGGAATGAAAATCCTATATTTTTTTTCCTTGCCAAAATCATGTAAGACTAAAGCAGTTTTGCTAAATAATTATTTTTGCCAAATCCAACAATTATCTATATATTTGTACAAAAATCAACTACACTTATGACAACCATCATTCATAAGCCTCCTCCATCATGACAAGGTACAATTTTTGTGCAATTAAAACTTATTACAAGCTTCCTTACAAGGCTTCCTTTAATGCCTTGTCATTTCAAATGCCACAACATCATTTCTTTTAAAAAAGAAGGAGAAAAAGGCTTTCTCACTCACCTCACGCCTCTCTTCCTCTCTTTCTGTTTCTTCTTCTCTCCTATTTCTCTCTCTCTCTCTCTCTCTCTCTCTTCTCTCTCTCTCGGTCTCTTGGATTCCATCCAGTCCCACATCCCTTTCTCTCTTGCTTTTATTCTCTCTTTTTGTCTCTCTCTCTCTCTCCTTTTCCCTTTTTCATACAAACCAACAAAGTTCACCTTTAGCCCCAATATGGAAAAATAGAATCTTTATGTGCTAAAAAAGGAAATGAGCTTGGGTAGAAGTCACCAAGATATTCAAGTTCTAGGTAAACCAAGGCTCCTTTATTTTTAAAGTTACTAACTTTTATGTTGATAAGCTAAAAACTCTCTTTTACCACCTTCTAGGTTCGGATCTACACCCTAAAGAAGAGAGTGATACACCATCACTCCTCAATCATTAAAGTATAATACTCAAACTCTATCTTTGGTACCATTCATGAGAAAAACAAAGGATAATGTGAGTATGAATCTTTTAAAATTCGTGCTACAACTTGAGGCCACCAAAAAGAGGTATTTCTTTTGGTCAAAACTCCTTTTTTAATCATACAAACTTTACTAGGGTTAGATCCCTTACATATGTAGTTAAAAATAGTGTTTTACTTGCTAAACAAATCCTTTTTAACTTGTACAACCACCTAGGAAGCTTGGAACATAAAAAATTTTCTAATATCTTGTTTTATAGTTCATGTTCTTATAGGGTCTCTCGAGATCCGAATTTATTTTCTTTAGCTTATTTTTATTTATAACTTATGAATGATCACAATAATGTTGTTCTTGCTTATCTACACCTAATATGTTATAATAAACCCCTAAGGGGCCTAGAATATCAAGGATCCATAAATACTGAGTTTTATGACTCATATTTTTGTGAGAACTCAAGAGATCCAAATTTTCTCTTTTGGTTTTTTTTTTTTTTAATGACTTGTGAATGGTAAAGATAATATTTTTCTAAGTTCTTTTCACCTAGACATGTTATATAATCCCTTAAGATGTTTAGAATATAAGAAATCTACACATACTCAACTATATGACTCATTATTTTGGACAACTCTTAGAAATCCGAATTTACTTTTTTTATTTCCTTTTGGGTTGTAATTTTTACTTAATAAAAATTGATGTTTTCTAATTGATCTATACCTTTATATATTGTATGGACCCTTGGGAGGCCTAAAATAACAAAAATACACCATTTGGAGTAATTTTAAGACTATGGTTCTATAGGATGAATTTTGATCCGAATTTCTAACATGTGTTATTCCATTCCTTGTTAAATAAAAATGATACTTTGTCCTATAACTTGATTAAGCATAAGTTAAGAATGAGTAGAAGTTATTTTACTACCATAACATTGGATGGACAAATGAGAAAAACCGGCAAATTCATCATGTTTAAGATCAAGCATGACATGGGTTGAATGATAAGAGGAGAAATAAATTCTTTGGGTTAATTAATTAAAATTGGCATTAAATTGTCTTTAGAGGTATAAAAAGGATTATCAAAAAATTATGGAAATGAATCAAAGGAATATTAGTGGGCCATAATGCATAAACATAGAATTAAAAATTGGGTTATATTTTAAAAGGGTCATCTCAATGCTTAAGTCCAATTAATTGACAAGTGAATAAACCAAGGAATCAACAAAAACTGGTGAAAGTGAACATGGGCTTTTAGTTATGATTTTGAGCCCCTATATAAGATATGAGAAGTGGCAAAGATAAATTAGGCCCAAAAACTAGATCATATAGACATGCTATAGAAATAATGACCTAATATGCCTTTTAAAACCTAAGCCCTTGGATTTTTAATCTAGAATCAAGAAAGGGAAGATAAGCACGAAATTTGGCAATAGATAACTTAAGCCCAGGAACGAAAATAAAACCATAGTAAGGCATCATTTATGTCCAAAACTAGGGCCGCAAAGTAACAAACTACTTTAGCATAGGAACTTGAAAGGTAGGAATGAGCCTAAACGCTTAAGTTAAAGCCCAAATAGGATCTCATGTCTACATAAGGATGATTAATTAAAGCTTTTAGTAGAGCCCAACTAAGTTAAGCCCAACAATAAAAACCAATGAGAAAGGTAAATAACAATTATATGGCACTATAGCTTTAGCTAGCTATTACATGTCACCTAAAGTATTAATACATATTATTATTCTTATTTATAGGCGAGCTCAACTACCTATCTAACATTTCTTCCAATTATTACAACGCTTAACTATCGTTATGGACCTATGAGTAACTTGACTCTAATTCACAATTGTGCTATGTAGCTTAGTTGCACCTAAATAAAGATAATGAATTGGATTGTGTGGGGAATTGGGATCATATTTGTTGTTATGCCTGTTGTTTAAATAAAATACTTTAATAATAGAGATAACCTGAATTTGTGATAGTATATGATGTTGGTAGTACATGATGAGTGTCTACAACTGCTTGATTGCTAAAGAAATTGACTTAACATTATTTGACACACTAATTAAATAATCATGTATAGCACGACTCAATTACATTAGCATTGCATACTTTTTTATCACTACTATCATGCATTACCATTCCAAGCCCATGATGAGTTAGAAGGGGTTCTGATGGTGAATCCTCATTCCGCCTGTACTATTATGTGACTCACAGATTCTGCAAGAACTACTTAGTTTGAGGAACTCCGCCTGTCGGAGGTCCACGTGAAGTTTGTAATGGTTAGGGAGTTTCTTAGTATGCCGGGTCTTTTGAAAGGTTTTCAAAGAATTACTCAGCATACTCTGATCCTCCTAGGTGCTAGTGTGGGGATTGGTTCCTTAACTCTCGAGAGGATGTAAATCTCCAACTTGTCTGAATTCCGGTCATCTAGACTTGTGAATGTGAAAGCACTTGGTTGAATGATGCATCGCATATGAGTGTTCAAAAAACTTGTTTACCTTGTTGATGTGTGCTTATTGTCTAGTTACTTTACTGAGCTATGGTTGCTCACATCCTTATAGATTTCATAGGTTTAGGGGCAACCCGTGGTTTGTCCCTACAAGAGTCCTCACTCTAGTACGCGTTAACATCTTTTAGGTAGATTAGGGGAGCGAGGCAAAGTAGAAAATGAAGATTAAAATCATTCATCTAGTTCCTATGTCTTTTGATTATGATTGAGACTTTAAGTTGTGTTAGTTCTTATTATGATCTGTGTTAAGATGATGGTTAAGGAATATTATCTATGATGATATTATGTGCATGTATGCTTTATTTGACTCTATACAACATTGATCTTGGATAAATATGTTGCATCCCTTTGAGTAACCTATCCCTATCATACCTTTATGTCTATCTGAAGCCATAGACTGACGCAAGGTGTATTGATACGTTTAGGGTACTTTTTGCGGCATAACATCTGGTGGTGTAATGGATATAGGCTGTCGGTATAAGACCAAGAGCTGGCTGTGTATATGAATTTAGGTCACATATCTTCAACAATAACCTCTGATGCAATGGAACTTGCACAAAAGAAAAGATAAAATATGATTTGTTGATTTGCTTATGAATATCAGAACAACGATCTTCTCAAGGCATCCATAACTTGAAAGTAGTATGACAATTTGAAATTTTAGGGAAAAGAGCAACAATGCAGCTCTTTAATTCAATCAATAATCAATTAATGATGTCCTTTGCCGCATACAAAAAAAAAATGAAAAACCCGAATTTTTCCAAAAAAATGAAAATTCCATAAAAGCCTACAAACGTAAAATAATTAAAAGGATAAATAAAAATGATACAAGCAGTAATAAAATGGAACTTTCAATTAAATTTATGATATTATTAAAAATTTCCAAAAATAGCAAAAAGGTAGTTTTGAAGGCATGAACAATCGAATTTGCTTGAAAAAAAGACATACATAATGAGCAAAGGTAATAAGTTTTGTCTATTGGCTCGTTCCCCATCAAAATATGGTTTTGAAATACAAAAATTTAAAACCACTAAAATTACCAAACCGCCACTAACCAATTTTGTCACATTTTTCCATATACCCGTTGGTCATTTCTTCCACCACACAACTTCTAAATTATTGTTAAAATTACATCAAATTTGAGGTTAAATGACGCAAGCTTACATATACATTTTCAAAAGGTTATAGAAATACAATCATATTGTAAATATTTATAAAATTCATCAATATGCCTTTAATAAATTATGTGTCCTTGGAAACTAACCTTTTTAGTTGTCATAAGTAGATCTTAACCCATACCGGACGTACAGGTCATGACCCATATGTCAATCCGGCAATTTGTCGAGCCATGGCCCCGTCTTGATGACCCATCAGCCCGCCAAGTCAACCTAGATCGTTAGAATTAAAACATAATAATAATAATAATAATAAAATAAAACGGAATGTGCAAACAAAATCTAAATGATATTGTGAGTTATTGGAAAGAGATGTAATAACCTCAAGATTTCTTTTCTTAACGATGGACTCAAAGTTGTAGAACTTTTGATGGAGACTTGATAGGTTAAAGAGTTGATAGCAGAAAAGCACCTCTTCATTGTCTGCATGTGAACTTGTCACTAAGTCAAAGATGAGGATAACAAGAAAAAGAAAAAAATAAGAAGTATGGTTTTGCACGGTATTGCCATTTGGGATGAAGACATGATGAACAAGTGAAACATACATATATTATATCTATCTATATTATTAAAGCCAAAAAGCTCACTTTTTGGTGTCTTCAGTGTAGATATAATTTTTAATATATGATTTGACGAAAATGACCCTTCTTTTTTTTCAAGCACATATAGGCACTTTTTTTAATATGCTTCTCAAGCTCTCAAAGTTGGTCCAAATTCTTTTATGATTTCCTTTCTTTTGTCAAAGAGTCATTCCATATTTGAAGAACAAGTAGATGACGCTACCATGATACGTGTGCAAATAAAATTACACAACATATATAAATTAATAGATATATTGTTTTGACAGGTTGGAAAAAGACAACCTTAATTAGTCCTAGAAATTAGGAAATTAATTACAAATCAAAATTACAATTGTATTTTCCATAGGTAACTTCTCTATGTTTGGTAACTACCATGCATAAATATGGTATCAAAGGTTTAGATCGGTATATAAAGATATATACTTAAGCTAAAAAAAGAAAAGACTATGTCTATTCAATCTCTATTTAATTATATTCAAACTCTATTTAATTTTATGGATTTAGGGATACCAAAAATATTTTACGCCCATATGTTAAAAAGGAAAAAAACTATGTCTAATTAACCCTATTTAATTCTATTCAAACCCTATTTAATTTCATGATTTCAGGGATACAAAAAATGTTTTACATGGAAAAGGCTAAGTATATTTAACCTCTATTTAACTTCATGATTCAAGAATACCCAAAATATTTTTCGCCCATATGCTAAAAGAAAAAAGACTTTGTTTATTCAACCCTTATTTAATTATACTCAAAACCTATTTAATTTTCATGATTTCAGGGATATGAAAAATATTTTATGCCCATATGCTAAAAAAATTATATTAAAAACATTTACACTAAAAATATTTATATTAAAGACAACAAAGGGGGTGGTTTTACTTTAATAATATAGATACTGCCAAAGAATTTTTATTATGGTCAAATGACCATTACAACGTAGAAATAAGCTCACTAATCATCATTATTATGGTCAAAATTATCATTATAACAAAATAAAGGCCACCAATCCTCATTATTATGGTTAAAATGACCATTATAATCATAATTGTTTTGCCAACTTCTCTACTAATATAAATAGGTGCTGTTCAATCCTCTTCAAATCATCACTTACAATTTTAGGGAGTGGGATCTCTCTCAAAAGAAAAAAAAAATCCAATAAAATTATACAAAAAAAATCCAACCCTATATCTTATAGGATTTTTAGTGGGTTGGATGGATTGGGTAAACAACCTGCTCGCTTGCATTCCTATATCGGTTTCTTCTTTCGCACTTGCTAAGAAGGGGAACAATGGTTCTATTATGTTTTGCAAATTTTAAAAAAGTAAAAAATTGTTGAAATCTAAAGAAATGAAGTGAAAAAAAAAAAAGAATGAAAATGAAAAAAAGAGAGAGAGAGAGAGAGAAATCTATTTATAATATATAATTTCTTAAGGTTTTTAGTGGTCTCTTTTTAATTTTGCCTTTTTAATTATTGTATCTTTTCAATGTTAAAAAATGTAATTTGTACTCTTTTATAGATAAAAATCACTTTTTTTATTATTCTAATATCTCTTTTAGTTTTCATTTAAAATTTTCATCTTTTCAAACAAAACATTTATATTCTTAGGGAAAAGAGAAAAAACCATTACACATATTGAAAACCAATATCCCTTTTCATTTTTCTTATTCCCTCCTTCCGAACGAATGTATCTTTTTAGTTTCTTATTTTCTTTTATAGTATTTCATCATAACATTTCAATGGAAAAATAAATAAATTGTCACCCTTTCAACTTCCTATCTCACATGGGAAAAAATTTCTTTTCTTTTTTTTTTATTTTCTTTTTTTTAATTTATAGTTTTGCCCTTTTTTTTTTTTTTGGCCAAAGTTATAGTTGTGCTTGAAATGTCTTTCCATCTTTGTGTAGATATAATTTTTAATATATAATTTGACAAAAATGACCCCTGCAGTTTAAATTTATAACTTTTTTTCTGAAATAAAAAGTACTCCCTCCTTAATCTTTTTTGAAACCATAACTACTCTCTTTATCTTTTATACTTTTAAAAATTTGCATTTTAATATAAAATAAGAATAATAATAACATTTAAATATATTATAGGATTGAATCCAAAATCTAGAAAGAGTTTTTTAAAGTTGAAAATTAATATTTATAATAAAATATAGGATCTTTTTATCGGTACTATAAAATTTGCACACGCTATACGGATGCACCATCCGCTATTATTATTTAATAGTTCATATTCAATCATGATTAATACCCTTACTTTTCACAATTGGTTTGTTCTCTATAATTGCACTCTCACTTCATGGAACGTCATGTAATTTTTAAAATAACTTTGAATATCATAAATTAACGTTATAGTTTATCAATATGTGTTTGATTATATTTTTTGACATAAGCATGGTGACCAATTGTCATTACTAACAAAAGAATAGAAAATAGTTTTATATTAATGTTGAATATTTGAAAAAAAATAGAGTCAATCTTTTTTATTTTTACACATGCAGCGTCGACTTTTACTATAATTATTGAGGGAAAAGAAATTGCAAAAGAGTATTATGTTTTATGTGAAAAATTTTCCACATTAAGGAAAAAATCCTATTGCAAATGAAATAAAATTTTAATTGCTGTGTCAAATCAGGAGTACAATGACGAGCCATCTATGTCAAGATTCAAGAGTATACACAATCCTCACAAAAGTCTCTCAAAAAAACCTAAGAACAGTGAACAATCTTTGTGTATAATCATACGTCAAAAAAGTCAATAGTCTTTATCTACAATCTTTTTAGCATGGGAAAATGTGTTTGGTAGGATATGGTAAATTCAAGAAAAAGAAAGAGAGAGAGGTATTGGGAACATGTGAAAGAAGGTTGATATGTGATGTGCCATAACCTGTTGGGCATGTGAGAGGAGAGAGGGAGAGAGGCGTGTGTTGGAAAATGTACAAGAGAAAGAAAAAATGTGAGTTAAGAATATATGGGCTTATTTTAAAAAAAATAAAAATATATTTTAAGGATTTAAAAGGTCACATTTGAACTGTGGAGACAGAATAAAAAATTTGATGAGTAACAAAACTTTCAAGTGTATTCAAGGTGTTTGGTTAAAAAAATTAAAATAAATAACTTATGGCATGGCTGATTCAACTAGCGATGAATCGGTCATCATCCAACAATGGTTGTCTAGCTAGCCCATAACCTTGGCCAGTTTTAGGTTACACCTCTTCTAACCCATGATTCAGTGGGTCCGGATTGGGTCATCTTGTGCCAAAGGCTAGTGGTAAGAAATAATTTAGTAGGGACGGGGGTAAAGTGTACTTTGTTGCAAGATCATTTATGGATCATCAAGAGTAGTTTTATTTGTTTCAAATAGTTAGAATTATGGTTATTCAAAAAAAATAGTTTGTTGTTGAATAATCTATCTAATTTATAAGTAGAAAGACTAGCTTTGCCGCAACTGTTAAAAGTGAAATCGGAAAGTTTTATGAATTAATACTGTTATATTAAACTTTGTTTTCCCTCAATGCAACTATAATTTCCTTCATTACGCAAACATAATTGTCTTCAATGCATAAAAATCCTAAAAAGAACAAAATAAGAATACAACTCTATCCCTCCGTCATTACAAGTAAAAGTATCTTTCAATTCTAATATAATATAACAGGAGAGGAACTTTGATAAATCCACTAGCATTGATATCCCATCCACCTTGGCATCAAAAGACAACTGTTCTCTTGCCATCGCATACCTTATCTGATGGAGAAGCAGTGCTCAAACCGAAAGTAATTCATTTGCCAATGTATTTAGCTCAAAATGGCATTATGGAGTATTGGTGTATGCCATTATTTTCCTCGCATGCGATGCTTATTTGCATTCAAACTTTTCCACAAAGATTCCAACACCCATTCCGAAAGCATGAAAAGTGTCTTTTAAACTTCAAAACCTTTTAACTAACCTAGGTCTTAAATGTTAAAATACTATTGGAAAAAAGGTATGAAAAGAACATGATAAAGTAAAGAAATGAGCAGTCACATTAGGGACCACAAAACTTTCCCCCATATCACAACCTCTTATAATGATTTTTCAAACTATTATGTGAAAGGATATGAAAATAGCCTCATAATACCAAAAATTGCATTTTCTATAATTATTTTATATTTTAAATATGTTTAAAAGAATAGGGTAGAATTGAGCAAATGATGAATGGCCCTAGGTGGTGTGTCAAATGCCCTTTTTTATGGTTGAAGAGGTGGTTTCTTATTAAAATTGTAATCTTGTAGTAACTGCTAGTTGAGAAGTGCTCCGTTCATGAAGTCAACTCTAGCATGATCCCAATTTCACGCGGTGCTGGTGCTTTTCTTATTTTGGTTAATTGTAAGTTGCTTAATAATTAGTTTATTCACTAGAGGATGGTGAGGACTCCTGCTTAGTGGTTTGAAGTAGTGGCTGATAGTTTTCCCACTCTCGGATTAGTGGAAACTAGGCGGTGTAGGTGAAGGGTTAGTTGGGCCTAATGGATAAAAATAGGTTGAGGACCTTACGCCACGTTTTGTGATCTAGAATTATCTGAATGATGGAATGGAATGAAGTGAAATGAGAAATGGAATGATAAATTCATTTCATTTGGATATATTATGGAATGAACATGTTATTTGTTAAAAGTATCTCGAATAATTAGTGTGAATAATAAATAAAGTAAGAGATAAAAAGGTAATTGTGATAATAATCATTTATAAGAAACGAATGGAATCACATTTCACTTATTAAGGATGAAATTGAATCTCCTTCAAAACCAGAATCATCGATTCCATTCTGGATTTATCCTCATATATGAATTGTGACATTAGTCTTTTATTTTTGTTTCTCAACCATAGTATGACAAACCTAAACATTCTAACTTTTCCAACACTTCATTATTTTTCAATTTTGCTAAGAACTGAATCTCAATATCTTGCCGATGGAAACAAAATATTTTGGCCCAAAAAAAATTGATAAAATAACTTCATCATGTGCTCTTCGGTTACTTTCAAGCTTTCAATAAATTATAAATTTTACTATATTTAGGGCTTTTATTGCTATATTACCCAAAATTTGATATATCCATAATATATATCTCAATTTCCATGCTTATTGTTAAATCATACCTCTGAAAACTTTGGATATCATGTGCTTACCCCCTTATAGTAAATTTCTACCTCAAAACATAGAATATGATGGGCTCCTTCTACTCCAAAAATTGGACAAAGCAAGCACGTAAAGAAACAAGTGCTCAGTTGCTCACTGAGTACAAGCACTGAAATACTACATTCCGACGTCCTTATTGGAAAAAAAAAAAAAAAAAAAAAAAAGGTGTTTTCAGAATTATACAGGATCAGTTTGTTGCTAATTTTGTTGCTAATAAAAGTAACAAAAACAACATATAAAACAATGCTTAGAAAATAAAAATTTGTAAAAGGAATTTTTCTTTTACTTTATTTTATGCCCTACTGTTATTTTTTTATTGTTTTATTCAAGAATAAAAAACAATTGGGGGTAACAACAATATTTTTTGAAATTTGGAAGTTTGAACTCCTAATTCTAAACATGGAATATTAAATATATATTAAAAACATACAAAAAAAGTCTATAATCATTATCATTAAATGAATTCTCCCTCAACTTGGACTTCAAAATTTATGCTATTACATTTACTATTTATTGCTAAAATTATTAAATTGATTAAAATACAAGCATTATATGAGGGTACTTTTGACATTTTATATCTAAATCTTTCAATAATGACGGTTGGATATGGTATGAGTTATTCGATAATGATGGAACCATAGAATTTCCTGTATTGATAATATATATTTTTCCTTTTTCTTTCATTTCTTTTTGTACTAAGACATAATTGCATCTTTAATTTCCCTCTCTATTCAGGGGAAAGGAAAAAAATATTATTTTTTTCAAATTACAAATTTACCATCGAGAGTAAAATAATCCTCATTTTAGACAACTCATCCTCGTCTCTTCAAGAGACGAGGTCGTTAGTGTCTCACCTCGTCTCTTCAAGAGACGAGGTCACTTTTACAATTTATACCTCGTCTCTACAAGAGACGAGGTCAGGCAAAATTCTTTCATTCCACGTTTGTTCCTTGAAAAACATATTCTTTTTTACATTTATAACAAAATATATCAAAATCAGATAAAAACAGCTATATAAGCAATTAGCCATCCTCCACCATGGTTAAACAACTTCCAAACTTCAGTAGTATTCCGAAACCCAATCCAACCAAACACAGTCCCAATCCCAAATCATTCAACCACAAATGTACTGTCAAAATTTTCATCACAAACATAATATAAAACTCAGAGAAAACGTAATATGAAATCAATGACCGATCGTTTCTTTTCATCAAATGTTCAAGAGAAAAGGAATACATGAATCATAAAAAACTAAGAATCTACATCCAACAATAAAAAAAAATGAGAAAATCTACTATTTACTACTGGTGGTGTCTGCCCTGCCTCCTTCGTCCTCGTCTCACAAACGTCCGGGAGAATGGTGTACGCTGATGAGGATACCGTGTAGATGGATCAATCTGTGTAACTGTGTCATCCTCATCTCCACCAGCAGCACTGTATGGATGAAATGGGACAAGATCTGGCTCCACCTGTGTGAGTCCTTTCCCTATATCATGTGATGGTGATGGTCGCCTCTTTTGTAGAGCTAGGGGGTATAGAACTTTGTGTATGACGAGTCTAGCATGGGGTGTTCCATAGATGAGTAGTGTGATGATGATGATAGGCTAGCCTCGTGATGAAGGAATTGGGAAGAGCCAGACTGATCAAATGAAGGTACGTAGGACGGCTCAGGCTCGTCCATGATTTGTATACCTCGGGCACGGCCTCGCTCCTAACCCCGTCCCCGCCCACGCCCACGCCCACGCCCACGCCCACGCTCTCTCTATATAGAAGTCATCTCTGAACCACCTGAGGTTGTAGGTCATCAAATGATGGTGCTGGTGGCAGTGGATCGTTTAAATTAAGTCCCATGAACTCATCAACTACATGATAGACATTTCATGTAGTGGAAGGAGTAATCTCTGGAGGCATGTGTGGGAATCTATAAATGAAATCTACCTGCAAGCAATAGAAAAAATGTATATTAGTGAGTAATGAAAATGCAGTACATTTACTTACACAGTTTATCGAGTCAATGACCTTACCATATAGCGTATGATAGCTCCCGTGCGACTAATCCAACATCGGGTGATCACGTGGTACCATTGGAAGTAATCATCAAATGTACCGGTAGTCAAATATGGCATCTCAATAATACGATCACGCCGACCATCCCACTCAGTTATCCACCTAGCGTGCTCCACTTGCCAGTTCCACTCCAAACGTCATCGCATGTCAATCTCATTTAGGGTGCTCATGTCGTCAGGTGGGTGTGGGATCCTTTAGAAGCCACTAAACTGTCTGCGTATTCTGTCTGGGTAGTAGTGCTCAACTAGATGGAAGCACGCTAGTGGGACCCATGCATGCTAAATGTCACTGCCTGCCTGGCAGTATGGAGGCAGGGAGTCCAGGATGAGACTATAAGGGTCCCACAACCTGTTGAAGGGGAAAAAGTATACTACCAATTAACAAAAATATCAAAATGTTGCAATTTGAAGGGAACAACACATTGATAATCAATTTGAAGGAAAAAAGGTCAAGAAAATCATACCCGGTGCTCGGTCTATCGATCTAAAGATGCTTATACTCAATCAACAAGTAGGTAGATACTCTAATCACATCAAAAGTCGCACCTTAATGGCTGATGAGTGGGTGCTCGGCTATAATTGCTGTAACCTGTCGACGAATCGGGGCAATGTGGGGGAAGTACTCCCATGCCCATATCTATAGGACAACTAAGGGTCCTGCAATATCCCCATTATCCACGTGGGAAGCCAAGCATAGCTGCCTGTACAGCTATGCCAAACAAGCTGCTCCCCACGCATACTGCCCCGCCCTCTCCAAGTCCTTGAGCAACTACAAATACATCAAGTGGACATAATTTGATGACTTGTCTGCAAATATGAATCCACCCAGCAGCAATAAGATATATGCCCTAACGTAGCGTCTGATCATGACATCATCTGCAAAATCTAGTAGCACTCTGAAGTGGGTGTCTAACCACAACATCTTCAGACGACTACCATCCATATCCATCTCGGGCACGGGTCGAAGTCCTAATAATTCCTCACATAATTCAAGCCAATCCATCCAAGCCGTGCTCGTAACAGCGTCGCTATCTACAAGTAGGTCAGTGAAGACAACAACATCATCCATGTAACTGAACACTCTCCCGTAGTCATATGGAAGGTATGGGTCTCCGACCGCCATCTCTCTACCAAAACCGTAATTAGGTGCCAATCTAGCTGAACGAATGGCATACGGGCCGCCCCAATGAAACCCTTTAGGACAAGAATGGCACTAAGCGATCGTCTACCTGTGCAGGTACACCATGCTGTCTCCTCAACTTCGCCTCTCTACGGTGACAGTGTAAAACCACATGCTCTTGTAATAAAGTCCACAAATATATAAGAAACATAAATTAATTGTTATAAGAAATGGATTGCAAAAATAAACTCACTTGCCCCTCCCAGGCTAGTCTCGACCTATGAACATGCTGATCCATAAGTAATGAGCCATCTATCGGTCCAAGATCCATCTGCAATGAAGAAACAAAAGGATATTGTTAGTAGAGGCATACGTAGATTAAAACAAGCAGAGCAAACATAAGATGAAAGTGTGTCACATTAGTACAGTAGAACAAAGCATATGAGAACAAAGAATTACCACTACGATTGGACTAGGCCATTACTGTTCCACTAGATAACCCCCTATTTGGACAACTTTGAATGTTATGCCCTGACTGCCCACATGAATCACATGAGTAACCTCATGGGCCCTCTGGAATGTCCATCTCATTTTGGAAGCATTTTTCCTTAGGCCTATCCCTTTTCCTAATAAGTCCTACTATAGGGTATCATTTCGCTATATCCAAACAAGTCCAATTGGCCTTATCAACTACAGGTATGAAGGAACGACCATACACTCTAAGCTGGTTATCCCACCTGTACCACTATCTGATGTGGACAAAACAATTCATGTGCAGTGTACCCATTACTGCCATTGCGTGTGAGCATGGAATTATGTATGTCTACCACTTGTTACAGGTACACCTGCATGCTCATAACTCCATTTTTTGTAGGTGGGCCCCCTTCTGACCATACATTGTAGGGCACGGAGCAGTCATAACCTCGAAATTCGTTCCTAATAGTAGAAATAGGTAACTCTATGGGAACTTAAGATGTTATTCCATCTCTCAAACTTCGTTATAACATATTCTATGAGCAACTTACCAATACTCATTTCCTCGCTCGCTTCTCTCCTTTACTTATTAAATATAGAGTTACAATTGTAAAAGATTTTCTTACCAATGCTGCCACAGGTAAGCATCGAGCATTCTTTATAACTGAATTGTAACTTTCGGCTATGTTCGTTGTACTAATTCCAAATCTTACGTCTTCATCATACGATAAAGTCCACATACATGGAGGCAACTCGCGAAAATATCGTGATGTCCAATGACTACTTTGAAGTGTTGCATTCAAGTATCCATGGAACTTTCTACTCTAGGTTTGGTAGGCTACTCTTCTTACTATTTCCTTACATTCCTTACTTTTGGCCTTTGAGCTAAAGTTGCTAGCAACATGTTGGATACACCAGCACCAAGGCCATCCTCTAAGTCACACTGCATTCTTACCTTCTACCACACTTTTTATACCAACATGCCGGTCCGATATCAAGCAGATGTTGGATCGGTCTTTGATAACGTGTTCCAATACTTTTGCAAGGAACCAACTCCATGTGTCTGTTTTTTCCTCATCGACAAGAGCATACGCCAATGGGACTATATGATTTTCCCTATCTACTACCACTGCAATAAGCAGTTTATGCTTATACTTGCCATATAAGAAGATGCCATCAACTATAATCACGGGTCTACAATGAATTAACTAATATAAGTTAGTTAGTAGATATCAACCATACATAAATAAATTGAATCACGTTTACAAAACATACATACAGTACTAGAAAGATTCGATGCAAGGACCGAATGCTCAAAAAAGCTTGTCTAGGAATACGTGTCCTGTGGTATCTGAATCAACAGTTCGTCACTCAAGCTTTGTTCCTAGATTTGCCTCTGTTATTTCATTAAGTAAATAAGGGAGCTCCACATATGAATCTTCCTAACTTCCATACACCTATTCAATAGCTTTTCTCTTCGCCTCACGAATTCTCTTTATATGAACATGATACCCAAACTGTTTTGAGATATTCAATTGGAGGTCCTTAGCCCTGACATTTGGAGAATTATGGATCTCCAATATGATGCTCCTAAACATACTGGCGGAATCCAACTGAGAGCGATCCTGTCCAGTGATTTCATCCAAGCAGATGTGGGGTCCTTCATACTTAGTGATGTGAAACCACCCATTATGTTTCTTATAACTGCCTCACCCATGATATTGGGTCCGAGTCCACCACCTTTAAATTGTAATGGTTCATTATGTGCCCATTTTAACTGCCCGTATGAGATGATCTTTTGTCTCAAATCGCATCCCAGCATCATTTCCTGCTCATCATCATATGCAGCATAACCACTACCAATTTCAGTATTGAAAAAGGGTACTGGCACTAAGCTCCCTACTACATCAACGTCAATAGGAGCAACGAAACGATGTCAATAATTTCTCCTTGGTTGTACACTGGGAAAAGCTTCGACATTATGATTTCCATCATCATCATAGTCATCACTTGATTCACTTGCCGAGGAGTCTTGCATGGCATCTGTATCATGATCACCTATCAAGGTGGGTGCACACATTTCTACCTATGCGCTACCTATTGTCTAAATTGGAGTGGAGTTTGAGTCTATCATCTCATCACTCTCAATATTTCTACCATTGCCCATTTCTCATGCAAGTGCTTATGACAATTCATTTTTGAATATCTACACATAAACAATCACTGACCCTTCTATGTACACCAACATCTCCTGTGCAACATCATCATCGGTCATTGGAATAACATAATAATGCAGCATCCTATCTCCAATAGCTATCCTATGATATAGATCCACCCGATGTGTACACCTATTTACCTTCAATCTATTACAAATGATGTCCAGCATTTGCTCATACGTAGAGTTCCTACTAACACTGGCCATAGCAACCGGCCACTTATCATAACCAAAACCATACTCCCCTTGCATGATGTTGCCCTGAGCGTACAGTACAAACTTCGCCTTATCCATTTCCTGACCGACCCTGCCATCTCATAAAAAATAACTTAAATGTATGAAATTTACAATATCACACTTATGAATTGAACTCCCTTAATATTTAACATAACTCCTAATGCTACTATATATAACTTAGTCTTCTAATAGTATATGGACATGGTGTATGAACAAAATCAGTGAAAGAAGTGAATGATATGACCTTATTTTTAAAATTAAAATTAATATTTGTAATTTCTAATCTACTTTATTTATATGACTTTATATAAAGTTAATTTCTCCTCTCATGTAAAATGTTAAATGTTGATTTCTATCACTAATTTATAATCTAATTTATATAAAATTAAAATTACTAATTTCAATCTACTTTATTTGTATCACTTTATATAAATTATAAATTTAAATGTTCATTTGTATTACGTAAAATTTTTCCTATTTTTAAATAGACCTATGTATCATATTAAATTCCCATAATTAATATATAAACACATACACATACAAAAAAAAAAAAAAAATTGAACTTTGCGTACAACAACCAATGTGCCCACAATTCACACAACTAATATTCAACAATGTAACATCAATAATTCAAAAAAAAAATTTGCAAAATTTCGGAATCTTACAACAATCAATATTGCCACAATACATACAACGGATATTTAACAATGTAGCATAATAAATCAGCAAAAATTTTGAAAATTGCGGATTCATACCACTAATCATCACCATTCATTGTTCTCCTCCTTTCTCGCGCCAACACTACTCCTCTCTACCAAATTGCTTCTTCCTCAACATCGGGTGATCTAAAATCACTAATACACGGAGCTAATTGTGCTCACTAGACTCGAATTTGGGAATTGAGGTTAGGGTTTTCGAATTATTAATGGCGAAGGAAGAAGGAATGGGGAAGAATGAGGTCTGTCGATGGGTTTTAAACTCACAGACCTCGTCTCTTGAAGAGACAATGTCAGTTACTAATGATCTCGTCTCTTGAAGAGACGAGGTATAAATTGCAAAGGTGACGTCATCTTTTGAAGAGACGAGATCAAGTTGCCCAAAATCGAGATTATTTTGACCCTGATGACAAATTTTAATTTAAAAAAAAAAAGTAATATTTTTTTTCCTTCCCCCTCTAATCAATTTCTCTTTTGCATTTTACACCCTCCCATTGTTTTATAATTAACTGTCCTTCACAAGTTTCTCTCCCTCCCTTTTCTCATTTCGTATAAATAGTTTTAAACATTCCATTCTCTCGTTATGTATAGTTTTCACTTTCGTCACATTGCTTTTAATATTGTTCTTTATTCACATAATTTTCTTTCTTCCATTTCCACTTTTTCTAGCCAACCAACTTTTACTGTACCTGAAGATGAATTAGGGGTGGAATAGGATGGTTTTTCCATAATAAATGGAGCTTCTCTTAGGCATGAATAACTATTCTTTTATTTGATTAACATAATAAAATTTGTTCTTTGTCTATTTGATTGGTAGAATAACTTTGAAGAATAAGGGTTGAATAGCTGATAAAAGTATTATTGTTAGATTTTTTATTGTTTTAAAAACATAAAACATAGTCCGCAAAGTGTATGCATCATATATATAATTAAACTACAATAAAATCAGATTTCAAATATATATAAATACATATTTACAAATACTATATTGTATCATTTCTATTATAACTAATAAATCAACACATCAAACTTTACAATAAAATTAACACGTTTTCTCATTAATCAATTCATAGTGCACATAATGAATTGTGCATGACACATGTATAATTGTATACATATTTAATATTATATATATTGTTATTACATTATCTAAACATAACAAATATAATGTTATGTATATGCATATATATAATTTATAATATGAATATAATTGCATAAATTATGATACTATATATACATATGTCTATAAATAATATATTATGTACGTGTACATAACATAAATAATTGTATAAATATTTAACATGCCATATATGTTATTATAACACAATCTATATGAAATGTTACATACAATATGGCATAATATTGTAAAAATATAATATTATAAAATTATGTATATTTTATATAGTAGACAATTGTACATGTTATAATACTATATGTATATGCAGATAATGTTATATATTATAACATAATAATACTATTTATGATGATGTAACACTTCATAAAAATAATGTTACAAGAAAATGTTATAGTATATGTGTGTGTGCACATACGTGTGCCTGCGTAAGTTATAATAACACTGTAGTTGTATAAATTCTAATACTATATACTAAATAAGATGCTATAAATACAATACAATAATATTATTCACATGTATAATGTTATTATACTATGTGTATTCTATACATATGCAGTTGTATATGTTATAATACTCTATATATACGTATAAAATGTTATGTATTATAAATGTAAAAGTACTACATATCTAATGTTATAGCACAATCTATATATATAGTGTGTGTATATATAATATTAATAATATATATAATTATTGCATACATATTTAATAAATATAATATATTTTATAATACTATCTATATAAAATGTTATGAATGTAATGACATGATACTATATAAACACAATATCAAATTGCTATGTTTTTTTGTACATTGTATATAGTTGTGTATCAAATTGCTATATATGTGCATTAATGTTTATCCTATAATGTAATAGCAATTTACATACGATATTCCAAATATAATCTTCTGCTGGAGAGAGATGTTGAAATGCGTTGTGTGAATGAAGACAAAATTTACTATGTCAATTTGTTTTTCCAAAGTATAATATTGAAATAATGTTATTGTTATAGGATTACTTTAGGGAAAAAAAGTAGGGAAATATAGAATGACTTTTAATGACTGTTGTGGAGGGAATGGCAATGAGGCATTTTAAGGAATAGAAATTATTTAAGGAATAGAGTTTTTTTCTTTTATATATATAATATAATATATATATAAGTGTAACCAAACAAGTGAATAGCCATCTTATAAGTACTAGGTATGGAATAGCCATTCCCCTGATCAAATTTTTCTTCTACTATCTTGGTTGTGTGCACTTTCTGTTGGCCAGTTACTTTTTATGGATGTACTATGTAGTCCTTTGTCAAGTTTGGCGGTTCTGTCCTAGCCAGTAAAGCAATTTAATTATCTTCAACAGTCATTTTCCTTAGTTATAACTCTTTATTATTTCCTTTCCTAAATTGTAATATTTTAAATTGTGAAAATTACTTCCATCATAAGTTAATTTGTGCTTAATCATTAAGTTTTGTTTGGTTTTACTTTCACTTTTATATTATTATATAGTAATTTTGATGTATTATTCATACAAGTGCTACCAAGTGAATAAAACTGCAATAGTAAAAATTTATCAAATCAATAGGAGAAATTGATGAGTTATCATTTAAATAAACTATTTTACTATGCTGAAAAATGCTTTGTATGAATATAATTTTCCAAATATTGCTATTATGGGATTTTCGTTAATTATATTACGTGCTAAATTCTTATGTGAACACTTAGATTTAATTTTTATTTTCTAATGAGCTTATTGACAATGAGTTAATTATGTTCTAAATTTAGTCTTTTTAAAGACTTAACATGGATTTAAAATACCCTATATAATTCAAATGGGATTTCCTTTTCTAATTTAATTTTTATTCTTATTAAATCTTTAATTCCATACCATTCTTAACTATCGATACTTAGATATCAGAACACTAAGTAATCAAAGAAAGACATAAAAGGGGTTATGTAATTTTCATACGTGGTTTTGTAAAGACCCGACTCAGCTTAATTCCATGATAAAGCAAGCTAAGTCCCCAACCATGCATAATACACAAAGGTATTGTACGTAAGGTTGTCCAATAAAGAAATGTTTATGTCCATTGCTTGATTAAACCTGCCTTTAATACAAATACTTTACAAAACTACTCATTAAGAGTAAATCAACTTGCATAAACTAATATAACCCTTGATCTCTTACAAATTGTAGCAGAAACCTAAATACTTTAAATTTACGATCCATAGGCATAGGAGTAAGCCTTAAAATAAAACCATTACAATACATTCGAAAAGTTTTTAAATAAAATTTTCACATCACATTTATATTATGAAATACCCTAAATCCTCACCTAGTTAAATTAGAAGAATAGATGATTATTTGTGACATAGTGAGATAGTTTAAATGAGTAAAATAAGTAAATAATAGAAAAGGAATAGGGAAATTGATATAATTAAATTAGTAAATAGGTTAAATTGAGAATTGAGATTTAAAATATTCTTTCTAAGATGTCTATTTTCTTCAATTATCAATTTTACAAATTAAACTATCCCACTTTTACCTAATCTTGCATTTAAATAACTCATTTTAATTTGAAATTCAAATTCCTAAATTTCAAAACAAACATTTTAAACATTTAGTAAATTCCTAAACCCTTGAACTTTGATTTAACTTTCATTTCTCAAATCCTTATAATTTTTGGAATCAACTACTTATTTAAAAATATCAGTTTTAAACCCAAACCCAAATTAAATATCATATTTCCAAAAATTAAACTTTTAAATTATGTTTTTATATCAAATTATAAATTCATAATACATATGTTCTCAAATTATTTTTTAATTATTTGTGTTACTATAGATAATTATTAGAAAAATTTAAATATAATACCCTATTTTAAAAATATCTTTAAATTTTCCATTATCCTTATCTTTTCTTCCTTTTTCCTTTTCCTATTACATTCTCTGTCTTTTCCTCTCTTTCTCCCATTTTCTTTCCTTCCTTTTCTCTTCTTCTTCTTCTCTCTTTCCTTTCTTAAAGTTCAACCAACAAATCTCAGTTTCAATAAGAATAAAAAGGGAAATTAAAATTGGAAATAGAAATAAAAGATGGAAAGCAAGACTAGGGATACCTTCACCTACAAGAAATGAAGATCAAGAAGTCTATGTTTGCTAAACATATAAGATAAGTTGTTTTCTTGTTTGAGTTGTTTTATATAATGTATTTGTTGAATTGTTGTTGGTTATATATAGGATTTATGTTAAAACTTGTAATATATGAATTTGAGTATCAAGACCTAGGTTGTGTAAACATGTTAGACTTAGGATTAAGATGAAATATGAGATAGAACATGTTCATAAATGTTATAAATGATCAATATTAGTTTACATGTTGAGTATAGGGTAATAGAAGTTGAAAAATCATGTTATATGAGTAGTTGATGTGAGTTAAAAATACAAATGCTCTGTTTCAAGTATGAGCACAGGGGGGAAACACGAGGAGATGATTTATTTAAGCTATTCATTTTGCATTGAAAATTTTTGAAAAATACATATCAAGGGAAAAACACGAATGGAACAGGGGCAAATGTATCCAACTGTGCTTCTCTTTGTTCCTTTTAACATGTACAAACCCAAGACAGTACGACTAGAACACGAGGTGCCCTATTCCACTGTGTTTCTCACTGTTTCTTGCGTGTATATTATCTCAAGAGAAGCACAACTAAAACACAGTATAATTTATCTCGTCATGCTTTTCTCTGACCCTTGAGCACGTAAAACATTTTTAAACATGATGGAAACACGACTTGATGTATTGACCATGCTTCTTCATACGTATATACACGAGGTGGAACATAGCCATGCACCTACCCGTGTTCTTCATAAAAAGTTAAATAAAATAAAAATGAAAAAGATAAATGATAGTTAATGTGTTATATTAGCTAATTGATATATATAATTATGATTTAAGAGGATTTACAAATTTAATAAATAATCAGATTAAATATAGAAATTAGATATAAAATGAACTTAGTTGATAATTCTAAGTTCTACTTGACAAAATAGACTTCAATAAGCTAAAATGAATTAAATTGATTAAGATTAATCAATTTGACTTGTTAAATGAATTAAATGATTAATTCTAATCAATTTGGCTAAGATTAAGTTAAAATAGGCTTAATAGTTAATAATTGGCTTAGCTTAATGAGTTAGGATAAACCATAAATAACATGGGAAATATGTTATTTTAAATGTGTGTTTGCTTGGGAAATAAGTATTTTATAATGTAATGATGTGATGCTTTTGTAATAAATAACTATAATCAAAGTGAAAAAAAAAATACTTTGATAGACAAAGGAGAACTATTTATATCTTGGCAGGGCGATCTTCGCAGCCATGGCAGGGTTTCTATTTAGTGTATAATCAAATAGGTTTTAATAAAAGTTGATGTAAATGGATAGTTAATATAATTTCTCATACGAGTTTAATTTCAAGAACAGATACTTGAATTTACCTTTTGTCTTATCTCCTAGGTTGTCTTCTAATCTCCCCCAAGTCTTAGATAAGATACACAATGACATGCGTTACATTTTCTTAGGATAGGCGTATTAAAACGAATCTCAAACTTAAAGATGGCCTAAGTGATTAGTGATGGTTGTGATTGTATCATTGAATCCAGTTTGAGGAGTGATAACCTTATTCCAAGTGGGGCATAGTAGTTTAGGCACTTAGGTCACCCTCCATCACGATGCAATGGCATTTATAAGTGGCTCAACAGGTAGCTAATGGGGCAAACAGTATCGGTGTAACGTATATCTTGATTAGCGAGAAGGAATATAGTAAGGCTTACGTTTATGCGACCAGTTGAGCCCTATTATATTATGGACTGTGATAGGTAAAGTATGTGTAACGGCTGTAAACCCTAGATGAGGCTATTTTCTTTTTTTTTTTTTTTTGTTAGATATAGAAGATATAGGTATTCGAGCTACCTATATTAACCTCCTAAGCAGCTGCTATTATTCAGAACCCTCACATTCCTAAAGGCTTGCTTCGAAGTATGAGTGCTCCCATGTTGCTTGCTTTATTTAAATAAAAGATAATAATTTATTAATTGTTACATTGCATTTAGCTAGATTTATGTGTCATTCCGTGTATGTCTGTGTTATTGTGTATTGAGTTTTGGCTCATTATTGTTGTTATTGTTGTCATTTTTCCCGGTGTTGTAATGATGATTGATGATGATGATACCGATTTTGATGACAATGATGATTTAATGATGTTGGCTTGATGATGAGGATGATGCTGATGATGATGGTTGTTTTGGGAGTATGGGATGTTGCGATGAGGATTTTTGGATGAGTGAAGTGGGTCAAGACTAAAGAATGTATTTTTTTTTTTTTAAGAGCTAGATTTATCTTATGAAATTGTATTTTCTTAAAGGGTCGGGTGGAGGCCATGTTTTGTAATTTAAATTTTTAATACTTTGTGTACTATCATTAAAAGGTATATGAGATACCTAATTGTTGGTTTCTCTCAATATTAGTTTTGATGATGAAAAAAAGAATTACGTGATCACTAATAAATTTATTAAGTGTGCAGTGCTTAAATTTAAAGATGACCAAAGTTGGTTTATGAAAGTGTTTTGAAAAAGAGATTCAACTTAGAAAGTGTTCAAAAAGTTTTTCAAGAACAAATGAATAGTCAAAAGGTAACTCAGAAGGTAAATCACTAGTTTACAAGGCACTTATAATGGTCAGAAGATAAATCAGAGAGTAAAACTTCCTATACGAGTTTCATGAACAGATTTAAAGAAATTATATTTTCTATAATTCTTTAGATTTGAAGACCTGGCTCCAAAGTTGAATGTATTTAGGTATTACATTCAATTATGTTCCACATAGTTGGTCTAAATATCCGTGGAGATTAAAGTTTTATTGGATTAAGGATTACTCTTAAGTTTTTAACTTTTAACAGCATGTTTAAGTTCAACCTTTTTAAGAAATTCAAGATCGATTTCATTTTACAAGCTGGAAATCAATTCAAAATTGTCATAATGAAGATCTTTGTCTTTTAGGTCATGTTTTAACAAGACAATAAAACCAAAATCACAAGGTTTAAGGACAACAAGAAAAACTCAAAATCATGAGAGCTAAAAACAGCTAGAAGATTTCAAAATCACGAGATTTATGGGCTGCAAAGATATGGGATACAAATCCGTTTTTCAAATTGAGCAATATCAGAAAATGTTTATCCTTAAGTAGATGAAATTTATGGGATCTTCATCAACAATCAAGTTTATCTTTACAAGTTGAATATTTTCGAATTTGAAGAAGATAACGAACAGTGAGATTTTGTCCTATCTTCAAGGGATTTTGATACGTTATTTTTAGATGATGATTTAAATTGATAAAGTTTAAATCTTCAAGACCTATCCACAGCAAGTTTAATATCTCCAGCAGACGCACAAAAATCGGAACAAGATCACCTTCAACGTTCAATTACTTATGCTATCCAAATGAAGCAGGCGCTTCGAAGGAGAAATATCAGGAATGAAGCTTATCCTATCATAGCCGTTGAAGATACTTCTAGCAAAAGGTTAAATAGAAGAAAAAGGGGGCAATTGTGATATAACAATAATAATCAGCTCCACCTTTATACGAACTCTATAGTTGACTTCTGTGCTAATCATTGTTACTCTATTATCATCAATGTACTAAAACCGAAAGGAAATCTTTATTTCTTTATTTCTCATTACTTTAGTTTTCTTGTGAGAGATTGTAAAAGGAGTGAGGTGACTTTCTTTCTCTGAAGATTAGTAAATAGCTTGAGTGAAGCTAGATGTGCTGAGCAGAATTATTGAAGTTCATTGTAGTTGAACAAGCTTGTACTCTCATTTCTTGATTGAATAGTGGAACATACCAGTATGGAATACCGGGTCCTTAGATTTGAGCTAGAAGAGAGGACTGACACTCGAAGAGAAACCTCTATAAATCGACTTTGTACTCTTCTCTACCTTATCTCTTTAATTTCGTGCATATTTAGTTGTTTGCTTTTGTTGCATCCTATACTTAGAGAGTAATTGCGAACCTCAACTTTAAATATTTGCTCAACTTAAGTAAACTTGCTTTATTTGAATTTTGATTAAAATCATTGGTGGTTAAGTTTGTTGATTTCAAGTGAGTTTAAAAGCCATTATAATTTGATTAGCTAAGTGGTGTGAATTTAGTTGAGTTTTTGAAAAAGTGAAATTTTTATTAAATAACCAATTCATCTCTCTCTTGGCTATTCTTTCGGAACCAACACTAATGGTATGGTTTTGTTTTTATGATGGATGATCTACTTAGGTGAGTAGACCTAAGAAATGTTTTTATGAGATATGTTTTACAATTATAAATCTAGTTGCTAAAAGAATATAATTGAACGATTTCATAAGTTAAAATTGTGTACCAAATGTTCGACGTAAACATACCGTTTTAAGGAAGTTGTGTATATAATACTTAGAGTATTATACATAGCATTGCATATAAGCTTTATAAAGAATGTAATAACATAAATAACGTTTAGCATGGGATTGTTCTTCAAATTCCTAAGCTATTACTCTCTCTCTCTCTCCCCTTCCCCCCCCCCCCCCCCCCCCCCCCCCCCCCTCTCTCTCTCTCTCTCGTACACAAAAAAAGCTCTCACTAAACCCTAGCATTTGAGGAGTGGCCTCTTCTCCAATCCTTTATTCTTTTTAATTACCTTAAATCCGCAGATCCATCTTTATTGATTTCAATATCCACGTATTTCCATTTTTTGAATAGAACCTTTCAAATTAGTCTCTTTTCTACCATTGACACCATCACTGACTGATTATAGTCCACCGTCATATATCTACCTTAATAGATCTAGTGAAAATGAAGAGAACCTGGTAATTGGGATTTTAGATTATCGATAGCTTCTTAAATAAGAGATTTTATATTAATTTCTGCCTTATGTATTTATCATTTTCCTTGTCTTTTTGTTGTCATTGCTTATGTAGGGTTATGTTATCCCTATCAGGGGATTTTTTCTACTCGCTAGTACAATAGGACTTGTTCATATGGATGTATTATCCCCTACGTGGGACAATTTAACTTTTGTAGGGATGTGTCAGTTTATTTGATTGGGTTTTGATATCTCCAATCCTTTTTTATGGATTCTTTGTCTATGGATCCCTTTGTATCAATGAATTCAATTGATATGATATTTTCATATTGAATAAAATTCACCTTATTGGCAAAAAAAAAAAAGTTTAGCACTGGGGAGAAGCAGCCCTGTTATATCCTATATCGTACAAATTTACGCTCAATCGGATTGATTTTGGGTCGACATTGAAGATTACAAATTATTTCTTAAATATAACTTCTTTGAGTTTTAATGAATATTATAATTCTGCTTTATGAAATTTACTAAACATTAAATAATGAAAAAAAAAACATATTATAATTCTATATTTAACTTCTAAGTTCCACTAAAAAGAAAAAAGGAAGCACATATATGGACAACCCATACAAAAGGCAAATAATATGTTAGAAGACTAAGCAATAGTAAACCCTCAATCACGTATATTCAAAGGAGTATAAGCATGGATTAGCCGAAATGTAAAATTACTCTCTATTAGGTAAAAACATATACTTAGAAATCCTTAATAAATCTTATATAATATTTGATTTTTGAAATTGTTGTGGAAACTTTGACAAGTTTAATCTTATTGAAATTTTACCTTGAGATGTTAATATCATAAAAATGAAAATTTTACATATTTCACAATGTACTTTATATCTTATACGTTCTATGGATATAGGTGTCAAAAGTAGGTTTCGATTTAAAAATATATGGGTTTAAGTTATAGATTTTGATTTTAAAATATAAAAACTTGTTCAGATAAATAAGATATTGATAAAATCTCATACTTTACCCTCCCTCATGCACTCACTCAATCCTAAAATTTAGTACTCAATCTATTAGTCACCAAATATAATTACTAGTACTGTGGTGTCATAAGTTCAACATTTGTTGAGAATAGCATGCTAATGGGGATGGGAATTTGTTGTCCCCATGATGTTATCCCATTTATATCTATGTGAATAAAAATTTGCCACTTATCAAATAAATTAGAAAAATTTTAAATAATTCTAAAATAAAGTAATTAATAATTATCACTCATAACATGTGGCAAGTAGTTATTTGTAGAATAAGAATGGAATAACATCTTGGGAACAACAAATTTTCATCCCGTAAACGGAGTGGAGGATTATTACGGAGTCAAGATGGACAATAACTTCGAAAAAGAAGGTAAGGCAAGGAGCATCGAAGGCTTTTTTTTCCCCCTCTTAATTGTTAATTAGAGTAGAATATTTTATTTTCTATATCCACTTCAATATCTATACTAGAGTAAGATCACCTAATTTTATTGTTAAAGTACAAACTTCCAAAGCATTTAAATGTCTTCCACTTTAAGGCATGCCTTATGAAGAATCCTACATGCATCAACTCTATCTTTCTTTTTTCATTATATGTATGCTAATGGTTGCAAATGAATCAAGCTAAGCATAAAAATTGATGAGCTCAAACTCAAGTCGAGTGTCTTACCAAGCCTGAAATTTAAATTTACACTCGATTCATTTAGCTAAATAAATTTTATTTTGTGTTCAATCTCAACTTGTTTAGAAATCAACCTCGAGCCTAGTTAAGCTTTTTATAAAGCTTAAATGAGCTTTTATTAATCTTGAAATTTAAGCTCGAACTTAACTCTGTAAATAATTTGTTTTCCAATTTTTTTAGCCTAAACATAACATATAAAAGTCATAAATATATGTGCATATATATACTTTAGTTTTATTATTAATTTATATTCATGTCTAATATATTATAAATATAAATTCATAAGTTTGCTAAGAAACTTATTAATGAACCTATTCATGAGTTGGCTTACAAGCTTAAATTAAAACTCGAGGCTGACTCGATTTGATAAAAAAGAAAAAAGCTTTATTTTAAGCTTGATCTTGGCATTCTACTAACCAAGCTCAAATGAAACCAAACTCAAGTAGCTCACATGCACATAAACAATTTGATTTGTTTATAGGCCTATGTTTAGACATCTCCAGTGTACAAATCGAGTCAAGATCTAGTCTATACTTACCAAATCTAGTTTCTAAGATATAGGACATGGAACCGCTCCAACCATAGGCAAGGCAGTCCCTTGCCTATTGACCCACCAAGTCCGATTCGAGTTGTAACCTCCACTTTTTTTTAATTAATAAAGGAAAAAAATAATTTAAAATAAAACTTCACACTTATGGCTCTTCATTTCGCCAAGAATGGAATTCCAATTCAATAGGAATGTTATAGAATTGTAATGGCTATTACAATCTTCACTTGGCATAAAAAATAAAACAAGTAATTATTAGAGTAAAAGTAAAATATTTATAATGCTCATTGTCTTTATTACAAAGATATGATAATTGTATATGTGATATTTTAAGATAAGAGTATTTATGACAAAAACAATGAAAAATAAAGTGGGGACATAAATTGTTATTCATCATTTTACATAACAACAATTCATTATAAATTGACACGTAAAACAAAGAAGGAATAAATAGCTATTTCCTTCGAGTGAACAAACTATTAAAATATAAATTAAGTGTAAGAATATACTAGTCTATAGGCCATTTTCATTTAAAACTATTAAGAATGTATAATTATTTATACACAAGTACATCCCTTTTTAGTTGCAATATCAGAATGTAAAACTAAAGTAACAATCTAATATAATAGAGTTTACAAAAGAAAATAAAGTCTCACATTATTTAGAAGTGGGAATGCTTTCTTAGAGAAATTAAATACATGTGAATAAATAATAATTTCTATTCACATGAAAAATAGTCTGAATATTGAATTTATTTTTTCTCAATATTTCTTTACTTCATATTTTATTTTTGTCTTTATTTCTATTTATGATTATTATTTTTTTTTTAAAGAAGCACGATCCAATTGGACTCGTTGGGTCCATGAGTCTAGCTAGTTGCCTTGACATGCACCACATGAAGCCTATATGTTGGGTCAAACCTGTTCCGTCAAGATAGGTCCATAGGTAGACTTGATGTGACCGAGTCATATAAGATCTCGATTAAACTCCAACCTATGAAGATGTCTATCTATGTTAGTCTTTTTGCTGGTGCGATTGAGACACATGTCGATCACATGTAGTTAATTCATGCATATTTCAAGTATTTCGAGATCCAAATATAAATTTTTCTCTTTTCCTTTTTTCCCCCTTTTTCCTTCTTTCGGTGCAAACTATTGCATATGTTAACATTAACAAAATATTTGGATGTATGCTTTTTATTTACATTTTATCTGTATTTTATATGTATATATATCTTATTTATATTAAATTTGTAATGTTTGTTTTTCATTTGTATTTATTTTTTATAAATAATTTTATTAAAATAAATATAAAAAAATATCAAACTAATATCCAATCAATAAATCAAATGCAAGTGTTGGTATATTTGGCGCTGTCCCTTGGACCGTGTACATTGGCAGAAACAATTAAATTCGATTTACCGGGACACACAAAATAAATGTGGAAGGGAAGTCAAACTGGCAAAGGCGAATGAAAGTTTATTCAACACAACTTCGATCCGTATGTACGGGGAGGCGGGAGCAATTCTAAGAAAAATATCCTATACGTATATATATATATATACAGACATACACTAATTAAGCAATATATTTAGATAAATTACAAATAAGTATTAATATTATTTTAATAAATAGTAGCTCTAATGAATAGCTTTTTTAAATTAGTTATATTTTAAAATCTTACTAATATTTATATATTAATTAATAGTAGTATTGGCACAAATCTAGCATTTAATATGTATTTTCTTCACGTTTCAGATTGTAAATCCCCAAAACTCACTTTTCTTTTGCTTCTCTAATCCTAAAATTTTGGAATCGTATTCAGCTCATGTTGTCACTATTAGGTTTTATTAAATATAAGTCTATCAAGCATTAAAAAAAATAAAAATACAACATATATTTATAACACGTGTATTTCTATTAATTAAGCCATGAAAACTTTCCCTGCATGCGTTGACCCTTCCTATGGCCACGTGAGAGCACTGAGGACAAATATCTGGGACGATCGGTCCTTGGCCGTCGTGCCATTAATATTTAATAGGCCAACAAATTCCGTTGAATGGACTCTAGCGAGAGGCACACATGACACAACTTAATATTAAGAATGTGGAAATAGTATATAAATACAAGGGATTCTTTTTCATTTATATTTTTATTGAAACGATATATATAATATATATGATTTATATTTATATTTTATTTATATTTGATCTTTTTATGAGAACTGTCAATTTTTTATATATATTTATTTTTAATAAATAATTTATTAAAAAAATTTCAAAAGAGTGTTTGTATCTATCAAATAGCTAGCTAAACAGACCCAGTTGAGATGTGGCATGCTTTTGTACAATAATAGCAAACACAGCGTTGGATATAGGCTATAGTCTTATAGGTGTGCCAATTATACAATTAAAAAAAACAAATACATATAATAATTTTATTAATATATTTCTTTTTATTATATTGATTACTTTTTTTTTTTTTGCCATCTATTATATTCATTACTTAAACTATTGAATAGACACTGATATTTCATATTTCCCTCTAGTTAAAGAGGAAAAAATAATAATAATATGATATTTTAAAATTCTTACACATTTCTTGAATATAGATCATAAAAAAGTTAAGGAGTTATTTACAATGTTTGAAAGTATATAACATATCTATACTAAAACTAAATTTTAGGAATTATGTGGATGATTTTTTTAATCTTTTTTCAAAATGGTGAGGTCTCTGTATATCAATCCCTTTTACTTCATTTAATCAAGGTTATTGGTAAATTAACTTTTACAATATATTCTTTTGACTTTGCTCATGAATTATCTAATAATAGATCTTTCACATACTACAATGGTATTCAATTATGAAGATTAGTTAGATAGCTAAACTCTTCGTCTTTTTTTTTTTTTTGCATGTATGGTAACAATATTTAAATACTTTGTGAGTTAAAGAAATAGTGATTTAAGTGTGAAAGTTTATGCTAGTGAATTAAAGAAAATTGAAGGTTGATGATTATACTTCAAAAAATGGTAAATGTCACATTTGCTATATGAGCTTTATCCTTTTATACAATTAACTCTTTGAAGTTTAAAAGTATTAATTTAATACCTACAAACCTTTTAAAGTCATTTATAATATTGATAGTTAATTGCAAATATAGAAAAAGGTTATATAGCTAATTATAAAATTTAACAAAATTTCAATAGACAATTATAAAAATACATAAAGTTTAGATATCAAATTAATAGTTTTAAACTTTAGATAATTAATTGTAAAAATAAATAACAAATGTGGCAATTACCCTTCATGAAATAATGGTTTAAGTGTGAAAGTTTTCATTCATAGAAAAAACAAAGTAAATTTCTATGTTATTTACATTTTAACCACACAAAGAAATTGTGAATTAGAAAAGAAGGGATGAAATCTGAGAAATCGTGACGATGATTGATGAATTTGAGATGTTGAGATAATTTTGAGCCAGGGATAGACATATTTATATATTCAAAAATTCAGGCAGTGTTTTTTTGTGAGGTTGAGTTCCATTATATGTTAAGGAAGTGATGTGATGTTTCATTATCAAACGAGCAAGCAAGGAATGTGAAAATTATGTGGACGTTGCTGAGATTTACAGTGAAAAATAGTAGTTAAGTGTTGTACTTTTAATTTTTGATAATTTGATGTTTTATTTTATTTTTTATTATAATTTATATGCATATATATTGCAAATTAGTTTGTGTACTTTCAAAATATGTGCGATTAAGAATTTCTATTAAGTAATATTTAACATATATTTATTTTGATGATGGAATAATTATAACACGTGGCTAACAACTGTCAAAAACTAAAATGCCATATTAAATCACCCAAAATCATGAAAATTTTTAAGTATAGACACTTGATTTGCTATTATTCCATCATCAAAATAAATATTCATAAAATATTATTTGACAAAGACACTAAATTACATGATCTCAAAGTATGAACATTAATTTACCAAATCTAAATATGGAATATTAAATTGTCAAAAATTGATAGGATAGGCTTTTTTTTTTGTCACTATCCCCATTTATATGGAGAGAGAAAGGCAAACATTTAAAGAAGGATGTTATGCTTGAAATGAGTAATTGTTCGAGCGACAGGATTGTGGTCGCCATTGCTATCGTTTTAGTTGGAAGACTCTTCAGGTGAAAGCCAGTTTCGGCCTCACATAATAGCCCATCAACCAGTTACTAGTTAAAGTTTTGAAGCTAGTCTACCAGCCCTATAAGAGCCGGTTCATTTGTTTTTCACAACCAATCAATTGACCTTTTGTGGCCGGTTTACCGATCGCATGATTGTTGAAATCGTAATTTTATCTTCAATAATTTTACAAATTTAAGATTTTAAGGACTTTTCTAAGTTCAAGCATCTAAAAAATTATTTATTTGTAAACTTTGGTAGAATTGTGATTCTACACAATAAACTCAATAAAATCTTATGTTTTTAACTGAATTCACCATATCTATCTATTTGAACTAAATGGGTTAAAAAAGGAAAAAAAATACCACCGGGTTTTTACAAGTCTATTAGCTATTATAGCACTATGGCCTCTTGCCTACACTGTTTCAATTTTGTTTCCTCTTCTTCTCTCTTAATGCTCCCTTAGACGTTATAACTTTCATTCGAGTTTCAACTTCAACTAAAAAGTGTTCATAAGAGAATTCATTTACGTTAGTTGGTGGTATCAACGAACTCAAGAAGAATTGAAAGGTTTGGTTCCCTTCAAACGTTAGCTTTATTTAAGCAAAGTAATTGGTAAAGAATTTTGGTTTCAATTTTGTTTGTCTTTTTTCTATGCACATTAGATTATGAATGAAGAGTTTTTGTTGGAAGAAGAACATGGTTCCTTTATTTTTTAATTATACTATGTATTTCAAGTTTTATATGACTACTGTAAACATGGCTATTTCTTTTTTTATGTTATTTTATATAGGTTACTTTATGTTTTTATGTTTCTATTAAGCATTTTGATTCCATAGTCACTTTAGCAATTTTTAGTAAAATTACAAGTTAAAAAACCTTCAACAACACGTTAGGTAGTTTCTTAAATGACCAAATCTTAAATATGACCCAATTATAAAACATGTTTTATTTATTTAGTTATATTACTTGCTCTAACAACTTTATGTTAGTAAATGATTATTTAATTTCACATAATGGTTCAATTACTAACATATTACTTCGCACTATTATATATAGAGTTATTACGTTAAAGTGTAAGTATATGATGTGTTTTAGAAAATGTTTTCTTTACCTTTTGATAATCTCAATACATGTTGCATAATAGTGCTATATGATTATATTGTTAGTTTATTTTATTTTATTTTAGACTAGCATTAGTTAACTTTTAATATAAGGGTTAGAAAAATGTTAAATTTTGTTATGTCATTGGATAACTTTATAATATAACCTATATATTATTGGATTATTAAGCACTTAACTATATGATAGATAAAATTATTGTTTGTGGGCTTTGTTAGATAGCCCAATAATGAATAGGGTTACCCATATTATCAGATATATAAGGAGAAGTCCCTACTCTCTATTTAGTGTGTTGTGTTTGTCTCATTAAGAATACAACGATCGAAAACACTATAAGCCAAGAGAATAGTAAAACTTATACACACTCTAATTCAATTTACTATTGTTTCTTTCTTTATTGGTTTGAAATGGATTCATTGTCAGGTATGTATCAATCTCTTATTTTATGATTTATCATGCAATTATGCAATAAGCTTTATTGAATTATAAATTTTAAATTTTATCATACATAACAACCAACTTTACCCTAATAATAAAGGTAAGTGTAATATCAATAAGGGTTAATCACAAAAAGGTGATTTATGTTTTTGCCTTTACAATGACATAACCCATGTTATTTCTTTTCTTACAATTAAGAGACCCATAATTTCCTCCGCTTTGTTTCTATCCAGTCTCTTGTTAAATCAACACGTGGCAATCATGTGTGAACCCAAAAAAAAAAAAAGATAAAGATAACCTTGAACAAATCTTGAAGAGAAAAAGGAAAAGATTTGAGTTTTTTTTTCATCTAATGAACACAAAAAAAATCTAGAAAGAAAAAAAAAACAAGAAAACCTTGAACGCAATCACGAAGAGAAAAGGAAAATTTTGAATTTTTTTCTTTCAAAGAAGACAAGCAAAAATGATTTGAAATGGTAACAATATCATAGGCATTTTCATAGCAACATGAACCTATGTAAACAATGACCACTACTCCCCAAGCTATAGCAGCTATTAGACATGGGAATTCATCAGGATTTATAGATTATTGTGCTAGGAGTGAATCGATTGGCTGACTCAATGCCTTCATGGTCTCCATACAATAGAAAACCATCACCAATATACCAAGCACTCAAGACTAAAACCTAAGATCAAAACCTAAGACCCACATCACCATGGACCTACCAAACCGAAACTGGCGAGCCACGACAAGACAACAAATGCACATATCGAACGACCACAACCTCTGGTGAGCTAGGCTGCAAAATCGAATCCATTAACTACTCCAAGCAGACACCAAGTGCGGCCAACTCTAGCTTCAACCATCAACCCATCCATCTCCGGTGAAACTCATGACCATTTGTAGGCACGAACCTATATCACAATTACACACTCACTAGGTTGACGCTACGTGAACCACTGATACTATAACTAAATCCTACTCATGGATTGGAGCATCACTGTACACATTCCAATTGGCTCATCTCCTTTTACCTTTTGCTCTTTTTCAATTTACTTGTCTATTTTAATAAGTAGTCATAACTTTTCCTTTTCTCTTCAAGATTCCATTCAAGGTTTTCCTCTTTCTTTGTTTCTTTTTTCTTGTTCACATGTGCTTGACAGGTGTTGATTTAATAGGAGACCACATAGAAAAAAAAAAAAGGAAGAAATTACAGGTCACTTAATCATCGAAAAAATAATACAAGTCTTGTTTTTGTAAAAAGGCGAAAACACAAGCCACCTTTTTGTATTTAACCCTATCAATAATAACAAGTTGAAAAGCATTTATGCATTACATAAAATAGAAGTATAAGTCTAGAGGTTAAAAAATTAGGTAATCAAATTTAGATTAAAGGTATGAGATGAAAGTTTTATTACGCAAAACTTGTAGTTGATGTTTAGGAACTAGGAAGTCGTAAGTAGTTGGTAAGTTCAAGTTCAATTGCTATGAATGATTAACAATATATAATATGCATATGTGAGGTTTTAAAATTGTAGATCCACAATTAGTGTTTTAAAAATCTATTCAAGTAAATAATTAATCTAGTTTTACTTGAATGTGTTAGACTAGAGAAAATAATGAATGACATTAGATAATATGTTTCATGTGCTTGGAGAATTTGAGGTATAAGTGTTTTCAATGTGGCACTCATTGATTGTCTTATTGCATTGTTTCGAGTGATGTTCCACTCCATTAAGGATTTTGTTATTTTCACAAATTGCATTATATCAAGTTACTAATCAAGGAGAATTATGACACCTTTATGAGTTAGTAGTTGAGAACAAGTTATGGTTGAGATGTATTAATGTTGTAGACACCTTTACGATGGCTACATGTGAACTAGTTTAACTAATGGCTGTCTAGTATTTACTTTAAAATAACATAGACTTGTTTCGAAATTCTCAAATGTTAGAGAGTCATAACATCATATATATATATATATATATGTGTGTATATGTATTATGTTTATGTTACAAGGTCATGACTTACTTCAAGACTTCAAACACAGTATAAAGACAATACAAGTGCATCTACTTTTGAATTTTGGTAATTAGTATCTCATTTCGCTTTCTACAATTTAGTACTCCTACTTCAAAAACATTCAATCAATGTCTTTACCCTTTGCAATTTAGTGCTCATACTATGAAACAAAGTTCAATTTGGTGTTATTAAAACACTAAACTAAACTTTACTTCAAAGAGAGAGCCTTAGATTACAAAAAATAGAACTTTAGACACTAAATTGTCAAAATTTAAAAGTAAATATACTTACATTGCCATTATCCCTTGAAATGCCAAGATTATGTTGTAATGAGATACCTCATTTTAGATATAACCAATTGTGATGTGCAGTAACTTTACATATGTGTGAATGCTTGCATGGTGTGGCATCTGCATGTATTTGCATCAATTTTTGTGTTGAAATATACTTAAAACTATCTTAAGCTTAATTGATATGCATGTACATTTATGTTTGTATGATGTATGAAATTATTATACATATATATATATGGTTGATAAATTATGTATGTTAGTGTGATTATGTAATTGCATTAAATTGTGTTGCATTGGATTGTCTTGTTTTCTATAGATGAAGCCGTGTGTTTTAACAAAACAAATCTAGCCCAAACAAAATTTAAAACCCAAACCCAACCCTAAACATCAAAAGTAAGCCATGAGCCCAAAGCCTTTCTCCATTTCTATCATTAACATAAAAGTCAAAACAAACATAGATAATTACAAGTGCAAATTTCACAAATATCATATCCAAAATAGACTCAAAATACCAGCCCTCAACCAAGCATAACTTTGCAAATCAAATCCTCACCATCTTCATCAAAATCTTCTTCCAAACTCAACAATACTTCCTTTAACTTGTCATCTAGGTATCAAGATTAATTAAGGTAGATTTTTTGTTGCTTTTCTAGTTATTTATTTGCTTCTTTCGTGATCACAAGTTATAAGAAATGGGGTTTTGTGAATCATAGGTAGTCGATAAAGCTAAGTTGATTTTTGAGTTTAGATGAATTATATGAGTTTTTAAATGTAAGAATATGAAGTTTGTTGCGATTGTCTTGATGAATAAATGATTTGTACAATTTACATGTTGTGTGGTCTCGAGAAGTGAAGTAGTGTTGTTGTTGATGACGGGATGGATGGGATGTATTTATATGAAACTATAGTGATGGGTATGTTAATTTTGAAGTATTTAAATTAGTTTAATATATGTTAAGTTTAAGCATTTGAAAACAGAATGAAAAAGGGGAAAACATAATTTTTGGGTGCTGGGTCAAAAGTCATAGGCGTGATAATAGGTTTAGTAGCATTGGGTTTGACAGCTTTCTATAAATCACGAGCATGATCAATCTCGTGCAAGTCTCTGTTTTGGGAAAAATTTGCCGTCACGGACGTGATTGATCTTTTGTAAACGTTAATTTGGAAAATTTTATGAATCTAAGGTGTGAACAAGTCGTTGTTAGCCTTAGATCGTTTTTGAAAATTTTCAAATTCTTTTATCATGGGCATGCTGTTGCCCTTAGTAGGCTTGGGTAGCAAAGTTTTGGACCATTATGGGCATGATTCAACTCGTGATTTGCTGTAATGTTTTTCCTCACCTAGATCATGGCCGTGATCAAAGGCATGATTGGGAGCACAGCCTCAATTATGGTCGTGATTAGTGATCTATCACCCTACCTTGTTTTAAAATATAAATAAAATAAATATAAATATAAATATGAATAAATAAATAGATAATAATGATAATTTCAAAAGTTATATATAATGGGGTATAATGTATGAATATACATATAATATATGTTAAGTTTAATATAAGTTATGTTTAAATTGAATGATTGATACATGTATTAGTTTATAATTATGAATTGATATCTTTTATCAGATTATCCTATCTTGTTGAGTTTAACTACTAGTCTTTTGCTAGGGATATCAAATCGATCAAGTACGTAGTAACTTGGTTGTTGGATGTTAGGATAGATATATCCTAAATTGACTTTAATTAAAGATAACTTAAAAAGTGTTTGAATTGTTTGTGCGGTGTCGTTGAATCTAGTCCGAGGAGATGCAACTCTATTAACGAGGTTAACATGGTAGTTAGGTGCTTAAGCCACACTAGTCATGATGTAATAACGCTTATAAGTGGCTCGACGGGTAGTCAATAAGGCTAACCGTATCGACATAACATTTACTTATTTTAAGAGGAAACAATATGATTTAGTTCATATTTATGGGATCGGTAGAACTAAGTGATATTATGGATTAAGTTAAGTAAATATGAGAAATGGATGTGACCCCTAAAGGACGTTACTTTCTCTTTTTTAGTTAAATATAAAGGATATAAGTATGCAGGCTACCTATATCAACCCCCTAAGTAACTACTGTTACTTAGGACTCCAAATTTCCCAAGATTAAAATTATATTTTGAACACTCTAGTGCTGATTTATTTACTTAATTAAAAATACTTAAATTATTATTTGTTACATTGCATTTAGCTTAAGAGTGCTTGTTACTTTGTATTTGCATGTGTTGCATCCTGAGCCTCTGGCTCATGATTTTTCAATTGCAAGTGTAGATGAGGATGAGTTATATTCTCAGTTGGGTTATGGGATGGATTTTGAGGATTTTTTTTACGAGTAGGAGGATTGGGGACCCCAATCTAGATGATGACCGTTTTGTGATAGATTAGGAAAGTTGTTTTGTAGATGATTTATTTCTTTTCTTAAAGATCTTTTCAAAGTTCTATGTATTTTGTTATAAGCTTGATCTTAAGCCTATGTTTTGCAATATCTATCTATCTATTTATCTATCTATCTATCTACATATATATATATATATAGGTTTTAAGTCCATTATCTTATGGATGAAAAGATAACAAAGTTTTGTAATCTTATGTATAGTACTTCTTTTAATGAGATGTTTTTGGAATGATCCTTATGGCTTGTTTAGACAAACAATTATACAAACTCTTTCTTTAAAGACAACATTACATGTAATACTACAGGATTACTTGTCGCTGGGGACTAGATACACCTGTCTTAGATTTGTGATGAATCTGATCCTTACATGTGTCAAGTTTAGGTTCACATCTACGGCTCGATCTTTATTTTTGGGAACAAGTAATGCTAAAGAGATGGAATTGTATAATGATCGGGGTTATGATATGTATTACGATGTAGGAAAGACATTGTAAATAATTTGTACTTTAATGGTAGATATTAATGATTGGATCAATTTATGTAATTTGATGTGACAGGATGTGTTGGTCAAACTTTCGTACATTAGTGTAATGCGATTAAATTGTTATAAAACTTTTTTTTTTTCACTTTTATATTTAGACTTGGTGGATGTACTAGGGATTGAGTTGGATTCGTAGGAGCTCATCCTTATGTATTGATGTTTGGAAGTTTTCACAAGTAGGGTTATTATGTTAGATACGTTTTGACACTTAGCTCCATGCTAAGTTATGGATTTTTATTAGAATAATCAATTCTAAGTTTTGGGGTGTTGTAATTTTAGTCGACATTAAAGTCTAAATCAAGATCCTTAGAAAACTACGTATAAGATCTATAGGATGATGTGATGGGAATATGAGGGTGATTTGTTATTAACTGCTACATCTTATGTAAGTGTGATATATTGTCACTTTACTAATGATTTTCAAAGAGGTTGATTATGATATGTAGGAAATATATGATTAATGTAATAGGTATAATACGAATGTAGAAGGTGTCTTATGACACGAAGAAGGTGTCCCTTGTCATGTTTAAAGGTTATTTTATATCATGTAGAAGGTATGATGTGAACATTAGGGAGAAAAGAAAAAGAGCATTGCATGCATAGAAGATATGTCATAAACATAGAAGGTGTTATATCATGTGAAAAACTTATAATGTATTACATAAATATGTTTAAGTTATGTAAGAAGTTGATAGAATTTCTTATCATAGTTGTTGTTTTTGTCTTTGTTTAGTATGGTTTGGTGATAATAGAATATTGAATCTTTTACTAACTCGAAGACTAACCCACTAAAGAATTAACCTCATTAAGGTCTTCATTCGACTATGAGAGATACTACTTAATAAGTATAGATGGTTAACACCTTAGGAGTAGCCCATATAAAGACTTAAATAAATTGTGTAGGTATTTTCGAAAAGTGTTAAAGCTTTAATGTTAGTGTTAAGAAAATGGTAAAGGTCATGAGAAATAGTTGGACCAACTAATTTAGATAGGTTTGTAAGGCTGGTTAAGGAATTTCATACTATTAGTAAAGATCCACTTGACAGTGAGAGGTAAATCAGTGAAATTGAGAGGACCTTCATTGTCTTTAGGGTCCTAAAGGGAAAAAGACTGTTTATGTTACTTATTTACTTAAAGTCCCTCTGTCTAGTAAAAAAAGGGCTCATAGGTTGATGATGGAGCCTATTACTTAGGACGGGTTAAAATATGCCTCGATGAATATTCTTCTTGAAAAATCTTGAGCAAAAGGATTATCAAATGCCACAACAAATCTATAACAGCCCATTTACTTAGAGGAATAGAATAGAGAGGGAATAGAAAAGTGATGTCTTGGGAATGATATTAATAGTAATAAACTGGGAATCATGTATTACCTTGTTTACTTTATCCATAGTTTTATTACTAGAAATACATATTTTAGCATTTAATTTAATTTATTAATTGTAGTGTTAAACTATGAATAAAATTAAAGTTACTATTATACCCTTATTTAGATGATTAAAAAACAAAGAAACTATATAAATATACTTATATACCTATACCCATACTCATACACATATGCTATTCATAACGGTAAGGACCCAACATGCCCTACATCTAATATTCAGGCATGCTAAATCCCCTAATACGTATAATGCCTTAAGTATTATATACTCAGGCTTTCTCATATGACTTATTTATCTCAAACATTGCAAACCCATTTTAATATTCTAAAACCATATAATTAAATTCTAAAAATAACTGGATTTAACAATGATAAAACTAAACTTTACAAAAACAACATTCCATTAGGTATCTCAATAGAGAATACCTATCTCTGATGATAAATAAAGCTTTAAAAACTTAAATTACAAAACTTAGGCTTCTCAACCAAGCTTTTATAGAGAAAACAATTTCAAAGATAAATCTAGCTATTTACATGAAACAAAATAACTTAAAATACATTCACGGTCCTAATCCGCTTCTCTCTTCAACCAACTTCTCTTCATACATCCCATCTACCCAAAACAAGCACCATCATCCTAGTCATCATCATCAAAATCAATACCTAGAAAGAGAAACATAATGAGTCAAAGCCTAGTACACAGCAACACAACCACACACGAGATATCACACATACTTAACTAATGCAATGCAATAAACAACATTGATTATCTTGAATTAAGGTAAACCAAACAACACTAGAGCACTCATACTCCGAAACAAGTCTCTAGGAATCTGGGGGTCCTGAGTAACAGCAACTGCTCAGGGAGTTGATATAGGTAACCCGGATACTTATATCTCCTATGTCTAATCAAAAAAGAGAAAATAACTTCATCCAGGGTTTACAACTATTACACATCTCTATTTATCTCAGTCTATAATATAATATGGCTCAATCAGTCCCATAAATGTGAGTCATACTATATTACAACTCTCCAAGCCTAAATAGATGTTGTTTCGATATTGTTTTCCATATCGATAACTCGTTTAGCCACCTATGAATTGCCACATCATGGCATACCATTGCATCATCATAAGGGGGTAGCCTAAGCGCTTAACTACCGAGCCCGACTCTGAGTAAGGTTATTGCTCCTTGGACTGCATTCAATAACACAAGTACAAGCAATAATCATTTCTTATGTCAAATTTTAGTTTTAGTTCATCTAGAATGCCTGTCCTAACATACAACACGCAAGTTACTACATACCTTTTATGATGTCCACAATCCAAAAAGAATCAGAGGATAGATCAGCTATCCATAATATCTTTTCAAGAGATATAACTCATAAGCATTCAGACAAGTTAATCACTTACAGTATCTTTTCATTAATCATTCGTTTTAGGTTTTCATTTGAATAAACATGAAAATAGGAACCCCAACATGGCTGCAAAGATTGCCCTGCTTAGATGCAGACAGTTCTTCGTTGTCTATCAAATTATCTTTAATTAAACCTAGTTGTGGTCTAATATATTTTAGAAATTACATACTCCTTATTGTTTAAGATTTAGCCTAACATATTAATCTTGGTTAATTTTAGTTAGGTCTATATAAACTTAATCTTAGTCAAATTGATTAGACTTAATCAATCTAATTCGTTTTATATCTAAGGTTCATATTAGCTTAAGTCTATTTATTTACTCAACATTTTAAGTTACATTTGTATAGACTTAGCTTAACTTAACTAAGTTGATTAAACTTAATAGGTCTAATTCATTTTCTTTCATTAAGATTTATTAACCCATGTTGAACTTAAGATTATTTACTAAGTTCATTTTATATTTTGAAATTATGTTAACTCAAATTATTTATTAAACCTATTAATTAATTCATTCTTTAAATTAAACTAGCTTAATTCATCCCTAAATATACAAATACCAACTTATCATATCTATTATTCACTATTCATTTGTTTCATTTCATTATCATTTATTTATTTATTTATTTTGGATTTTTGAAGAACATGGGCAAGTGCACGGCTGTGCCCCAAGTCTTGCTTCAAGCATAGGAGAAACATAGCTAATACATTTTGATTAAATGTCTTGAACATTTAAAGATTAGAGACAAGCATAGCGAGATACATTTAGCCGTGTTCTTGTCATGCTTCCCTTAACATAATAAACATGCAAGAAATAGGAAGAAACACGGTAGAATAGGGGGTGCCGTGTTTCAATGGTATTGTTCTGGGAATGTTAATGTAAAACGAATCAGAGAGAAGCACAGCAAGATAAGGTGAGCCGTGTTTTTGCCATGTTTCTTCTCTGATGAATAAAAATGAAGAGCACGATTGAATATGGTATCTTGTGTTCCCCCGTGCTCATATTCGAAAACAAAGCATGTTCATTCCAACTCATTTTATCCACTTTTTTTTTTACATCATATTTCAACATATCACATCTCCAGCATACGAATTTACATTTATAGTTTGTAACACTTATACATTATTATTACATTCTATTTCATCAAATCATCTAATCCTTTCATGATCAAACCTAAGTCTAGTTTTAAAACACAAGTCCATATATTACTAATCTATCAATTTTATTACAATCCCTACTTACATCTAATTCTAATACATCATATGCATGCATATTCGACCATTAAAATAAAGAAAACAATAAACTTACATGTTTAGCCATTTTTAAGCTACCTGATCTTCTTTTCCTATCGTTAAAACTATCTTAAGCTTGTTTTCGATTTTCTTTTTTTTTTTCTATCTTTAATTTCTTCCTTAATCTTGTTGAGATTGAGATTTGAGGTTAGATTTGAAAAAAAAAAAAAAAGAAAGAGAGAAGAAAAAGGGAAAAGGAAAGGAAAGAAATGGGAAAGGAAAAGAATAAAACAGAAAATGAAAAAGGAAAAAGGAAAGAGAAAGAAAAAGATGAAGGTAAGGAAAATTAAAGATAATTTTAGAATAGGGTATTAGATTTAAACATTTCTGATAATTATATTAAGTATCATAAATAACTAGAAAATAATTTGAGAATCTATTTATTAGAAATTAATATCTTGATATAGAAATTTAGTTTAGAAGTTTAATTTACAAGAAACCAATATTTAAATTGAGTTTGGGTTTAAAACTGATATTTTCAATTAGGTAAATGAAATCAAAATTCATGGGGATTAAGGATATGGAAGCCAAAGTAAAAATCAAGGGTTTGAGAGTTTGCAAAACATTTAGAATTGAATGTTTAAGAGTTTAGGATTCAAAAATAAAGAAAATAGGTTATATTTAAGAAATTGAAAAAGATTTTGAAATTCAGTTTACCAAAATAGATAGAGAAAATAATTAAACATTTTCAAAGAGAATGTATAAAATCCCAAATCTCAATTTAATAGATTTTCTAACTTAATTATATGAAATTGTCTAGTTATTTTCTATTATTTACTTATTTTATTTGTTTAAACTATCTAAATTCATTTTCTAAACCAAGCATTAACTTTATTCACCTATTATACTACTCAATTGAACTATTTCTAATTTAGCTAGGTAAAGATTTGGGATATTTCAATAACAAATATATATATAAATATATAATTTATATATGATATATATAATACATACACATATATAAGTATATATAGATTATGTGTTAGTCCATATGTTATACATGTACATATATATAACATATAACTTATAAAATGTAATATATATATATGTATATATACATTGCATATACAACTTATATTTTTTATCAACGCTCTATTTATTTGACATTTATATAATATTTATAATTTCTAGAATATTAACTTATATTTTTTGACATGTATATATATGTATAAAAACAATAACTTATAAATAAAGTGATATATCATATAACTTATAATTATATATGTAAATTACAGCTTAACATATCAAATGTAATATATATGTATATATAACTTGTACATACAACTTATATATTTTACCAATGTGAAATACCCTAAATTTTCGTGTTTTGTTAATTAGATATTATTAAATGATTAGTATGAAAATATGGGTAATTTTGAACCATAATTTAAATTTAGTTTAGAGGTTGATTTTAAATGATTTAGGTTGTAGAATTTTGCAAATTATAGAATATAATTGGATAGTTTAGCATAATAGAATTAGTGAATGAATTTAATTGAAAATAGAGATTCTAAACCATAAATACACAATTTGACCTATTAAACCAATTTAACAAATTCAAATTATTCAATACTTTTCAACTATCAACTTGAATTCGATTCGTCAAGTTTAATCGCGTAAACTCGTAAACCTTCACTTTAACCATTTAAGCTTAAATTCAACTCCTTAAATTCTAGAAATTTAAAACTAAAATTTTCTTTCAAAAACCAATTCCTAAGCTCCTAAAATCCTAAATTGAAGTAGGATATTAATTTTCTTTTAATTAGATTTCCTAGATTCAATTTCTAATGCCAATTAGCTATTTTTCTTTCTTTACTTCCTAAATTCAATTCTAATGCCTAAAACTCACAATCTAAAAGGCTAATTCATGGCATCAAAAGTCAAGCCCGTTAGCATAAACCAAGCCAATATTCAAGAAGTCTATAAATGAAAGATTATACCCATTAAATCAAAGCCCATGGCATTAAGCTTATGAGAGCATGCATTTATCATGTCACCAATACACACCTTATAATTTCCTAAATTCCAGAGCATTCTAACCTTATGAAAAGATCAAAATATCCTCAATTATTCAAGCAAAAGTACCAAAATGTCCATAACCTTAATGAAAATTACAAAACATAAAATATATTATATAAATATAGAGTTCAAAAAACCCTAATTTCCATTCCATTTGTAGCAGTCCCCAAACCCTAAAAATTCTTAAGAAAGCTCTCTCTAAAATACACCAAAAATCCTACAAAAATACAATAATAATCCCTCATCAAGACAAGCTTCTAATGGATTAGGAAATCTATTCTTTTTCCATCATTAAACCATTCAATTTCTTCCCTAAAATCTAATCTCTACTTCAATTGATTCTTACGTGAAATTTGAAGACAAAACCAAGGATTAAATTGGGGAATATCATTAGAAGAATCATCATCCTCTTGAAGTAGTAGTAGTAGTAGAGATTCCTAGGGTTTATTTGCTAAACCAAGTAAGTAATTATAATTAATATGTTTGATTATGTTAATAACATATATGTTCATGTAAATTACTAAAAACAAACTTAGATCTAAGTATTGATTAATATATGTATATGTATGCATGAAAACTAGAATGAGCATGTGTATATCTATGTTATAATAGTTATTGATTATTGAAATTATAGTATGTTTATATATATATGCATGTTGAAATATGTATATAAATGTATGATTATGATGGATTAATGTGTTTTATTGAGATGAAATTGAAATACCTAAAACCTTCATCTAGTTAAATTAGAGATGGTTTAATTGAATAATATAATAGATAGTTAATTGTGAATATAATTTAAATAGTTTAAATAAATAGAAGGAATAAATAATAGAACGTGATTAGATTTTGTGTATAATTAAATTAGTGAATAAGTTAAATTGAGATTTGAGATTTTTAAATATTCTTTTGAAAATGTCTATTTTCTACAATTATCAATTTTAAAAATCAAATTATCCAATTTATCTCAAACATGAATTTGAATTACTTTCTTATAATTTCAAATCTCTAAACCCCTAAGTAAACAACTTGAAGGTTTGATAAATTCTTTAAAACCCTTAAACTTTATTTAACTTTCATTTTGTAAAATATTTATAATTTTTTAAATCGATTACTTGTTTAAAAACCCGAATTAAATATCTGATTTTCATACATTAAACTTTTGAAGTGTGTTTTTAAACAAATCGTAAATTTCTAATATATATTTTCTAATTATTTACGATTCTTAATATAATCATCATAAAGGTTTAAATCTAATATCTATTCTAAAAATATCTTTAATTTTCCTTATTCTTATCTTTTTCTTTCCTTTTCCCTTTTTCATTTTGTGTTCTTTTCTTTTCCTTTTCTTGTTTCTTTCTACTCCTTCTTTTCTTCTCTCTTTTCCTTCATTAAATTCAATCTCAATCTCAAAGAGATCTTAAAAGAAATTAAAGTTAGAAAAGAAGATAGACGATGGCAGATGGAAACAAAATTAGGGTAGCTCTAACAACACAAAAATGAAGATCAAGAAGTCCATGTTTGCAAAATAATATAAGCTAAGTTGTTTTCTTATTTGAGTTGTTTTATATGCATGTGTTTGATGAATTATTGCTAATTATATATAGGATTTAAATTAAAGTATATAATATATGAATTGTGTATCAAAACCTAGGTTGTGTAAGCATGTTAGACCTAGGATTAATGAAATAGCCTAACTTTCTTGCATCATTAAATTTAATATATATATATGTTGATTTAATTAAATTAAGAAATTTTGTTTAATGATTAGTTAAATAGAATTTGATGTGTTAGTGTGATTTAATATTTGTATTGCTTGTTTGTTTTATTTTAAGCCAATTTCAAATCCAAACATAGCATATTTTGGAACCCCTAAACTAAGCTCAATTATAATTAATTTCAAGTAACTAAAGCCAAGCAATCCATAGCTCAAGCCCATGTTCTCTTATCTTCTAAACTCTTCCATAATACCCCTAAAAGTCAAAAAGTAAGCAAAAACATCATAATCCAAAATAGACCCAATCTCCATCATCTCTCTATCTGTTTCTTCTATCTCCCAAGCCCAAACAAATTCAAATTTCATCCATTAAAATTTCTTCTAAATCATCACAAATAAGATTCAATGCTAGGAAGCAGATAGAAGATCAAGAGAAGTGGGAATCAAGTTAAGAAAGTAGTAAAAACAAACTTGATTGCTAGAGGTAGCTAAATAAGTAAGAAAAGTTTATTTCTTGTTTGTTTTGTTTAAGCATAGTTTTGATTGATGTGATGTTAGATAGGAATATAACTTTGTTTAAGATGAATACGTGATATACCAACATGTATGTTGAGCTAGGTATGCAAATACAAATATGTATCATACGTGTTTGATGAAATGAAATATGAAGCTTATGATGATATAATGCATATATGGATGTTGTTGATGATAAGTGAGAACTTGAATGATTGAAATAATAATAGAGTTTACTATGCATAAATGATGAGATCATATTTTTAAGTTAAGTTTGCTGTGTATATATAAATGTAAAATGGATTTATGTGAGAAAGTGAGCTTGATGATGTTTAATATTGTGTTTATAGACTAGTTTTGGCATGTTTTTAGAAACACCTAAGAGTTTAGTAAAGATTTAGAGGATATAAGGCTTCAAAAATTTCAAAACAAGTACATAGGTGATTACCTTGTTCATCATGGGCGTAATTGAGGCCATTATCCTCTTGGATTGCATTCCCTGTTGAGTATGGCCATTACTTGGCCCATTATCTCCTATGGCTGTTTTAAAAAGCTTAATACGGCCTAGATTACTACCATTGCAAGGGTCGCTATCTCCTTTGTGTGGCTTTTTAAAGGTAGATTATGATTGTAATGAAGCCGTTATCTCCTTGAGTTGTTTTTAGAAAAATTTTTATAAAGCTTGTTACGGGTGTATTCTTCATCACGATCTATATCACGGCTGTAATAGGGGGCATTATCTCCAATCATCATTAACACCATTATCACCAACATCATCATCATCAACATCCAAACCATCATCATCACATCAAAACAGCACCTACACAGAAGATAACAACAATAATAATGAGCTGAAGCTCAATACACAGTAATATAAGCACACATGAGATGTCACACATGCTTAATCTAAATGCAATGCATCAAACAATAAGTTATTATCTTTCCTTTAAAGTAAACAAATCAATACTGGAGCATCACACTCCATTGTTTGTCAAATTATCTCTTTTCTCTTTGTTTATAGTCATTTATTACAAAAACATTATCATAAAAACTTTTTAAAAACACTCATTTCTCAAACAATCATACATTTGAAACAACATATTCCCCATATTATTTACGATTTATCCTAACATATTGGTCTAAGCCAATTACAAATTATGAAGCCTATTATCATAATCTTAATCAAGATAATTGGAATTAGTCATTAAATCAATTATTAACTCAATGTGATTAAAATTAATCAATCTAACTCATTTTAGTTCGTTTAGACTGATTAAGCCAAGTTAAACTTATGTCAATTAACTAAGTTCATTTATAATTAACTTCTATGTTTATTCAAATTGGTCATTAATCTAAAATCCACTTAATTTATTCTTAATTATATAAATTAACTAACATATTACATCCTACATTTATCTAGTCTTATTTAAAATTTCATTTTAAAGAACTAATTCTAGGTAGATTTCCCAGTTACTGAGTTTCAATCTTAAAACAATCATAACTAACTCCTTTTAACTCCGATTTTCGAATATAAATAGTATATTTATACCTAATTTGAATGCACTATCCATTTCAAAGGTTATTTTTAACCTTTAAGATCATTTAGGTCTTGGGATTCAAGGATCATAGTCATGACTCAAGGCATGATTAACCATCACGGTCATAATCACGCCCATGATTCTTGGATTTTGAAATTTTTGACCAATTTGAGGCTACTAAGGGATGGATCACAGCCATGATTAATAAAATTATTTTAATATGCTTTGAATCATGCCCATGACTTTAAGATTTTAAAGTTTAAAAACAACCCGAGGCAAGCAAGAGCTAAATCATGCCTGTAATTAATGGATAGTTTTCAAAACAAAGCTACTAGGTCAAAAATCACATCGTGATTGTGAAAAATTATCCAACCCAAGCCTACCAAAGCCTCAATCACACTTAGATTGACCCCTTGCCCACTTTCACAAATTTTCTTGTTTCTTTTTCTTAATTTTAACTACTAGTTTACTTGTTTCATATTCAAAACTCAGCCTACAACACCTTAATAATAGCAAAAAAGCTTAAAGCTACAACTTACAACATCCATATACATATTATTACTTCATGTTTCATCAAATCATTTCATGAATCATATAGCATATTCATGTTCATATATCTTTTGTTTTCCCAATTTTATCATAAACCTTACTTATTTCTAGTTTTAGATTATCAAATACTTGCATAAACCACAAATCAAACAAAGAAAATAACGATACTTATGTTTTAGCAAGCACATACGTTTGATCTTCTCCACTACTTCTTCTCCTTAGATGTTGAACTACTTCTAGCTTGTTCTTCATCTTTTATCTTGTTTCCTTACTTTGATTTCTTCTTTAATCTTGTTGGCATTGAGTTTAGGTGTTGATATGCAAGAGAAAATGAAGAGAAGAAGAAAAGGAAAAGAAGAAGAAGAGAAAACGTAAGAAAGAAAGGAAGGAAAAGAGGAAAAGAAAGGGAAAAAGGAAAGCAACAAAAAGAGAAGGAAAAAGGGAAGGAAATATAAGAATAAAAATAATTATGAGTAAAGCCTTTAACTTAAACTTTTTAGATGATTTTCTTTAGTTCTGAAAGTGTTTAGGAAATAATTTCTGAATTGATAGGTTAGAATTAAGAACTTAAAATAAAAATTTAATTTAGGAACTTACTTTAGATCAAATTGATATTCAAATTGTGCTCAGCTTAATATCTGATATTTTAAATCAAGCAAATGAACTCAAATCTATGAGGATCTAGAGATTGGAATTTAGACTAGAATTTAGCAATTCAGGAAACCACTAAACATTTAAACAACATTTTTAGGGGTTTAGGAATTCAAAATCTCAAATTTTAACTTAAATATATTACTAACTTAATTATGTCAACTTATCTAATTACATCCTATAATTTGCTTAATTCATTTAATCTATCTAAACTCAATTTCTAACTTAGGTTATGGTTTGGGGTATTTCAATAATTTATGCTGTAACTGGAATTTTATTACTCTAGGTGATAGGCAAGCTTTCAAGAGTTTGGTTAAATCTCAAATAATCAATTTTAATATTAATTCGAAGCATCGATTTAGTTCAAATGAAAATATATGTGCAATTTTCAATCTATTGTTTTTAGCATCTCTTGATGTCAAGAGCCTGTTAGGACATTTGGTTAAATGTTCAATTAGTTCATTAATTTAGCTTCTTGATTAAAGCATTCAATTGCTTAACTTAGGAAAAGCTCACAATATAGTATTTAGTAACAAGCACCATTTGGGATACAACTTGAAATTTTATTGATTGTCTTTTATTATTGCACATGCATTCAATAAGCTTTACCAGTAATTAATTGCACTTTTGAAAGAGACAAACACGAGTATTTCACCTATTATCAATTGCCTAGTAGTCTAGTGGTATCTTCCTTGGTTTCTCATGTAATAGGTTCTAGGTTTGAATCCTCTGTTTTTAACTGGCAAAAAAAAAAGTATTTCACCTATCTTTAGAAGAGATAATAATCCGTGAGAACATGAGAAATCATTTGTTCGAAATTAAAAGTCATTTGCCTCAAGCTTGGAAACTATTTACCTTAAATTTTGAAGACATTGCATTAATAGAAGAAAATTAGAGCCATAAAAATCGAAATATTACCTCTAAATAGTAATGTGGTTCAATAGTTAAGCCTCCAAGAGTAATTCATATAAATCAAAAGAATTTCCAAACATGGCTCAAATAGTTCCAAAGATTCTTTTAAATAAATTTAGTGTGTTATAACATAACTAAAGTCATCAAAACAATCATAAAATAATATAAAAGTGATCAATAACAATTTAATTCATTTAATTATAATCCAAACAAGTACAAGTAACAAACAATAATAGCAATGTACTTGGTGTCTGCACACACCAATTATTGAAACCTTAACATAACATAATTAATTTTTTATTACAAGAAAGATTGGTTTTCTAAAATCTTTTTTTTTTCTAGTTTAATTCAATTTCTAATCTAATTTTTAAAATTTTATGAGTCAAACTGTAACAAGGGTATACATAGGTTAACCTAGTTTTTTTTTTTTTTTTTTTTTGAACATAAATAGGTTAACCTAGTTGAATTTTGTTAACTAAGGGTATATGCTAACTAAGGGTATATGCTAGTTTCTCTTTATTTTCTGTTTCAATTTTTAACACTCCGATTTTATAATTCTTATTAAAACCCATAACTTCTCATATTGCTCATCAATTGTCTAATTCAATAGAAATGCTTACAAATGAGAGTTTGAGTATTATGAAGGTTTATGTTGGTCCTAATTATATAATAGAAGAGGTAGGGGTTGAATCGATTACTTTGAAAATTAAAACTTTTTCAGTCAAGTCCATAAAGCCATTGATTACTTATGAGGCTAGGCAAAAAAACTAACTAAACCGAGAAACCGAACCAAAACCAAAAAATCAATAAAAAATATGGTTAATCAGTCTATTGGTCTCAGTGTAAGTTTATGATTTTAAATTTGTTTAATTATCGGTTTTCAGTTTCGATTTGTAACCGTAAAAAATCGATGGATAACAGTTAACCGATTTCTATAAATATATATTATTATGTACAATACATTTATTAAAAAATATAAATAAGATTAAACATAAGTTTCAAAAACTTTAGGATTAAACTTTACTCTCTGCCTATTGCTCTCTGCATCGCCTTGTCTCTATACTCCTCCCACACTCCTCACCTCAGTCTCCCTCCTTTGTAGCATTTAGATCTCGTCGTCGTTAGGCTCTAGCTCATCGTCACCAACTCATGGTCTCCAGGTCATCGTTGCCAACTCATCGTCATCTTCAACTCGTCGTCTTCTTCGGGTCGTCGTCGCCAGCTTGTCATTATCTTCAGGTGGTTGTCACCAGCTCATCGTCATCTTCAGCTCATCGTCTCCTTTAGGTCATCGTCGCCAGCTTGTCGCCGTCTTCAGGTCATCATCTCAAGCTCGTCATCTTCACGTCTTTATCATCTTGAGGTTGTCATCTCTAGCTTGTCTTCAGGTCATCAGATCGACTTCTTCATCCTCTACGTCTGGTCGTTGTCAACAGGATTAGAAGATTTCGACTTTATTTAGAGGTCATTTTCTTTTCCTCTTGTTCACATCTCCCTTCTACATTTCAAGTAAGCACATGAATGGGTGATATATGCTTTCATGATTAGATTATGTTTTGGGGACTTTGATCTATGATTATTGTCTGTTCAATGGGGATGGATGGTAGGTGGCTTCACTTTCAAAAAAGTTATAGGTGTGCTTGCCAATTATCCGAATTGTACTTGTAATGGAAAATTATATATATATCTACGTCAGATTATCTATAAATCATGTATTTTTCAAGATATGTGGGATGCATGTAAAATAGTAATCGGTGTTATCAAAGCAAAAGTTTAATATATATGATTTATAAAAACTTGCTGCACTTATAAATTATATACTAGCAAGTATCTTATATGTGTGTACAAATTAGATATGATGATATAATATAATTTATAATATACAAAAATTATAGAATTAAATTATTCATAGAACCAATGATTTTGGGAAAAGATTTATATAGATGGTATTAAAATGCTTGAAGAAAAGAAAAGAACATATAATTACAATAGCATATCATAAAAGCTTTTATTATAATAACCTAACTATTTGTTGACTTGTTGTAGATGTTTAGCACTAGAGATAATGAAAAAGCTATTGATTCTACTTCTAATGATGTCCCTATAGCTTCAACCAATGAGAATGTGAGCTTTCAACCTGCTAATTCAAAGGTACGTGAGAGAAAGTCTTGGGTTTGGGAATATTTTGACAAGAATGATGATATTATTGATCCTAGAGCTACATGTAAATATTACACCAAGTCTTCTATTTATCCGTCCGATAGTGGTACAAGTTGTTTGAGTAATCATCTGATTTGGTGTAAAAAGTACCCTTGCAATGTTGACAAGAGTCAAAAAACCTTATGTTTATAAGATATACCTAAAGTTGATAAAGGGACTTATGAAAATGTGCTTGCCAGTTGGAAGTTTGATCAAGAAGAATGTCAGAGATATCTTGCTCGAATGATTATTGTTGATGAGTTTTCTTTTAATTTTGTGGAACATGAGGGGTCTTGTGATTTTTGTCAAGTAATGCAACCTCGTTTTCAAATACCTTCTTGTAGAACTATAGGAAGAGATTGCTATAATACTTACAAGGAGGAAATGAGAAAATTGAAAAAGTATTTTAAGAAAATGTCTTCAAGAATTTGTCTTACTACTAATACATGGACATCCATTCAAAACTTGTCATATATGTTTCTTACTACTCACTTCATTGATGATGATTGGAATATGCATAAAAGAATTATTTCTTTTTGTCCTATTGCTGGTCATTCTGGGGAGGTAATTGGCATGGCTTTTAAGAGGTGTTTGCTTAATTAGGGAATTGATAGGGTGTTTACTGTAACTGTTGATAATGCATCTTTAAATGATGTGGGTCTACAATATTTGAAAAGAAGACTAAATAGTTGGAAGGGAACTGTCTTAGGGCATAAGCATTTGCATATGAGATGTGTTGCACATATTTTGAATTTGGTTGTGAAAGATGGTTTGTGTGAAATAAATGATACTGTTGTGAGAATTAGACATGTAGTGAAGTATGTAAAATCTTCTCCTTCTAGAAACCAAAAGTTTAAGAATTGTGTAGAAAATGAGAAAATTGATGGTAAGAGTCATTTATGCTTAGATGTGAGACTAGGTGGAACTCAACATATTTAATGTTGGAGGCAGCCTTGAAATTTGAAAAGGATTTTGATTTGTTAGAGATCACTAATAGTAAGTATTATATGGAACTTGCTATGAAGAAAGGCACTCCGACTTTTGAGGATTGGGAATATGCCAGGTTATGTTGCTTTTTCTCAAGAATTTTTATGACACTACCTTAAGCTTTTCTGGTATACTTGATGTCACTAGTAATGAATATATGAAGAAAATTTATGGTCTTGGCATGATGATATCTGATATGATTGAAAAAGGAAAAGATCCTAGTTTGAAAGCTATGGCTATTAGAATGAAGAAATATGACAAATAATGGGCAAATATTGATAATATCAATGTTTTATTGTTTGTTGCGTTGATTCTTGATCCTAGATGCAAACTGAGATATGTTGACTATATGGTTGGTTTTATGATGTGAATGTTGCAAGCAAATTAAAAGAAAAGGTGAGAGTTTTTTTGGAATCTCTGTTTGAATCATACAATGATTCCAAACTTACATCTAGTATCCAGACAAGTGGAGAACAACAAGAAGTAGACTTACCTATAGCAATTGATGAATATCAAGATGTAGGCCAATATCTAAATGATAAGTACTTAAAACATGGTGGGATTGAAGGAAGTGAGGATTTAAAGAATGAACTGGAAAAATATTTACATGCTGATTGTGAGCAGAAGGTGCCTTCTTTTGATACACTAGGTTGGTGGAAAACAAATGCATCTAGTGCCCAACAATTTCTTTGGTAGCAAGAGATGTGTTAGCTATTCCTGTGTCTACGGTTGCTAGTGAATCGACTTTTAGCACTGGAGGTCATGTGCTTGATTCATTTCTTAGTTCTCTTACACTTAGACTTGTAGAAGCTCTAATTTATGGGCAAAATTGGTTGAGGAATTCAAGTCAATCCATATTTCTTGAGCATATATTAGAACAATTGGAGTCAGTATCCATAGGTAAATTTATTTCTACTTTCTATATATTTTTGTTCTTTTAATTAACCTTTTACTTATATATTGACATTCTTTTTTTTTTTCCACCTTATTTTATTTTACGTAGAAAAATCTGCATTACTAAAGATCATCCTCTTTGCACAATTGAGAATTGAGAAAAGAGTGTAAGTTAGTTTCTATAAATTTTTTTTTTTTTTAGAAACACATGTTAAAATTTGTTCAAATGGTTTAAAGCGTTAGTTCTTAATTGCAGATCATGTCATTGTGCCATGGATATTGTTTGTGTGGAATCAAAAAGATGAAGATGGATCCTTTAGTGGTTTTATCACATCCTTTGGCGTGATTTCTTTAAATGATTACATTATGTTTAGGGCATGTTTGTGATTCGAACAATTTTATTTTAATTATTATGTTATTGTTGTGTTTTACTAGCAATTTGCATGTTTTTATCGAACATTACTTGAATAATGGAACAATCAATGGCATTAAGAGAAGGTTTTAATTTTTTATGAACCCATTCATAATTAACCGTAATTTTTAGTTAACCATTATGTTAAATGGTTAAAAATCGAAAACCAAAATATTAACCGAAAAAAATGGTTAACGTTAAGTAATTAACCGTTCATAATGGACCGGTTTAGGTTTCGCATTTTAAAAAACTATTATAATGTTAGGTTCAAAAAATGGGATCATGAACTAGTTAATCGTCCATGCCCACCCCTAACACTTATATTAACTTTGCATGAAAAAGACATATGCAATATAGGTATTTGTACAACAATAATTAAATGCGCAAAATTAAATACAGTGAGGGAAGAAAAGCTAAGACAAGCAATACAAAGTGGTTTTGCCTTATACCTACGTTGTCATGCCCTATGGTACCCTAGTAGTAGCATACAGTTTATGATACTATCTAATGCCTAAAAATTTATATTTAGAAAGGTTGATTGACATCAGAAGAGATCATACATGTATGCTATTACTAATATTACCTTGAAAGATGACATGCTTTTATAAAACAAGATCTTTTTGGCTGCTCCGATAAGGATGATAAATACATATAAGATATGTCAATCTATAAAAGAACTACTATGTCAACTATTTGAATAATAAAATTATTATAGACCATAACTATTGTGTTTGGTTTTAAAACAAAACTATTACTTAGAAATATTCTTTATCAACTACGAATAGACAGATGTCCTATCCTTAATCCCAAAATCATTCAAGCCTTGAACTTATCAATGCTAGATTTTGGGATGAGACTAGCCAAGGATGTAGAATCATCCTGAAAAAGCTATATGAATGTGAGCATAAACTATAGCTCAGTGAATAACCAGAGATATCACACACAAGCAAGTTATCAACCTGATTATTAGCAATCAAATGTTATGCAGCAATCATTCATATGTTCAATTACAAGCTTGGACAATCTGGAATCCAAATAGGATAAAGATTTACGCCATCTCATCAGGGTTGAAGAACCTAACTGGGCAACACCTTAATGACCCATATACCCAGAAGAAACTAAACATATAGGAAATACAACTATACTCATTTTAATTGTCACTTTAATTTAAATATATCTTACATTTACTTCCTATGTCAGTTATAGGCGGCGTCCTTCATTTACCACTTAGTTTTCATGGAACCATACAAAATAAAGATAATCTTGTGTATAACTAAGAAAATATCATCTAGAAAAACCAAGCATTACTAGAGAATTAAAACACCAACACGTAGTAGGCTATCACACTGTTCATGCATTTATGTAGTTCGCGAATGTATGTCAAATTAATGTTTAAAGCTAAATAGTCATTGTTTCATTTCTAAGTGATCAAGTATTATACAGACACTCAAATTCATGTATCAAACAAGTTTACCACTAGGGCTGTAAATGAGTCGAACTGAGCTTTTAAAGGCTTGGGCTCGGCTCGTTTAAAATTTAGCAAGCTCAAGCAAGCTGAGTTTTTTAACGAGCTTGAAATTGAGGCTCAAGATCAGCTTGTTTGTGAAACGAACTCGAGCCGAGCCGAGTCGAGCTTTTTATCAAGCCTAACGGGCTTTTATCGAGTCTGAAATTTAAGTCCAAGCTCAACTCATTTAGATAACTCGTTTTCTATTTTTTCAAATCCAAAATATAATATATAAGTGTTGCTATAATATATATACATAATTATTAAATAGAAATTAGTTTTTATTGTTTTTATTATGTAGTTATAGATAACATATCATGCATAAAAAAAATTCACAAATTTGCCAACAAGCTATCAACAAGCCTAGTCACGAGTTTGTTCATGAGCCTAAACAAGCTTATTCATGAACCAGCTTGCTAACCTAAATCAAAGCTTAAGCTTAGCTCGTTTAGATAAACAAGCTTTACTTTGGGCTTGAGTCGGGCTCGGCTCGTTTACTAATCGAGCTCGAGTAACTCACAAATAGCTCGGTATATTTGTAGCCCTATTTACCACAATACTATCATTATCACTTTCATTATTGTAATCTTTATACCAATACAGTCATCATACAACATACATTATCCCAACCCCACAAAAATAGCAAATTTGTTATATGCATTATTTCAATATCATAACTATGCTACAAACACAAACAATGTAATAAAACTGAGTTACTCACCTACTCATTGTGGTTAGTCATAATAATCTTCTAGGAAATCTATAATTTGATTAGAATCACCTAATAGATAAATAAAATATTCACTAATCAAATAAGTAACTATGTGGATAATTCCTAATGAGTGCCTAAGTGTCTTAAAATCAGTTTTTATTCTTTGTAAAACTGCTTTATCATTTCTAATATGATTTTGGCTTATAACTAATCATTTTGAAGCTTATAGAATACTTTATTTTTTATAATATATCAGCAAAATTGGAGTAAATAATTTTTCTCATAAAAATTGACCTAAATAATTATAAATACTTGTTTTTATCGCGTAATTTTTAACTAAACCTATATTACTCATTTTAACTCAAATTTTTACATATAAATAAGCGTTAAAAAGCTTGTTTTGCATATTATATACTAGTTATTTAGTTTGTTTACTTTGTAATTTATATTTCCTTATTTTATGAATTTCTATAACTATTATAGGATTTTTCTACGTCTTGTTTTGTTTAATAATTTTATTATTGAGCTCTTATTAATTATATGGGTCTTTTAGTGTAATAAATATTTATTATTATTTATTTTTATTTCACTTGTCTTGATTTTAAGTCAATACTTACATTTCTATTTATAGTGTTCTCATTATTCCAAATTTTTATAATTTAACTAGTTCGTTTATGCCTTCTCTGATAGTATGTTTTCTATTATTGTTTACTTTGTTTGTCAACATTATCTATTTATGTAGATTAAAATTTCTATTATTTATGCAGTCATATCTATACTCTAATTACTAGTATGTTTTTCTAGTGATTTTCTGAATTCATATAGGTTCCATTCTATATTTTAAATTATGGTTTGCTCCCGTAAGTTTATTTTTTATTGAAACTTTAAGATTAATGCCTTAGGATCATTCTAGTCTATTTAGATCTTCCATTTTTGTTTCTATCACTTATCATTATTTTAGGATATCTAGATGGTATGACTTTTCACTATGACTTCTTAATGTTCGTAGGGTTAATATTTCTTATAGGTATTCAAATGTTCATGTTGGCTAAGTTTTACTATCTAAATGATGTCGTAAACATATTTTACTAAATTTAAACTAGGTTAGACTATGGAATATGCATGGGAATCATATTTATATGGTGGCTAAAATCTAGGGTATGGGTTTCCTAAAATTAAATTTAGTTCTTCCATAGTATCCTTTGCTATATAATGTTTAGCCTAACTAAAATAAATATCAAGTGCTATTAAATGTACAAAGCATTGTTTCTCATAAGCTGTAAGAAGACTAAATATATAGAGCTTCTAAAATAAGTCAACACTTAAAATTTTTCCTAATTTCTACACATAAATGAAATATATAAGTTATAAGATAGGTTAGGTATTACCTTTGTTAGGTATAGCGTAAGGTGACAACTCCTTCCCCCCCACCCCACCCACCATCCCCCTCCTCCCCCCCCCCCCCCCCCCCCCCCCCAATCCTCTTTTTCTCTTCTAGTGCAACAACATGGAGATAAGTTATCAAAATTTTAAAGACACACTATATTAGTCAATATACCTTTTGTCTTTGACTATGACCTTGTTGATGCTTTTGGGTGCCTTGTTTTTATCTTGGAGGTCTTGGTGGAAGGATGAAAATTCTTTACTTTAGTTTTGTTTGTGTTATCACTTATTTGTGCTTGTGGGTCATGGTGGCTTCAAGAGGAAATTGATGTAGATTTTGTTTTGTGTAGGGATGGGTTTCACAAAAATTTGGAGTTTAGTGACATGGTATTTGTTTCAAGTTTGACTCTCATATGTGAAAGGGATGTTAGATCATGGTTATCTTTTGGGGAGAAATTTATTGTTTTGTTTGTGTTTCTTATATATAAGTTTTTTTTTTTTGGTTTATAGATGTGGGATATAAGGGTTGTTTTACAAGTGAAAAAGAAAAAAAGAGCAGAAGGAAAGTAAAATAAATTGACAAGTCTAATTCCTCAAGTTCTATTTGTCCTTATAATTCTCGATAAAGCTTAGACTAATCCTCTACATGTTACATTTGAGTCACCAAGCTTTATTAAATGTTAGGTTTGTTTGGTTGTATATTATTGGTCAAGGTCACTTTCATGTTGACTTATGGGGTTAACTTGTTCCAACTCATGAAGCAAGGATACGAGGAAAATTTGTCTAAGGAGCAGCCGGTCATGTGTCCCCGTTCTTTACTCTATGTAATAGATTTTTACTTGTAAGACAATTTTATAATTAAATACCTAGCTTATTTCATCATATACTAAACTAAGCGCGTATAATTTTATCAGTTATATGGGAGTTTTAATCCAAAAAAAATTATTTAAGGTTTTAAAATATTACTAGATTATTTTGTAGTTCAAATTTTGAGTTTAATGTTTACGCGATTGAGGATTTTTAGAGTTTTGTCCTACACGATTAGAGTTTTAGGGCCCAATAGGCCAAATTAGATTTAGTACCTATAGACTCCAAATTTCCTAACTAGAATTATGGTGAATTCCAAATTTTTATTTGAGGTCTAGATTTGCAGTTATAAATCTATTGTGGTTTTCTATTACGTATTTATAACCCTAGTTATTCATCTTTAAATTGTTGTTTTTAATCAATATACTTTATTAGTTATTAGCCTTCTAGTGTACTTGAAATCTAAGGTTACTTATACTTATATCCACAATTTTCAACTCAGGTTATGAAATCTTGTCTTTGGTATCCTTTAATATTTAGAAATTTTCTGTTCAGGGTTTTAGGTTATAAATAGACTCGTGATACTTTAAATTTTCTAGCGAGGGCTTTTATTGGGTCTTAAATCCAGTATCTATCATGCATTTGCTATTCTATTCATTTTACTATTTTAAAAATTTTCGAGGTTCACATACTTCACTCTTCCAACTCCAAGTGAGGGACCTAGTAATCCACATAGATATGTTCCACTAATCCAATCAATGCTCGATTACAAATAGTACACAACTCATTCTACTGAGCCTCCCTAGCTTCACCTTAAGCTATCACTAATTATAGAGTCCATTTGTATTATAACTCAAATGAAGGACATATGACAATTCCTTCTTTAAATAATAGAATGAGCAAAGATCAAATAAAGTTGTAGCAAGAAGAGAGTGCACAAAATCATATCAAAGTTTGCAGTGTAACGTTTCTTTTTTCTTTTTCTTTTTCTTTTTTTTTTTTTTTGTAGAGCAATGTTTTTTCTGTATATATTGATTTATATTCTTTAGATGTATATGTTTCAAGTATGCAACGATTACGTTCTGTTGTTGTTGGATATTTGGATGAACTTCCTTATTATAAAGACCCAACGTGTCCTACATCAAAATTCAGACATGCCAAATCCCCAACCACATATAATATCTTAAAGTATTACACGCTCAGACTTCCTTAAAAAAAATGTTTATATCGAACATTGCTAACCAGTTTTAAATTTGTGTAGTGAGGTTACTGCAGCTGGCCGATCACGTGAGATAGGCATGGCGGTTGACTTAGAGAAGTCCTGAACTAATGACATGTGTAGGATGTCGTAGAGAGAGGCGTGGGAGAAAGAATAGGTCAACTCAGTTTCTCAAGTGTGCAAGTATGACAGAAGATCAAATCAGATCAATTCGATCGTTCTTGACTCGTTCTTCGTAGAATAGGTGCTTTGATTTTTTTTTTTTTTAAAGATGTTTCAATAGAGTTTCTATGTTGTTTTCAATCTTAGTCATGCGCAGAATTCTCTCTTGAATGAAATGAGCAACCTCCAATTTATAGATGTTGGAAACTGATGCTAGCATTTGGATCATTCATAAGGATGTGACGATTGAAATTGAAGCCTTCTTTTCTTCAGTAATGGGCTGGGCTTGCAAATAGGCTTGAAAAGAGCCTAAGTACTTTTATAATATAAAAGCCCATTATTTATTTAAGATAGCCTTTTTCAGTATAAAAGGGCTTAAGACTTATTTTAGTTAAATAAAGCTTAAATTATCCTAGGAATATATTTTGGGAGTTTACTTTGCGCACATGAGAAAAACCAAATTAGGTCAAAAGCGGAATGAACCGATCCAATAATCTTTGTTCTGAGCCTACCAAACCAAGTCTCCCTATGACATTCCTCATTAGAATTGATATTCTAAGCCTAGAAGATCGGCCCATGGCATTAAATTAGGCCAAAGCCCAATTACTAAAATGCCCTCTACAAAATTCATAAATCGTTTCGTTAGATCCTGAAGACAACCGAATTTGTAATGAGAATGCAATTTTAATAAAAACATTTCTAACTTCCACTCCTACAAATGTGGATCAACTTTCATAAAACAAAGCCATACCATCAAGTATCTTATATACCTTTTATGATGATCTAACAAAGCTTTAAGACTCATTACAAAACACATGGGCTTCTCAACTAAGGCCTTAAGGGAAAAAAATACAAACTTTAAAAGATAAATCTAGCTCTTTATATAATAACAAAACAAAATAATATCCATAGTCCTAACCGCCCCATACTCCCAAACCAAACATCATCAAAAACACCATCATCATCCACATCATCTTCATCAAATCATCAACATCATCACCAATCAAAACATGGAAAGAAAGAATAATAAGTCGAAGCCCAGTACACAGTAACACAAGCATACATGAGATGACATACAAGCTTAAGCTAGTGCAGTTCAACAATAACAAGTTATTATCTTTTAAATAAAGTAAACAAATCAACACTGAAGCACTCACACTTCGAAACAATCTCCAGGAACCCAGGGATCCTGAGTAGCAACAGATGCTCAGAAAATTGATATGCTTGAATATCTATGTCTCCTATATCTAAGTGAAAAAGAAAATAGCATCATCTGGGATTCACAACCGTTACACATCTCTACTCATCTCAGTCCATAACATTAGTTAATTCAATCTGTCTCATAAAAATGAACTAAAACATGGTACTTTACCCTAAGATTTAGTATACGTCATTCCGATATCGTTTGCCCCATTGACTATCCGCTGAGCCACTTATAAATGTCATTGTATCAGGATAGGTGTGGCTTAAGCGCTTAAACTACAGTACCTGTCTCCGGACAAGGTTTCCGCTCCACAAACTAGATTCAATGACACAAGCACAAGCAACACCCAACTATTAGGTCGTCTTTAAGTTTTGTTTCCATTTAATATGCCTATCTAGCAAACAACAAACATGTTACTACATACCTTTCATATTTGAAATCCAATCAGAAATAGAAGGTAGGCTAGGAGCTATCTCAGAGATAAATCATATATCCATATCTATTCAAGAAATAACTCATATAAGTGATTCCTGCAAATGCATATATCAAAATTAAGCGGATTGTACTAGTAAATATACTGGATCGAATGAAGTAATATAATGATGAGCAAGGTATCATTCTAACAAGGATCACTTAAATAGTAAACGATTATTAGATTCTATTATTCTCCAGGCAATTGAAAATTGAGATAATTAAGTAATTCACTAATGCTAATCTAGATTATCACTATCAATGAGAGCAAAAGAGTGTTTTCAAAAGAGATATATTAATTGAATGTGGGAAAAACAGAATTACCCTAGTTTCACTAATCAAATTGCCATCCTGTCATAATAACAATTACCTTTGTGGATATTCATATGAAATTATCAAGAATCTTAATTCTTATGCAAGTATCAAAATTATTTAAACACCACAAATCAAACCATTAGCTTCCGCTACACAATTTAATAGTGGAATCATAAATACAATTATGAATCTTCTAATTCTATAATTGTCTAATGCCCTAAACCAATTTCTCCTAATTCCTTAGTGAAAAATTGATCTAAAAATATTGCATTAATTTCAAAAGATAATTTCTAAATCAGATTGAATTAAATCGCTTTCGCAATTGTAATTTAACCTAGATTTAAGAATTCCTATTAAACCCTAATTTCCATCCGAGTTATCAAAGTTTCCATAAACTTAGTTTAACAATAAATACTATTTATAGTCAAAATTGCAACATGAATATTCCACAAATCTTATAGTTCTATAATAGGATTACAATAATCATCTTAGTTATAGGGTTTCATCATATTTCCACAATAGAAATTTAGAAACTCATGGATTGAATCAAATCAATACAAAACAAAGTAATTGCAACAAAAGAATTCATTATCACAATCAAGAATTGAAATTGCATAAACAAGTAAGGTCAGAATTCACCAATTTCAATCAAAAGTTCCCTATTGCAAAACTTCAAATAAGTCCTTAATTCAATTCTTAATTGATTACAAGGCTTCAATCGATAATAATTTCGGATCCAAAACAACACTCTAATAACACTAATCTAGGGTTCCTGTGTCAATCTAAATCTGGAGCATGGTTGCTAAGAATTTCATGTGTCTCTAATATGAAGGAAACACTAGAATTTATAAACAAAATTCAATGGAATTTGAGTCTTTATACCGGCGGTTAAAGATTCAATGCCGGCAGCATATGTGCGACGTAGAGTATACTTCGGCTTAAGCACAGGCAGTGTTCACAACTGCTTTAATGATTTTGGTTCTATTTAACTCCAATGCTAGTCCAACACCGGCGGCGTAGCCTCTTCAGTATCCGCGTAGGATCAAAATTTCAAGGCCAAAGGAATTCTCAAGTGTACGCTAACAGTGTTGTTGCAAGCCTTAAAAATTTACATTCTGTTCTTATGTTAGGCCGGCTCAATGCCGATGGTGTAGAAGTAAATTTTTCTGTCATACGTTGATCATTTCCAATGCTAGTGACGTTTCTTCTTCTAAGCTGGTGGCCTTGCTTTAACAAATGACAGCTGGCTTACTCTAGATTGAAGGTCGGCAGTACACTTGCTTTAGGAGCGGGTGTAGGTTGATTTCTCCATCAAACTTTGTATATTTGCAATCTATGTCCTTATGCGACCTAAATTAACAATTTAAGAACAATTAAGTACCATTTCCTTAAATTTCTACAATGTCAATAACAACTATCACCAATTTATTCCATGAAAAGTGTATCAAATATGACTTTATCAATAAGTATTTAGATTGATTATTCATTTATATCAAAATCATTTTAAAACCCTATTTGATGAGACACTAAATAGGAACTCTGCCATGACTGCGAAGATCATCCTACCAAGATACGGACAAGTCTTCATTGTTTGTTAAATCATTTCTTTTCTCTTTGTTTATAGTCATTAATTATAGAAAAATTGTCACATCATTCATTTCAAAAACATTCATATTTCTTAACAAACAAACATTTGAATTGACATATTTCCTATACTATGTATGGTTTAAGTCCAAACATTATTCTAAGCCCATTATAAATTATTAAGCTTCTATTAACTTAATCTTAGCTAAGTTGATTAGACTTAACTAATCTAATCCATTTTAACCCATTAAGTCATGTTGATCCTAGGTTTACTAATTAAGTTTATTTTGTATCTAAGATTCATATTTAAACTTATGTTTGTTTGCTAGTTCACTTTATATTTAAAATCTATGTATTAAACCTAGATTAGTTATCAACCCATTTATACTTTAACTTCTTTGTCTAATCCAATTAACTATTAATCTATAAATTCTTTTAACTTACTCTTAATTATATAAATTAACTATCATAACATTAAAATATAATTCATCTATTTCATTTCATCTTTCTCTCTCTTTTCTTTTCTTTTTTTTCTTTTTAAACAACACTAGAAGATAGATCACGCCCATGGTGGGGGTCGTGATCTAGATCACTGGCCTCACTACACCCGTGATCAAGGCTCACGCCCACTATCATCCTTAATACTTTGATCAGAGGAGATCACGGTTCTTGTCACGCCCATACTCATCCTTGATTTTTCTTTATGCTTGTATCACCGGTCGTATCACACCCATGATACACATGGGGATCAAGTTACGTTTTTTCTTTGTCTTTTATTCTAATTTTAATTACTATTTTTCAACATACATCAATAAAAACATCTTATTATTAGTATATTCATTCATAAACATAAAATATAATACTTATATACATATTATTACTTCATATAACTCAATATCATTTCATCAAACACTTGATATACTCATGCATCAACATACCTAGGTTTTAACTTATGCTCATATACTACTATTCTATCAATTTCCTTAAAACCTCACATATATCTAACATCAACTCATCATTCTAATGCATTTACAAAAAATAAATTAAAGAAAACAACTAAACTCACTTGTTTATCTAAATAAAGCAAACAAGGACTACTACTACTCTTCCTCCTTCCTAGTTGATGTAGCTTCTTTAAGCTTAATTCTCATCTTCTTTCTTGTCTTTCATCCTTAATTTCTCTTTTAATTTCCTTGAAATTGAGATTTGGGGTTTGATTTATTTGAAATGAAAAGAAGAAAGAAAAAGAAGAAGTAGGAGAAACATAGAGAGGAAAAGATGAAAAAAAAAAGAGAGAGAAAAGAAAGAGCAGCAAAAGATAAACAAAAAGGAAAGGAAAAGTTAAAGGAAAATATTATGATAAAAGGATGTTTAGGGGTAAAGGTATTGAGTTTAAACCTTTCAAATGATTATATTTAGTTCTAGAAATAATTAGAAAATAATTTGAGAATTTATATAATAGAAATTAATATCTTAAACAAGAAATCTAGTTTTGAAAATAAGTCCAATAAAATTGATATTTAGTTTGGGTCTAAGCATAGAAACTGATATCTTTAAATAAGTAATTGAATTTAGAAATTATAGAGATTTGATAATTAGAAAGTTAAAATAAAATTCAAGGGTTTAAGAGTTTACAAAACATTTAAACTGCATATTTAAGAGTTTAAGATTTAGAATGGAAGAAAATGGATTATGTTTGAAAAATCGCAAGAGATAATGAATTTCAATTTATCAAAATAGATAGGTAAAACAATTAAATAATTTCAAAGAGAATATTTGAAATCTCAAATCTTAATTTAACCTATTTACTTTTTATTATGTCAAATTATCCAATCCTACTCCATTATATACTTCTTTTATTCATTTAAACTATCTAAACTATATTCAAAATTAACTACCTGTAATATTATTCAACTAAGCCATTTGTAATTTAACTACGTGAGCATTTTGGGTATTTCATCTACTAATATTTTAGATGATAACTTTAGCCTTCATTATCTCCAAGTTGATTTCAAATTTAAAATAACTGTTCTTGATATGTAACACATGACTGACCATATCATATATTGAAACTTGAATAAATCTTGAGACAAATAAATCTTCAACGGTTCACTTGATATCCCATAAAAATAGGAAAGCTGTAGCTATGAATCTTTATTCTTCTAAACGTCTATTATCTTCTCTCTTCATGTCTTCACAAGTTCAAAAATCTGAATAGCAAGAGTCTTCACAAATCTAACATAAAAACGAATTGCAGGAGCTTCCTTTTAATTTAAAGATGTAGAAATCCTCATGGACGTGTAAACCTTAATGCACTTGACGATCTTGATAGGCATTGCCTTCAATCTTCATATCTTCAAGTTTTCTTGAGCATAACATCAAATCAGTTGAAATTATCATAAAAATCGCAATAGCTTTCATACAAATATAAGTTTCTCTGTTATACAAAAATCTTCATAAATATGTGAACTTCAACCTGATGATTTGACTTGAATCACCAAGGATTATATTCCTACTGGTGGAACATATGAATATCAGTGTAAAGACCCGTCATGTCCTAATTTTAAATTCAGGCAAACCTAGTCCCCAACCACATATAATACTTGAGTATTATGCGTGAGGTTATCCAAAAAGAAGTTTTTCATGCCGACAATTGCTAACAAGTTTTAAATTCTAAAATCGTTTAGTTAGATTTTGGAGACAACTAGATTTGTGACGGGAAAACAAACTTAATAAAAACATTTCTTGCTTCCACTCATACAAGAGTGGATTTAATTTCATAAAATAAAACAATAACATTAGGTATCTCATATACCTTTCTTAATGGTATAACAAAGCTTTAAAGAGCTTATTAGAAATAGATGGGCACCAACAGGCCCTTAAAGAAAACAAAAGGCTTAAAAAGGTATAAATCAAGTTCTTTAAATAAAACATAAAACAAATACAAATAATCTGTTGACCCTACTTCTCAACTCATCCTTTCACACCTCCAGGATCGCTCATAACTGATACAACATCATCATCCAAACCATTGTCGACAAATCCTCAACATCATCCTCATAACATCATCATCACATCAAAACAATACCTACAAAGGAGATAACAACAACAATAACAATGAGCCAAAGCCCTTTATATAGTAACACAAGCATACATAAGATGACACACTAGCTTAATCTAGTATAATGCAGCAACAACATGTTATCATTTTTAAATTAAAATAAAAAAATAAACAGTAAAGCACTTACACTCTGGAACAATCCTGGGAAACTGAGGGTTCTAGTAACAGAAGCTTCTTAGGAGATTAATATAGGCGGCCAGATACCTATATTTACTATATCTAATCGGAAAAAAAAAAATTTCTCATTTAGAGTTCACAACCATTACACACACTCTACCCTTCACAGTCCATAATATAATAGGATTCAACCAGTCCCATAAACGTAAACCCTACTATATTACTTCTCGCCGATCAATATAACATTACACCGATACCCTTTGCCCCATCAGCTACTCGCTGAGCCACTTTTGAATGTCATTACATCATGATGAGGGTGACCTAAACACCTAAACTACCATGCCTGGCTCCAGACAAGGTTGTCAATCCCAAGACAAGATTCACGACATAAGCACAAGCAACACTCAATTATTAGGTCATCTTTAAGTTTCAGTTCATTTATGACATATGTTTATCCTAAACAACCAACAATCACATCATTGCGTACCTTATTGAATTGAAATTTAATCAAAGACTTAGAAGCCATCTCAGAAGATATATTAGATATCTATATCTATTCAAAGATTAAACTCATATAAGTATTTAATTTATTTATCCATTTATACCAAAATTATTTTGTAACCCTATTTGCTCAGACACTAAGTAGGAATCCCGCTATAGTTGCGAAGATTGCCCCACCAAGATATAGAGAGTTCTCCATTATCTATCAAATAATTTTATTCCTCTTTATTTATAGCCATTTATTATAAAACATTATCGCATCATTCATTTTCAAAACATTCATATTTCTTAACAAACAAACATTTCCGTATGCATTTATGGTTTCAACCTACACATTAATATAAGCCAATCATAAATTATTAAGCCTATATTAACTTAATCTTAGCCAAGTTGATTAGACATAACCAATCCAATCCATTTTAACCCATTAAGTCATGTTGATCCTAGGTTTACTAATCAAGTTCATTTTGTATCTAAGATTTATATTTAAACTTAAGTTTGTTAGCTAGTTCACTTCATATTTAAAATCTATGTATTAAACCTAGATTAATTATCAAACTCATATCCTTAACTTCTTTGTCTAATCTAATTAATTATTAATCTACAAATTCTTTTAACTCACTCTTAATTATATAAATTAACTATCACAACATTCTAACTATCATTCATTTATTTTTTACATCTTATATATATATATATATGTATAATATAGCACCAAGGGATTGATTACGCCTATGATGGAGGTCGTAATGGTCATCAGTGGCTTTGTCATGCCCGTGACAAGGAGATAACGCCTCTCATGACCATGATCTGGGCCGTTACATACAAAAATCCATGATTATAGAAGATCACGATCTTCATTACACCCATGATCACCTTATTTCTTCATTTTCGCTTCCATCACCGGCCATAGTACAATCGTGGTGCATAAGGGGATCAAGTTATGTTTTTCCTTTATCTTTTACTCTAATTTTAAGTACTTGTTTTCAAAATACATCAGAAAAAATATCTTATTATTAGTATACCTATGCGTAATTTTAACCTATAAACATTTCTATATAAATATTTATATCATATTTCCTTAGATCATTTCATCAAACACTTAATCTACACATGCATATGCATAACCATGTTTTAGCATATATGTTCATATATTACTAACTTATCAATTCCATCATAAGATCTACATCTATCTAACTTTAATTCAACATTTCATGCATAACCAATGATCAAAACAAGAAAATAAACAAACTTATATGTTTAGCCAACTAAATCTTCACTCCTGCTACTATTGCTTAGGTTGATATGGCTTCTTCTAGTTCAATTCTCTACTTCAATCTTATTTTCCATCTTCAATTTCTCCTATAATCTTGTTGAATTTGAGATTTGTTGTTTGATTTTAAGAGAAGAAAAGAGAGAAAGAGAAAAAGAAGGAAGAAATGTAAAGAAGAAGAAAAAGAAAAAGGAATGCACAAAAAATATAAGGAAAAGGATAAGGTTAAAATAATTAAAGATATTTTTAGAATAGAGTATTAGATTTAAACCATTTTGATAATTATATTAAATATAAAAAAAATTTGAGAATCTATATTATAGAAATTAATAACTTGATTTAGAAAATAATCTAAAAGATTAGTTTACAAGAAATTAATATTTACTTTAAGTTTGGATTTGAGAATAGATATTTTTAAACAAGTAAAATGTATTCAAAATTCATGGACATTAAGGATATAGAAGTTAAACTAAAATCCAAAGGTTTAGGGATTCGCAAAACATTAAATTTACATGTTTGAAGATATTAGGAATTGAAATTGATGAAAAGATTTAAAATAAATGAATGATTGGGGACAATTTAATACTTTAGTTCTTTGAAAATAGATCATCAAAACAAATCAACAATTTGAAAACATATTTAAAATCTCAAATTTTAATTTGTTCTATTTACTAATTTAATTATGCCACATTGTCTAATCATAAACTCATTGTTTGCTTTACTTGAACTATTTAAACTATCTAGTTTAAGTTTATAACTTAAATTTTAATCCAAATCTAAACTTAACTACCTATTATATTATTCAATAATGGAAATTTTAACTTAACTAGGTGAGGATTTAAGATATTTCAATCGGTATATTCATCTTTTGGAGTTGGCCTTAAAAACATGTTTTAACTTGATTTGAAGTAAGCTATGAACAATCTATGATGAATTCATTAACTTTTTCTTGATATACTGATACTCTCTAGGAACTAGGTAAAGTTTTATCTTTAGTTGTTCTCCTAATATACTCTCCAGGGTTTCTCCCAAGTTGTCTTTTTCTTTTAACATACTTATCATTGAACGTTCTTGACAATCCTCTGGACAAACTTGATACTTGTTTATTTGAGATTATCTCATGTTTAATCATCATTTAAAAAAAACATTACATAAATGCAACTTCGATAAAAAATAATTATATAATTACCATCATTGTATCGCATATTGAATATCCGACACACTTGTAATTATTTAACCGTATCGCATGATTAACATGCGATACATATGTAGACCTATATCTCTATTTTCAACATGCAATATGATTATTTTTATAAGTTTGACTCCATACCGTCGCTATATCTTTTCTCTAACATGCAATATATATACAAACTTTTACATCCCTTCTCCGGCATGTGATATAAAGTGGCAATTTAATAATTTTTTTATAATTTGCATTTTTTTCCAAGAATAGTAGATATGTGTTTCACCCAATTTATTTCTTTATTTTTAAATTCACTATACACTTGATAAATTCATTAGTGATTCCTTTACTCTTTTGTTATTGTCAAAATTACTTTATAGAGAATTTAACAATTTATGTAGAGAATGGGATGAAAGGTCATCAAATTCAACAAATATATATATATATATATATATAGATGATCTATACATTATACCCATAATGTGGGTGCTATATTATATAGATGTAAATATTAAACTCTATTAAGTGGCTTTATTATTATAAATAATACCCTTAACTTCAAAATCTTTTCTAGGTGTTTCATCATCACTTTTTAGTTTAATTTTATTATTTTAATTAATTCATTTGCATTCACTACCTAAACAATTTCCATGACTTCTAAAATATATATATATATATATATTCCAAATTAATTCTCAATTTTTCAAGTTTTAGGAGAAATTGATTTTTATATCTCATACTAAGTTATATAATCATAATTAATTTTCATAATTTGATATAAGTTCTACATAGAACCTTTAATGTAGATTTATTAATTTAAATTTCAAAAGAAAAATCTAAATTGTTAGTTTTTAATTAATTTTCATTAAATATTATAAATTTTGTAACTATTAATCAATACTTTTTTTTTCTAAAAAAATACCTTTGAAATAATCATATTTGATTAAAATAAACCTAAACGACTAGTTTTAGTCTATCCTCCCCACCCAAAAAAAAAAAATCTTTATAGGTACTTTTTGTTTAATTGTTAAGAAAAATTAATTTATAATTACTATTTAATTTTACAAAAATTAATTTATAATTTTATCATAAAATTCCAAAAGAAGCAAGAATTTCATAATTTCATTTATATCTAAGAACTTATTCTTCAAAACTTTAACTTATTTATAAAAATTGTTTATGTTTGTAATATTAATTAATTTAAAACATATACATTTTTGTATTTAAGCTTCAAAAAAAATATTTAAGTTTTATAATTTAGTTAATACTTCGGAAAGGCTATTCAACTTTTATAATATTATTTTAATATTGAAATAGTATTTAACTTTTATATTATTTGAGTCATTATTTCCAAATATTGGTATTTATTAGCTATTATTTTCGAATAACATTAAAAATATTCATTTTGGAAACATCACTTTTTGGGCCAAAAAAAAGGGCAAAACATCACACCTTTTTTTTTTTTTTTTTTTTGTGGCCTTTTTATCGGTCTCTCAGTTATTTCCTTTTCATCAATCTACAGTGCATTTTAATTCCTAGCCTTACTGAGATTTAGACAAGTCCAGTCGACCGCATATCCTTCTCCTCCACTGCCACCACCATTGGCTTCTTTTCATTTTCTCACTTGCTCTCACTCGCCCTATCACCCAACGCAGGTTATTGCTCTGTTCTTTATTACAGATGAATACATACATACGTACTATTGTTTATAGAATGCAACATATGCCTGTCACATGTTCGACAAAATGCCTCAACTAACGATATAGTACAATTTTTATTTTTCAGAAACCTCCTGCGGTGATCGAAATTGGAGCCATGATGTTTAAAGATGCTGTCTGGGAAATTATGAAGATTCGAAAGTTCAGGAGGATAGTCTCCTTCACTGGGTTCTATATATTCACCGCTGTTATCAGCTATGCCTACACTAACAACACGTTCGTCGAACAAACTATTTCGTTTTGTTTCTTTTCCATATGCAGTGGTTTGGTTGCATGAATTGTTCACTGCTGAAAAATGAACTATTCATTCATTTCGCTCTCATAGTAATTCCATTATATCTTTGTTTCTTATGAAGAGGAAGTAGGATATTTAGTTGTCTGTTATTCAATGCTGGAATTGATAAATTTTTTCTCCCCAAAATATGCTCATTAAAATGAAAAATTAAAAGGTAAAATAAAAATATTATTACAGTTATAGCTCTATACCATTTCTCAGTAATAACAGTTTTATTCTATTTCTATTGAGCTAATTGAACCGGCAGGAAGTATTTCTAAAGATTTTTGGGCTAATTTTGCTATATTAATCCTATTTTTCTCTTTGGTGCTTTTGGTGTTGCAGTACTAGAGCTGGTTTTTCTAGAGATGACCAATTTTATGCATCGTTCCCAATAGGAACTGAATTATTAACTGACACTGCTAAGGTATGTCTGCTCACCTGATTGGTTTCTAAGGTCAACTCTGGCTTGTGAGATGGGTTGTTTCGTTATTTGGTTTATGTTTTGATCAAAGGGAAGTGTATGACAGTTATATAAGGCTGCACTTGGTACTTGCTTTGAGGAAGAAGACTGGGGACCTCTTGAGTACTGTATCATGGCTAAACATTTTGAGCGCCAAGGAAAAGCGCCTTACGCATATCATGCTGTGAGTTGTGTTTCATGCCATTATTTGTTTATTCGTTAAGATTATATTTAGTGATGGTGAAGACATTAGGAATGCAACCGAAACGGGTATACTAAAACCCGAACTCGATACCCAATAGATTTCCAAAACCCGTCCCAAACCCTATAGGGTTTTTGTCCATGAACCCAAAACCCGCTAGGCAAACCCTATAGGAACCCGAACCCGAAACCTGATATAAAATTATAATCATTATACAATAGACTATTTAAAAACGTCATTATAATTTTTTTTTCATATTTTTCTATTTCCGATCCGTTCTCACTTTATAGGTCAAGAAAAAAACTCTTATCATTACTCGTGCAATCCTTTTTATAAAATCCTAACCATTTTTATGAGAAGAAAATCATTGAATGAAACAGTATGACAACGTGAGTGAGAGGCTTAATTTGACGAGAGTGAGCCAAGGCCAAGACTGAAAGTGAAGACCATAGTGTATTAGTCTACTGCTCAAGGGTTTTTTACTTTTTCTAAATGATTTTATAAAAAGAAAAAAAATAACTTCACAATTAATGAAACACAGCTAGTTAATTTCAAGACTGAGGCTAAACATAATATATATATTTATATATTTAAACGGGTTCGGGTTTCCCAATTGGTTTTATGCTTGTTCCAAAATCCATCCCAAAACCCATCCCAAACCCATAAACCTATAGGTATTTATCGGTTGGGCGGGTCGGGTACCCTATAAAAACCCGCCCGCTTGCATCCCTAGAAGACATGGTTCAATTGAATTTGTTCTGGTTATGTCCAAGCTCTCATTATGTACGTAATCCTTTGATTTAGGCAAGAGTTTGAGGTCTCATGGAAATATGAGCTAATCCAGCCTGTTGTGAATGTTCTGATTGTAATCTTGCTTGTACAATCTTTCTTATGACAAATGACACTGCAAATTTCTTGAAAAGGGTGCTGAAGTACATAAACCATTTGCAAGTTCTAGCTGATTTTATAAGCTATAATATGCACTTCGCTTAGCTTCTATTGGGAGATAACTCATTTGTAAAACTTTATAATTTTCATTTTATACTTATATTTTGAATTTTCTATTAGCCTAAAAGATAATAAACTTTCTTAGTTTTACCATTCTCCAGATGTTACTAGGCTTTATATGACAAATAAATCCTAAAAGTTACAGCCTCCTATCCATATATTGGCAAATTAAGACTGAAGTTAGTCAAACCAAAAATAATGCAATTTAGGTACAGAAGCAGATTGGTTTCAGTTGTCCTAGTGAAGCAAGTGGGTAGGCAAAACTCTATTGTTGTTTTTGCTAATTGTTCCAAAGGTTGTTCCTTTCTGCATGGCTCTCGATTCAGATTGTTGAGATGCTTCTGATTGTACCTACATGGACTGATGTTCATTTTCTTCATTTGACAAAGCTGCACAGAGATTTTGTTAGAGATAAATTTTAATAGAAGATGAATGTATCAATTAGGGTTTGAGGAAGAATTATCAGGGGGTTTCGAGGGAATTCATCTTTGGGGATTGTGTTGTGCAAGAATGCATGAATTCTGGTATATCAACCTGTTTACATGCTTTATGACATTGTGTAACTCACCAACTCTATGGAGCTATAAGTAACTAGTTTATGAACTCTGCTTTTTGATCAACATAACTAACTAATGAGTGTACTGAATGGTCTATTAAATCCATTAAGAACACATGAGCAAATGAGGTACAACACACCCACACCTTCTTCAGCATATAAGTTTCTATTGATACCCTTCAGTCAAGTTGCTTTGTGTTCAAGGGAGCATGAGGGTAGCTGAAGGTCATAGTAATACTCCTAGTAAGTGTCCTCAATACGAGAATCTGAACATTGAATGAGCACTTGATAGCATGGTTAGTGCACTTAACAGTACAATGATCTAAGATTAGATTTAGGCTGTACGGCTGGCTCCTGGCAGACAATCAGGAAAAGTAAATGTACTGGGTAGAGCTGGGGAATATATGAAAGATATTATGCTTCCTCAATGTAATCATAAAAAAAAGCCACCGTCCTTTCTTTAGCTTAATTTAATACAGGCTATATCATGAAACACTCAAGTTTGGGTGGGTTCTTAGTAGACAAATCAAGCAGATGTACTGTTTCAGCTTTACAAATTCGAATTACCCCCACCAAAACCTCACATCTTGATATTCTCTATTGACTTGTTTCAGACCACTATTACCCTTCTTAGCGTACATATCAAGCTGATGATGCATGCATGCGCGTGTGTGCGTCTCTATGTTCATGCACATGCACGCACATGTGTGTGCCTATGTGTGTGTGTGCGCACGCGCATGTGCGTGCTCATGCGTGTGTGTGCACATGAATGAGTGTGTGCATGTGTTGGATGGCCAAATAGCTTATAAATAGTTTAAACAACTAATTTGTGAGATAAATAGAGAATATTGTGGAAGAGTGAAACCATAGCAAAGCTCATGTTGGCTTAAACTGGTCATAGCTAAATGGATGTGACTTTCATTATCAATAAAGATTGCTTTTTGTTTGTGTACTTGAGGCCGTGGCCTCAGCAGTTGCCATCTTGTGCAAAATTACACTACAATGTGGTTTCAATTGTAGCATGATGAGAATGGAGTCTAGAGTAGAGAATGTAAATAAGTCATTTGAGAAATTGTGGAAGTAATTTAATGCAATAACAAGCAAATGGACGAAACAATGGCTAGGGATGTACCCATGGCAGGTTTGAGATGGTTTAGGATAGGTTATATGAAACCTGAATTTGTCCCACTATGCTACAGGGTTTTCCAAAACTTGGTAAAAACTCTATAGGGTTTGTTTACTACCTATGACCTGCCCCTATATGGTTTTTGCATACTCAAGACCTGCTCTGCTGACCATATTAGCTTTATTCTTTTTTTTTTTTTAATTGGGCATATTGAATAGCATCTTGGAGAGTGAGACTGGGGGTTGTTGTGGTAGTACAATGGTGGTGTGGTGTGATGAGACGAGAGAGACAGGGACAAAGTGAGATTGGTTTTGCTGTGTGGGAAGAAGAGAGTGATTAAGCTAAGACCAAGCGTGAGTGAGAGAGAGAGAGAGAGAGAGACCGAGAGTTTAGTGTAGGTGTCGGAGTGAGATTGGTGGTGTTTTGGTGGGCAATGCAATGTGGTGTAGTGCATCAGTGAACTGAGAAGAAGAGAGACTCAGACCGAGAGTGTGAGTGACAGGGAGCGAGATTAGGGGCTATTGTGGTGGCTAGGGTTTCTAGCATTGAGCGTGTGAGTGAAGAATGTAGATGAGTGAATCAGCAAGTGAGACAGTGACAGGGTGAGAGTGGGTGATTAGTAAATTTAATAAGCCTGCAATTGATCCAGTAGAGAAATGAAGAAGGATCAGTTAGATATTCTAGAAGGTGATGTTTTGGAAGTGGATGAGGAGAATTGCAGTAAAGCTAGTACGGTGATGCTCCCTTTGATGGAAGTGATCTGCTCAATTGGATTGCTGAAGTTGAGCTATTCTTTGAAATTAATGGCATTAACCCTGAGAAAAAAGTATCGATTGCATACATGCAAGGAAGAGCTGTTGTTTTGCAATTGGATGGATATTTATGCTTTTGTTTTTCAATTCCCATCATTTGTCCTTGCAGACAAGGTGTTTTCTAAAGTTGAGGGCACTGACATGCTTCCAAGAGCTCACCATCAATTGCTTCAGGTGTATCAGTGTTGGGTTAGGCATTATAGTAGTTAATGTGTACTGTATACATTTTCTTTGTTTGCAGTTAGTGTTAGATAGTTTACTGTTACAGTTGTTACTTGTTAGTTTGTAGGTTTTTTGTTATTTGGTCAGAACATGCTAGAAAGCTGACAGTTAGACTATAAGTAACTAGACAGCTAGTTAGAGAGAGAGATAGAGAATATAATTATAAAAGACTGAAACCCTAGAAGGGGGCTCGTACCATTCATAGTTCAATTGAATGTAACTTTTCCTTTTGTTATGAATAAAAATTATTGTTTTCTTTTTTTGTTCATTTGAGGTTGTACACCAACTTTTCTAGTAGGCTAATGATTAGAAAAGTTCCAAGTGAGAAATTCTACATCTAGACACTGTTTTTCGATCGTTTGGCCAAAATCCGTTGCTATGATCCTTGCCTACCTTGTTTCTTCTAACATTTGGGAGCAGTGGATGCTGTGGAAGTTCTGCACATGATAAATGTGAGTGCAGGATTTGGATATAGGCTTAAAAGGCCTTCAGACTTCCTCTCTATTTAAAAAATCTTTTACCCCTGTTTTTAGATTATTTTTTAGGGGTTTGATTAACCTAAACAAATAATAATAAATTTATATGCATAAATATATTATATGTGATTTCTATACCTGTCAATTTTTTATTTTTGAATATCAGCCAAATGTGTATATCAGTATTATATGTATTACATGTTATGGGTTTATATAAATTTATATAAATATTTGTATATTATTTTATGTTTATGAATATCTATCAAATATATACATCGGTATCATATGCTTATATGTTTGATCATTTAAATATTTGTGTTAATGTTTTTTAGATGTGCATATTATATTATTATGTCGAACTATAATGCATATAGTTCTATGGTTGAGTTGTTTACTGCAAATTTATCATGTAACCAATCTTAAGCTCAATTACTAAGTTCCCAGCAGCTTGTAAACATATGTATGCAGCTGCTATATTTGATGTGAGGAGTAGAGGCTATTCCTTAATGTCCGTTTAGATATTATACTTCCATAATACCCTAAAATAGATGCAATTATAAGTTTTGTTGGGGCAAAATTAGAACTCCATGCACACTCATTTGCATATTGGTTGAACTTAATTTGGATCAAGTCTTGCAGTTGACACCTTAAATCAATAGTATGCTAAATGATGTTGACCGCCTTTCTCTGCTGTTCACCTCAGAGATTCATCAATATTGCTGCATGTCTGAAGTATAACAGTCTACTTAGGCCCCTTGGTTTTAATGAAAATCACTGGCTATTCAGGCAACATATTCACAAAAAATGTTTTCCTCGAAATGACATGTTTGGATTTTTTTTTTTCTTTTTTTCAAGAAAAATGCTTCAAGAAGACTTTCCAGTGTATTTTTTGCACATTTTATATAACTTGTAGACGTACTTAAATAAATACTGACAGCACTGTATACTAAAAGCATCATGATTTATGTCAAAGCTTTTATATGAAAACAAAAATATAATCCAAATTATTTCCTGATCATGCTGACATCTTTAGCTCTTTATTATTATTATTTTTTTATGACCAAGTATTTTGATATCATATCTCTTTTATCCACTAAAAGCATTTGTGTTTAAGATATAATTTATTGGTTAATAATGAAGATTTTTTTTATTTCTCTAGTTAAAAGACTCATGGAGACTTGTGCGGAATATGACTTTCTATCTTTAAAGGCTTAATTCATTTTCCTAGACTAGACTTGATCTTTCTTATTAGTGAGATATCTTTACAAGGAAAAATGCTTTCCAGTTGAAGAATTTTTGCTTCAAACAAACGGAATGTCAGTTGAAGAAATTTCTCTCATGAAGGCATTTCTCTCTTAATGTTTGGTTTCTTTGGCTTGCAGCAATATATGGCACATCTTCTTTCCTATGGACAACTTGATGGAAGTGGCTAGTGAATTTGGCAATGTTAAGAATGTCACATGGACGGGGAGGGAGGGGGAGAGAGAGAGAGAGAGGTAGGTAGATATGGTGTTAACAAGTTTGTACATGGCACCGGCAGTCATATCTTCACAACCAAATTGATGCTAGAGGATAGTTTATATTAAATAGAATCAGAAATGTCTAGTATGTGTGAGTATTTTGTATAAACGGTTACTGATCTTTTACCAAGATGTTAGATTTGCATAGGCTTCTTTCTTGTCCAGTAATGATCGTCTGTGGAAATCATACAACCCATCAAAGGAACATTGTGACTGCTACATGAGCTCATCTATTCCTAAACATAGGAGATAGTTTTGCCTTGCTTTGTGTTTGGTAATATTTTGTGGCCAACGGAGTTATTGGTTAGCTCGGTTCGGATTGTGATTTGTCTTTTCCTTTTTTCATTTTGGTGTTTATGTAGGAATATGACCTTCATTTTGTGGCCAATAGCTAGATTTGCCTAGGGGACCCACCATCAAGCATACATCTTTATGCGACCAAAAGGCCGCAAACTACGTTTGCGTTATTGCAGAGAGCTTGGGGCGGATTGGAAAACGGAACACTAACAGGATATTATGAAAATTGCTTAGGGATATTGGACCATTATTAAAAATACCGTTGTCGCCTCCAACAACCACCACCACAATCCCAACGCCACCCACTCAGACACCCAAATTCCCAGACCCTCCAATGCCATACCCTGAACCCAACACCAAACAACGCCGCCAACAGCAACCACAGTGCCCAACTACACAGCAATTACCATCTCCAAAATCTACAAGCCATCATCCATCTCCTTCCTAGATCTAAAAACCTTTGACACTAAATCCAATTCCTTTGCCTCTAAACTCTTAAAAAAAAAAAAAAAACCACTTTTTGCTCAATTTCACAAACATCCACTATGACAAAACCTGAAACAAACACACCCAAATGACCAAATCATAAAAGCCATAATCAAATCGATTTTATGATACAATTTTTTCCTCCTTTTGCAACATGACCAAAAAAAAAACACATGATCTTGAATCAAACGACAATGATGCACCACCCCACTTCGTGCAAAAGTTTGTGATCTTGAATCAAACCACAATGATACACCAGCCCACTTTGTGCAAAAAGTTTACTTTTTGCTTCATCCTAAAAGTAACCAAATGGATTTCAAGCCAGAAAAACACACTCGCATTAACAAAATTATGAGCCCCCGCAATCTTGTAATGCACTTTCTGTCACTTGGGATATTACCAAAAATTTGAATATGTCAAGGAGATGACAACGTTAACCAAATATCCAAAATGGGTATAAGTATAATGAAAATACAAAAAAAATTGCAAAAACAAAAGAAAAAGAAACAAATAATAGGAAGGTGGGAAGCCACTCTAATGCTTTTAATTTTATGGTGTAAAGTATCAACCGAAAATTCAGTTTTTGGGAGAAAAAATTATAAAATTAGCATTACTACATCATATGTTGAAGATACGACACAAGAATTTGCACAAGTCTTGCATTTTTATTATGCGATATAATATAACGATGTACTCTGACAAACTTATGAAATAAGTGTATTATATGACCAACATGTTGTACGTATTGAATAATTATATGTATATCTGCGATATAAAAAAAAAAAAAAAAAACCTATATTGCATCATATGCAATATAGCAATGATAATTATGTCATTATTTTATCTAAATTATGTTATTTAATTTTTTAACATATAATGATTAAATGAAATAATCTCTAGACACAGAGAGAGGGAAAAGAAAAAATATATATATGTTAACGTGAAAGAGAAAAATTAATTTTTTTTTTTTTGTAGAGATTCCCTACATCATACTTTTAAGTACTACGGTGGAAAAGAAATTTAGGTATTTTCTTATGAGGAAATTTTGATTAGATAAATTTCTATTATATAAAAAAATACCATTAGTGAAATTTACCCCAGCTCTCATGAAGAAACCTAGATAAAATGAAAAAATTCTTAATATGAAGTATTGTTTTTAATATTAACATGATACCTTAGAGAACTTATTGAACAACTCAATAAAAAAAAATGACCTCGTATCATATATAATGTCTCCCTACTTTTCCTTTTAGCGTAATCATGAAACCATTATTAGAAAAAGATGTAGCACTATGATGTTTTGTTAGATCAAAACATTAAAGGGAGCCCATAAGTTATTATGAATTATACTTTAAGCATTAAATTACGTCCTTCCTATTTTGTAGTTGTCCACTGCATTTACCGTTCTTTTTTTCCTTTTATTTACGTCCTCAAGATCTTTAATTTTTCGGTACATGACCTTTAAAATTGATTAATTTAATACCTAAAAAAACTTTTCATATATATAATAATATCACCATCAAGTTCTTTTAAGTAATAAATTGATCAATTTCAAAAGTTTTTAAGGTGTCAAATTGATCAATTTCAAAATTTAAGTACTAAATTGATTAATTTTATAATTTATGTACAACACATAAATATAACGAAGAGTACTCACTTATCACAATATAACAAACTTACCCAACAAATCTACTATTTAGTGCTAACAAATAAACTATCAGAATGCGATGAACTTACCAAAATACAATAAATCTACTACATATCAAAATCAAATAAAATTACTACAATTGCACAAAGTTGCTAGAATTTGACGAAAATAACATATACCACAAGCAAACGAACTACTAGAATGAAACGAACTTATCACTTCCAAAAGTTCGTGTAAATTCAGCTACCAAAATACGACCAATCTACTATTTAACACTAATAAACAAACTATCAAAATGTAACGAACTTACCAGAATATAACAATTCTACCACTTAGCACTGAAAGAGAAAATTATCAAAATGTGGTGAACTTACATAAATACAACAAATCTACCATTTAGCACTAAAAGGTAAAACTATAAGAATACAACGAACTTACTAGAATATAACAAACCTACTATATACCAAAATCAGATAAAATTATCATAATGCAACAAAATTGTTAGAATCCGATAAAAATAACATATATAAGGATAGGACGAACTTATCGGAATTTAATGAACTCACCACTTCCAAAAGTTAATGTAAAATAAATCTATCAAAATAGGATAAACTTACCAAAATTTGATAAATTTACCACTTACTACAATCAAAAGAACTTACCAAAATACAATAAAATTACTATCCGGTTAATTTTTTTTTTTAATTGGAGATCATGACTAAATTAGTTTGATCAAACGGTCATAATCATTTCCTAAAAATAAGGTCACCATTTGGGGACATGACCGAGGTCCGTCCCCCGAATGAAAGGATAGTTTGAATTTTGTGCTCGACATGTGGACATAGACACATAAACTGAATCTGAATATTAGGTACGTCCACGGTCCACTAAAGATGGTCTAATTTATAATTTCGTGTACACGAAAGAAACTAGACATTCAGCATTAATTTCGAAGATACACTATCGATAAGATGTAAGTTACAGTCAACATAATTTAAAACAATCTACCTCAACTATTTTTTTCTTTATCTTTTTTTTTTCTCATAAAACCAAAAAAATTCTACATAATGGAGACATTAATCTAAAACTGCAGCATCTTCGAATGTTTGGTTCGTCGTATTAAACCAAAAAAAAAAAAAAGTATTTGCATATATATATATATTGTTACTTTTTTAATATGTAATTGAATGAAATACAGATAGAAATCCGTGGAAAGATATTTTCAGCTGTTGATTCTTTATTATTATTATTATTGAGCCTAGGAGCTCTATATTATTTCTAAGAGTAAATAAAGATATGGCTAAATCGATCTTGGACCATTCTGACAAAATTATTTGGACTTAAAGTCCAGGTGCATAAGATAAGACGTGGACAGCACTAGCCTTGCACGTCCCTATCTCATTTATTAGTAGATGAAGAGATAAAGGTACCGTCAGCGTCTCAATTTTGTAATTTAAATATATTAATATTTAAATTTTTACTAAAAATATGAAATTTAAAAGGTCATATACTAATTTATTCAAATTATAAAATTAAAACGCCTATGATACCTTTCTCCCGTTAATTAATAAAAGATCAACACAATACGATTCATGTTGTAATGGTAAAGGATAGTCATAGTAGAAATCATAGGAATATTTATTAATGTCATGTTTGATACCTTAGAATTGTCTAAAATGAAATAGATTGGAATCAAAAGAATGAAATAGAATGTATTAAATAAGGAAATAACAAATCTATTTTTATATTTAACTACATTCACAAGATGAAATGAAATAAAATTATTATATAATATAATTTGTCAAAAATACTCTTTCATAATGAATGTACATAATAAATGAGTAGGATAAAAATATAATTAAAACAATAATTATTAATAGAAAATGGAATGCAATCGCAATTTTTCCTTTGAGAAAACTTAATCAAATTTCTCCTAAAAACCGAAATCTGGCTTCTAAAAACGCTTTCAAATATTGAGAAAATGAATAGAAGCCAAAATTACAATTACATTTAGACACACCAAAAAATGGTTGTCTAATTTTTTTTTTTCAATTTATACTCCACTCTCACTATACGTTTCCACTATGATTTCAAAGCTCTCCAATATCTATTATCGTGATTTCATATCACCATTTTTCACTTGATAAGATGAATTTAAAATTTAAAATAAAATTGGCCCTAATAATATTATAGTTTTTAGCCCTTTTTTTAAAGAATTATTTACATACGTATTTATTTATATACAAACATATCAACCTTTAATTATAGTGCTAACAATGTAAAATGTGGAATTACAATATAATACTCTAAAGATAAAAGCAAGTCCGGTTATTATGATTAAAACATACTTATTAATATATTTATTACTTATTACTGTCAATATCAACGTGTTGAATGTTGTTAATAGATAATAAATTTCCACTTTAAACCTTTGTTCTCATTTAATAACATTTTTTTGTTTATTTCCAATTTTATTTTTTTTTCCATTTTTAAAGAAGACCCAACAGGTCTCTTCACAACTCTTTGACTTGTGATCGCATGTTGGTCCTAATTTCAAACTCATCAATGCTGGGTCGGGCCAGTTAATTAGTTACCCTGCTTATGCCTAAGTTAAATACAAGTCAAAGTACATGTACGTTGGTTGTGCAACTTCATGCACAATCGATCATTTCTTCTTCTTCTTCCTCCTCATTCTCCTCCTCCTCCTTTTTAATGTTAGCTTTTTTCCTCACTTCATTATTTTACTTTAGTTACACATATCAAAATAACATTAGCTAGTACAATTTTCATCAATTGATTACTAAAAGATAACTGTAATTTTAAGATTGATGAAGAATCAAGTGTTTTCAACTAAGCAATACAGGTTCTAAGCAAACACTTCTCTTCTCGCAATACCACCAAGGCAACACGTGATGGTTGATTTGCCTATACATCATATGATTCGATGCCGATGTCTAAGCCCTTCTATGATAATAAAATGCAAACAATGAAGAAGCAGATCATAAGGACTTTTGAAAATATTGAGTATGAGAAGGTGTCGGACTTATATATTTTCCAATATTCTACTTTCGGTATACTGGAATAATTTAAAACGGAATGGACTGGAATGAAATGAAATAAATTTGAAAATAATGAATTCATTTTTCTTATATTTAAAATGTGCATAAAATGGAATGGATTTATTATATAATGTATTTTTTGGAAATGTCGTAACAATAAATTGTGAATATGTGATAAAATTGAAGGGTAATTACATTGAATGTAATTGATAAAATTGAAATAGGATTGCAAATCCGGCTTATAAAATGCATTCAAACACAAAAAACGAAATGGAACCGAATATGACATAAAATCACCCCACACCACACACAATGCATGAATTAAAAATAATAATAATTCCTAAAAACTGAGATGACTAACATAATAGAAAGAGATCTAATTCCATTTTTCAAAATTGGCGGAGACAAGGGTTTCATCACTTTCAATGAAATTGAGAACTAAGAGGTATAGTAATACTCCCTAAAAATGGTATCTTTTTGAAAAATTACATTCTATTGGTGAATCTTTTAGGTTTCAACTATTTAAAAGTAATACGTTTTAAAAAAAAAGGTCATTAATTATTTAAACTTTTTGGGAAAAACGCATTGAATGTTTCCTTTTCTAAATCATACCCCTTCAAATAGAAGTATCACATTTTTACCAAAAATATTCATTTAAAATAAGTATTTATTTTTACTTTATGAATTCGAACTATTCAAGACAATCATTGTATTTTATAAATTTGTCTAAATATTTTCTAGTAAAATCAAATTTATTATTGGGCCAAAAACAAAACAAATTTATTATTTTTATGAATATATATTGTTTAAATAAAATTCATGCGTTGTGTAGGACTTAAAGTAGTTTCACACACACACATAGGCATGTATAAATTTAATAACCCCATCATATGAATATAAGATATATAAAATGATAGCATTTATATAATGTTTATGATAATCTTATAAATGCACATTTGAAGTTTTAATTGTGTTATCTTTTAAGTAAATTTATTTTTCATTTAGTACCATGTATGCTTTAAAACAAAGGAAAAAGGAAATTTATATTCATTATTTAAAAAATTACAAAAATACCACTTGGATGAAAATAAACACAAAATTAGGCTAGTTGACCTCTTCTCTTCAAGAGACGAAGTCAATATATTGGCCTAACCTTGTCTCCTAAAAAGACGAGGTCAATCTAAAAATATATACCTCATCTCTTCAAGAGACGAAGTTGACAGCAATACACCCCCAAACCCAACTATATTTTGTTATTCATTCCTGCATGCATCAATAAAATTACACAATTATAACCTGTCAAAATCAATCATTCTAAACAATTTAACCCTGCCAGAATCCATCCCTAATTGTATTCCCAAACTCAATTGTTTGTCATCAGCACAAAAAAAAAAAAAAAAACCAACTTGTAAAATATAAAATGGTTACATTGTTGTTCAACTCGTTACATCAAATGTATATACAATGTTACATACAACCATCATAAAACAAAAGCAAAAGAAATGATAAAATTTAATCTACTCATGGCTCTCCACCTCCCTCGTCTCCACCTAACAAATGTATGATAGAAGGATATGGTTTGATTTAGAGCCTACTAGGGATGTACCATAGATAGAATAACCTATATAAGCGTGGCATCCACAATTTTACCACCAATACTATACTAGTGAAACGTGACAGGAACTGGATCCATTTGGATGAGGCCTTCCCCCATAACATCTAACTGAGATTGTCACCTCTTATGTGGAGTCGCGGGGCAGGGGGGTGGGGGGGTGGGGGTATGGACTTCTGCATATGAGTTGTCTGGCATCAAGGTGTCCAACTGATGAATATATGATGAACCAAGCTCATCATACTGAACATATGAAGGACCAACTCATCATGAGTACATGCGAGGCAAAGGCTCATCTCTAATATTTGTAGCTCTACATCAACCTTGCCCTTGCTCCTGATCCCATTCCCAACTACGCTCTCCCTATGTGATCTACTTCTCTATGTTGGCTGACGCTATGGGGCATCCGCACCACCAATGATACAAGATGATGGTGTTGCTGCTGCTACTGCTACTGCTGGATCATTGATATTGAGCCCCATGAACTCATCGTCTACACAAATAACATCTCATGCAATGGCATGATTATCTTATGGTGGCATATCGAAGACCTGGTGAATGGAATCAGCTTACAATTAATAATGAACATCTAAATCAGGAAACAATGAACACAATTTACATCCATATATACCATATAAACATTTAACTTACCATATAACATATAATGACCCTTGTATGACTAATTTAGTGCCTAGTGATCCAACTATACTAATCATAGTAATCTTTAGATGTACCATTAGGATGACAACTCGATTGCACTTATCATCCCACTATGCAATCCATCTAGCATGCTCCTATTCTGTATATCCCCATAAGTCAATCTCATGTAATACTCTTACATCAAAAAATGGTGCAAAAGGGGGCTATTGGGATAACTTGGAAATCTCCAAACTGTCTAAGCACTCGATTTAGATAGTAGTGATCAATAATGTAGAAGCACACTAGGGGAACTCGTACTTGCCATACATCTCTATCAAATCAGTAGTACTTAAACAGGTCATCCATGATCTTAGTATGGGTCCGAAATGACCTGTACATGAAAAAAAAAAAGCATTGTATAAGGAAAATAATAAATGTGTAAATAAAAAACTATACTTTGATTTACAAAAAGAACATACCTATCTAAGGACTTATCGATCTAGGGATCTCGTGCATTGAGTAGTGTCAAAAGCAGCTCCCTCAATAATTGATAAGAGGGTGCCCAATAGTAATTGATGTGATTTGTCGACGTATGGTAGAGATGTGTGGGAAGTGCTCCTAAGCTTATATATGCAAAACGATAAGAGGTCATGCTATGTCACTCGTGTCAATGTGGGATGCCACACAAAGCTGCCTATAGAGCCATGCCTAAAAAGCTTCTCCCCATGCGTACTGCCATATTAGCTTAGTGTCATCAAGCAAAGAGAGGTACATGGCATGAACTAGATTCGTCAATTTATCCCTAACTATGAACCCCCTCAGCAGTAATAGAATTTAGGCTTTAAGATGGCATCGTATAGTGATATCATCAGCATCATTAGGTAGTGTGCTAAAGTGTCTATCCAGCCATAACATCTTCAAGCACCTAATGTCTGTCTTAGCCTTCAACTCAAGTTTAACTCTAAGTAAATGGTGGCGAAAATCCGAACACTCTACCTATGTCATGCTAGAAATTTCACGCCCATCAACCGGGAAGCCTATGAGAACTGCAATATCCTCTAGTGTAACTGTCCACTCCCTAGTCAGCATGTGAAACATATATGTCTCCAGTGCCACCTCTCAACTAAAGCGGTGACTAAGTGCCATTCCAATTGAACAACTGGTATTTGTGCAGCACCTATAAAGCCGGCCTGAGATAAATACAAAACTAGTCAACCATCTAACTGTGCGAGCATACCATCCTACCGCCTCGACTTCGCCTTTCTCTGGGGACAATGTAATACAACCTACTCCTACATTTGACAAAGAGCTTTATGACAAGTTTGCTCAAAATACTTTAAGTAAACAATGTAAGAAAAGGATATTACCTAGCCTATCCATGGAAGTATCGATCTATGAATAGGCTGACCTATCCGTGAGAAGTCATCTAGAGGGCCCGGATCCATCTATAATGAAAAAAAAAAGTACTATACAATGTTAGAATTTTGTAAGTAACAAAAGGAGAAAAAAACAAATATCAAGTAATATAAGTGTAGTAAAACAAATCACATAAACATATTTATAACACTATGACTCGACTGATTTATTACGACTCTCTTAACTGCTCTCCTAGTTGAACAACTCCTAATATTATGCCCAAGTTGCCCACACGACCCGCATGAGTAATTTCTTAGGTCCTCTTGGATATCTATCTCAATTTAGAAGTGTTTCTCCCTAGGTTGGCCACTTTTTCTTTCCAAGAAATGGGTACCATGTTAGAATATCAACATGGGTTCAATTAACCTTACATGCTGCAAGTATGCATGAATGTCCATATACTCTTAGCTAAGTTTCCCACCTGTACCACTATACCATATGAGCAACACAATCCATATGTAGAGTGGCCATTTCTGCCATTGCGTATAAGCATGGAATTTTGTATATATGTCACTTATTACATGCACACCCGGTGATCCTCGTCTCCACTTTATGTATGTGATCTCACTTCTGACTATACATTGTAGGTAGCGGTACAACAAGGATCTCAAAAATCCATTCTTGATAGTCAAAACATGTGACATGATGAGCACTTGAAACGTTATTCCACCCCTCAAACTTTTTTGCAACATAATCTGTCAAGATCTTACATAAAGTCATTACTTCATTTGCCTCTTACCTTTGCTCATTGGAAATGGAATTGCAATTGTAAAATATTTTTTTCACTATGCTACGAGTAAGCTCCAAGCATCTTTAAGAACAAAATTGTAACTCTCATCCATGTTTGCTATTCCAATCCCAAACCTTACTCCATCACACGATAATGTCCACATACGGTGATGCAACTTGTGAAAATATCACAAAGTCCATGGACTAGTTTGTTTTGTTGTATCAAAGTAGCCATTGAACTTTCAGGTCTAGATTTGGTAGGCCGCCCTTGTCACTAATTTTTTGCATTCTTTGATTTTAGCCTTCGAGTTGAAATTGTTGGCAATATGCCAAATACACCATCACCAAGGCTAGCCTCTAAGTTACACAACATTCTCACCCTCAATTGCACTCTTAACAGTTCAATATCAAGCAAATGTTAGAACGGTCTTTCAGAACGTGTTCCAACAATTTTTTAAGGAACCAACTCCGTGTGTCCTCTGCCTCTTCATAGACAAAATCATATGCTAGTGGCACAGTATGATTTACAATAAGTAGTTTGTGCTTGTATTTTACCATACAGGAAGATACCATCAATCGTGATTACGGGCCTGTAAAGCATTTAAAAACATAAATTAGATCACAACTAAGAAGCTTTTATCATTACATTCGACTGTGTATCTAGAACATAACAAGTATTAAAACGCTTCAATGTAAGGTGCAAGTGTTAAAACGCTTCAATGTAAGGTGCAAATGCCCAAAAAGTTTTATAAAAAAAGACATGCTTGAAGTTTTTGATTCAATAGTCCTCTACTCGACCTTTGTTCATGGATTTGCCTCTTGAATGGCGTTAAATAGATGTGGGAGCTCTGCATATGAATCATCCCAACTGCTATATACCTACCCAATAACCTTTCGCTTTGCCTCATGAATTCTCTTAAGATGAACTCTATACCCAAAGTCCTTTAAGATAGTCATTTAGAGGTCCTTTGCTCTCATGTCTAGAGAATTAGGAATCTCTATTATAATGCACCTAAACATGATAGTAGAGTCAAGCTGGGAATGTTCATGTTCATGTTCAGAGATTTCATCCAGACACGTATAAGGCACCTCATACATGGTGATATGAAACCATCCCCCATGTTTCTTATAGTTGGCTCTAAGTCTCTACTTATAACGTCTATTGTTGGTATCAGTACACTTAACTGTTTGAAATCTTAGACCCGACTCCACCACTTGAAAATTGTAATGATTTGATATATGTTACATCTTAACTACTCATATGAGATTGTATTTATTCTAGTATTGCATTCCAACCTTGAATTCATCACTGAAGCTTCAATTCCTAATACTCATTTCTTGCCCATCATCAAATGCAGCATAGGCACTACCAACACCTGCAATAAAAAAAGATAAAGTCATTGAGCTTCCTACAACATCAACATCTATAGGAGCTACAAAACAATACCAGTGATCACCCTTAGGTGGTTTGTATGTAGCAGTTACCTTATGAGGCAAACCCATCACCCATTCATTTCCATCTTCATTCTAGACTCACTTACTAATGAGTTTTGCATCACATCAGTATCATGATCACTACTCTTGTGAGGTACACCATTTCAAAATTGCTCGTCTAGACTTAGGTGCTAGCTATTGTTTGGGTAGGATTAGGATTCTCATCCACCAATCTTTGATTGCTAACATTATCATGAAAGCCAATGTTTTCCTCTGTTGCCTGTAGTAATTCCTTTTTCAAATATCTGAACATATACAGCCAATGACCCTTCTATGTGCACCAACATCTATTGAGCTGCATCATCGTCGATCACTGGGATCACATCATAACATGGTGTCTTATCTCCAATAGTAACCCTACGAGATGTGACAACCTAGTCATCTTAACTCCGCTACACATTATGTCTACGATTCATTCATAGGTAGAGTTTCCTACACACGCTAACCACAATAACTGGCTAACTATCATAACCAAACCCATCATTTATTTGAATAATGTTACCGTGAGCATAAAACACAAACTTAACTTTATCCATTTCCAACCTTACCCTATCGACTAAAAAAAACAATATTTATGTTATATTAGCTAAATTCATTTTTAAGACAAATAAATACCTTTGGAAATAAGGACATCTCTAAATGAAAATCAGCATCTTTTTGTTTTTTTTTTTCCATTCACTTTCGCATACAGGATTTCTCATAAACATATTTCTCACTAACGCATTAAATTAAATCTAACTAACATGGTAGTTCAAATAGACAAATTTGAACTTACTAAAATAGTATAGTATAAACACCATAAAATAGTTTTGTATACAATGAAACTAACTAGTATGGTTCAAACGTACGAATGAACAATTCAAATCTGTAATCCATACAAAAATAAAAATGCAATAGTCCTAAAAAATCAAATAATGGTTCAAAAAAAAAGGAAAAAAGCTGTTCAAAATCAGCAAAGTATCTTCATCGTATGAAATTGAACACAATGTGGCATAAAAAAATGAAAAAAAATTCAAAGAGATTGATAGAGCAGCTTATGGGAATTATATATGAATACGCATGCAAATTAGCTGCAATTAGCACAAATGGTTTCTTTAATGATGCGATATCAACTAAATTGATCAACAACTAGTGTTAATTTCATCATATTGACAAGAAAATTGCAAATTGGAAAAGTTAATTAGAATTTCGATAGATAGAAATTTGGGAAATTTTTGAATCTGCAAATGGAGAAAGAAGAAGACCAAGGTGGTATATTAGGCCGGCTAACCTATCTTTTCAAGAGACGAGATTGAGGGAACGACCTCGTCTCTTGAAGAGTCAAAATTGCTCTACTATGAGAACTTCGTCTCTTTAACAGATGAGTTCCGTTGTGATATTATAAGTTGTGATCTCGTCTCTTCAACACACAAGGTCAATCGTTATGGCCTCATTTCTTCAAGAGACGAGGTCAACTTGACTAATTCTTAGATTATTTTCATCACAGTGGTATTTTTTATTTTTTTTTTAAATATGAATATTAATTTCTTTTCCTCTAAAACAAAACCAATGTACACCTAATTTAAACTAATTTATAAACATATGTTTTTTTTTTCCTTTTTCCTTCTTTATGTTGGATTTTACAAGAATGTGTGTTTTTTTATGGCTAGCCTTATATTGATTCATGTTGTAGATTTCTTCGTTATGTTTAAAGATCTATTTATATAATTTTAACACTATTATATTGTAATTAACATTTTAATGAATAAACAAATCATGACCTATTAGTTAAATAATCATTTTGCTTTGATGTGTAATACCAAAGTATGACTTGTTTTGATATCAATTATTCGATATTAACATTTTTTTTTTTCAAATAAAGGATTTTCTAAGAATAGAAGTCCAAAGACGGTGAACAAAAAGAATCAAAGCCTTTCTTAGATTTTTTTTTTAAATAATTGATCAAATATATTTTTTAATTTAGTAATTTGGCATGTTACGATTCCTATTAAATCTCTTTCTTTTTTTCTTTCTTTTACAACAGGTGGTGCCTGTCTATGCTAGTTATGCAATAATTCATTAAGTTCTGGTAAAGAAAAAAATTTAAGTATGTTATATTTTTTCATTAATGCGTAGAAACATTTTAAATAAAATTCAACGATATCACAAGATACTTAACTTGTTTTTCTTTATTTACATTATTATTTTATAGTCATAATCTTTTTTTTTTTTTTTTTTTGCAGCCAAGATCTTAATCACATATTATTATTTTATTAATTATTATTACCAAAATATTATTAACATAGTAAATTTGAGAAAAGAAAAAAAAAAAAAAAGGAAACAAATGAAAGGGTGATGATGACGATTGTTTAATAGGAAAATAAATTTCTCGTGAGGTGGAGGAAGCATTTTATTTTTGACTAGGCAAAAAGCCGAAAAGCCAGTGGTTGAAAAAACTACCACCATAAATAGCAAATAGGAATATACCCTGGGCCCTGGGTACATTCCATCATTTCTCCTCCTTAAATTCACTTTTTATCCTACCGTAATTTTCTCAATTTTCATTTTTATTTTTTATTTTTTGTTGTCACTTTCTTCCCCCCTCTGCCTCTCTCTTCTCTGTCTTTCGGCTTCCTTCCCCAAGACTGAAACGAAAGGTTAGTACTTTTGAATTTTTATTGTCAACGTACCAACACACAATTTTCCATGAAACATGATGATGTATTGCTAATGTTTTTGTTTTTATTTGTTTTTTTGTCGTCTTCTGTTTTGTTTTGTTTTGTTTCGTTTCTATGAATTTAATTATTTATTTTATTTTGTTTTCATATGAGACAAAATCAAGCTTTCGTAGGGATCTTTTTCGTTCTTTTCATTTTGCATGTGTTATTGTCAGATCTTGGCTACCCTATTAATGCAAACCGGGAAAAAGGGGAAAAAATAGAACCAATCTTTAGCAACCCAGGAGGGTGTATCAAATCAAATTGGGCAGCAATGCGGTCTCATGTGCCCATCGCATAAGATCTCATTTCCTTAAATGTAGGATCTGCCTACTTTTTATACTGAAAAGAATCACTTGATTTTCAAATCTGTTTTTTCCTATCGTGCTTAATGAGATATATACATATATACATATTTCTTATGAAACGATCTTAAATTTCTTCCGTATGTTTTATGTTCACCATTGAACGCCACTATTGAACAAATAGTTTGCGTTTTTATTCCTTGTGCTCCTGGAATTTCAAATTGGTGGTTTTTTTTTTTTTTTTTTTTGTGCCCTTTAAAGTTAAATCAGGTATAATCATCTAACTAATGCTTTTTCGTGATATTATTAGCGAATTTCTTATTTTCTCGTCGTCTAATGCGGAGAGCACTTCAGCAGATCATTGTTATTCAGGGGTAGTTTTTTTGGCATGAACCCTGTTTTTGATGACTTATATTTCTCTGTTGTTTTCATTTCGTAGAGAAGAAGAGCAGGGAAAAGATTTGTAAGCCATGGCGCAAGAGCAGCTGAATGTTCTCAATGCTCTAGATGTAGCTAAAACACAATGGTACCATTTCACAGCCATCATAATTGCTGGAATGGGATTCTTCACGGATGCTTATGATCTCTTTTGCATCTCTCTTGTTACGAAGTTGCTTGGTCGGATTTATTACCATGTTGATGGAGCACAAAAGCCTGGATCATTACCCCCAAATGTCTCAGCAGCTGTCAATGGTGTTGCATTCTGTGGTACTCTTTCTGGACAGCTCTTCTTTGGCTGGCTTGGTGATAAGTTGGGACGTAAGAAGGTTTATGGTATGACCCTTATGCTTATGGTCTTATGCTCGGTTGCTTCTGGTCTATCTTTTGGTCATACCCCCAAGACTGTTATGGCAACACTTTGCTTCTTCCGGTTCTGGCTTGGGTTTGGCATTGGTGGTGACTATCCACTTTCTGCTACCATTATGTCCGAGTACGCGAACAAGAAGACTCGGGGTGCTTTTATTGCTGCTGTGTTTGCTATGCAGGGTTTTGGTATCCTTGCAGGTGGTATATTTGCCATCATTATCTCATCTGCTTTTAAGTCTAGCTTTCCTGCTCCGCCCTACGAGGTAGATCCGGCTGGCTCAACCGTCCCACAAGCTGATTACGTTTGGCGTATTGTGCTCATGGTTGGAGCCCTTCCTGCTGCTTTAACTTACTACTGGAGGATGAAGATGCCAGAAACCGCCCGTTACACTGCTCTTGTTGCTAAGAATGCAAAGCAAGCTGCATCAGACATGTCAAAAGTGTTGCAGATGGATATTGAGGCAGAGACTCAGAAGGTTGAGAAACTGGTTGAGAATAAATCAACAAACTTTGGTTTATTCTCTAAGGAATTTGTTCGCAGGCACGGGCTTCACTTGCTTGGAACAACTAGTACGTGGTTCCTACTCGATATTGCATTCTACAGCCAGAATCTCTTCCAGAAAGACATATTCACTGCTATTGGATGGATTCCTGCTGCAAAGACCATGAACGCAATCGAAGAGGTTTACAAGATAGCTAGAGCACAAACGCTCATTGCTCTGTGCAGTACTGTTCCTGGATATTGGTTCACGGTGGCTTTCATTGATAAGATGGGAAGGTTCAAGATCCAACTGATGGGATTCTTCTTCATGACGGTATTCATGTTGGCACTTGCTATCCCCTATGACCACTGGACTCACAAGGATAACCGTATCGGTTTCGTGATTATGTATTCACTTACCTTCTTCTTTGCAAACTTTGGTCCCAATGCCACCACCTTTGTAGTGCCTGCTGAGATATTCCCAGCTAGATTGAGGTCCACTTGCCATGGAATATCAGCAGCATCAGGAAAACTTGGAGCCATGGTTGGTGCATTTGGATTTCTGTATTTGGCACAGAACCAGGATAAGGCAAAAGCAGATGCAGGATATCCCGCGGGTATAGGGGTCAAGAATTCCCTCATTGTATTGACTGTTGTCAACTTTTTGGGATTCCTGTTCACGTTTCTGGTACCTGAATCAAAGGGCAAGTCTCTTGAGGAAATGTCAGGCGAAAACGTTGATGAGAAAGAAGCTGGAGAGGAGTAAAGTTCATATATCGGCCTTTTGGTAACACAAGAACAGAACATTACAGCAATTGCAGTTATGGATTAGACATTGTATAAATTTTTCTCTCAACTTTCCTCTCCTTTGTCCATTTTCTTTCAGTAGAGAATTTTTTTTTCCATGGCTGTATCCTTGGAGTCTACAGTTCCTGTCCCCATTTCAATCTGTAGCTACTTTTAATTTTCAATCTTTTTCTGTGCCAATAAATTTGTAGTGATTTCACTGTGTGTTTGCAGTTAAGTTTGTATTTGCATTCTCTAGTATCAGGGAGTAGAATTGATTTATATTGCTTGGAAAATTTTTGTTAAGTATATATGTTATAATGCTTAGAACTTCTACAATGTCAGTTAATATTATCATTAAATTTACTGTAAAAAAAATTAATGAAAAAAATATGAAGGGTTTCAATTACTTTGATGTAATGGGATCCATCTATTATAATCGAGATTATAGAATTGTAAACTTTACTGATAAGAAGGTGCCGCTTTTTGATGTAAGAATTTGCATATCACTATTTCAAGTATTAAAATTTTGCAAACATCATTCCCTAACTTTATTTTTTTCAAAAAAATACAGATAAAACGTTGCACTTTGCCACTCTTTAGTACTATTTGCATATGGAATTGCAAGGTTAATAGTAAGGCAATGAATTGCTTTTTTATTTTGATACACTTACCCAAGTAGAGTTATGATATAATAATGCAATGTTCCATATTTTTAATATGACAATGGAAAATTTAAACTTTCAACAATAAATTACATATTTTTGTAAAGTAAAAAAATAGAATCTGGGAAATTATACCACGAATATACACTAAATATTATGACTGCCACAAATTATGATAGTACAAATTCAAGTAGAACCGAATGATTCAAACCATTTATTAAATAATATAAAATAAATAATTGACAAAATTATGCACCGGCCAAACATGAACGAAAGAAGAATCTACTCTTTTAATAATTTTATATTGTTTGACTAAAAAATAATTTTATAATATCAAACTCCAAACCCACCCACACAACCCCCACACAACAACCCCCCCCCCCCGTTCAAAATTCAAATACACGTGAATTTAACATACTGGTCTAAAATAATTAACAAACCCAATATTAATGACTGGCAAATCATAGATCCTTTTGTTTATTCAGCCGATTTTGCATCAGTTATTTATTTATATAATTAATATTTCTATAAATATTTTTATAACAAATCGCTAAACAAATAAATATCTCATTTCTATACCTCTTATCAGAATAGCAAAAGAAATATCACATATTAACAGGGGAGAAAAAAACATAGCTAGTTAAATGGGTTAAAGTCAAAGAAAACTTAGGGTTCTTATGTGTTCTTTTTTTTTTTTTTTATCATTATCATCATAAAAAGTGTTGAAAGTCCATGCTCCCCAGGTTTGGAAATATTTTCTTTTCTTTTCTTTTTTTTAGTTGAATATCACATATTAACAGAAAAAAATAAGAAAAAATAACTAGTTAAATGAGTCAAAGTCAAAGAAAAATAGGGTCCTCTTGTGTTATTTTTTATCATTATCATGATAAAAAAAATTGAAAGTCCATTCTCTCCATGGTTTAGAAATAATTTTTTGTTGAATCATCCAACTTATCAATCTAGAGATCGAGCGTTAAGGGTGTAATATAAAATAAATTAATTTATAAAGAAGAGCAAGAAAATGTTATGTGTTATTTTATGAGAAAACAAAATAGTTTTTCGTAATAAAAACATAATAATATCTGTCCATACCTAATCTACATGTCATTTCTTCTTAGTAGTTATACCCACAATCCTTAAGCCCTAAAATGCTCCTTTTAATAAAACCTCCATTGAAGCACCATCAAGAGGTTAGAAATCAAGGTAAGTTGCTCTCTTTTCTTGTCCTTTAGTAGTCTTAAGAGGTTTCTTTCCCTAACCTATGCTTTCAGTGTTAAGGTGTTCGCATTTAGGGGAAAAGTCAGAAGAAACCCTAATCTCTTATTGTTTGTGGTGGTTGTTGATTGTGAGAGAAGAGGAAAAAATCGTTTGATTGTAGGTAATATGTTTATAAAAGTATTTATACATTGATAAGTTGTATTTTGGAGTTTTTATCTAGTTTTAAAATCAAGAAATAGATTTTTTTGGGATTTTCTTTTCGTATTTTGGAGCAAAGTGGGACACAAACAGGATTACGGTGGTGAGATGGGTTGTGATCGCCTTAGGAGTAACAAGTTTTAGCTGGTCATAGCCATGACAAAGGTCATGAGGCCTGTCACCACCCATAGGCGTGATAAAGCAAGCGATGGTCGTTACTCTCTCCATTACGGGAGTGATATAAGGAGTAACAATGTGTTCTTTATCTCCCAAGCCTATCACGCCCTCCATCATGGGCATGATCAACGGGAGGATGTTGTAACCTTGTTTTTATCTCTATTTTGACCTTCCTAAAACGTTGGCTTAACATGTAGGGCACCTAAACCTTAGTAGGAAGGTATATCTAGACCTAGAATAGAAATAATTCTCGATAGCTTAGGAAGCTAGATAACCTTAGATGTTTTCTTTCTAAAACCAAGTAATGAGTTAATATTTGTTATATGTAATTAGGTGATTCTAGTTTTGTTGAGTTAATTGTTCCGAATGTTGTATCAAGTACATCCTTACTTCGGTTGCTACTTGTGAGTATAGACTCAAAAACTGTAGATGAACTCAACAATATATAACTTTAAATTGCTTGTTGCTTGTGTTGAGTCAGGTTTAGTGGGCTAAGAGTACTGGTGTCACTTAAACGACACCTTAATGATCTATGTGTGTCGTTGTCCTAAGTGAAGTTGCATATAGAGAGGATTCCGGTAGTTTAAGAATGGTACAAATATGACACCCAAGGTGTTGACAAGTACCTAACACTTTATATATAAGTATCTATATATGAATAGATGTATTTGCCTGTCATGGAGTCATGAGTTACTCCAAATTTAGGATTAGTTGCAAGTGGTTCTAAATTGTGTTAGTTGTCCAGCTAATCAAAAGATAATAAACTATGGATATTACATGTATTACTATTGTGCATGTGAATATGTATGTTGTTTGTTCATGTGCATACATGTGTGCTTTGGCGTACTAGTCTTGAACTTATTCCTTTTTATCCTTTCAGGAGCAAGTGATAAGCCAGTGGCTTTTTATTTAACCAATTATGACATTATGAACGATGGTGAAGGTGATAATGGGCTAACTTTCTAGCTGATTAGTAGATGAATAGAAATTGAGATGGCTAGAATTGCAGAATCCTGAAGTTTAAATATTTATTATGCGTCTTTTACATTATGAGACATTTTCATATGATGTCTCTAAGTTGGATTTAAGTAAGTGCTTGGTTTATGCCAACTAAGTTTTATGATGTTTTCATTAATGACATTAATGGATATGATGAAACCTTAATTAATTTGAGACGTTGGAGTTATGTTTGGTTTTATTATGGTTTAGCAGGATTTGAGGCTGGAGGTAGCAGGATTTGAGCCTTGACGTGTCTACCTCCAGCAAGAACATGTAAAGGGCTAATAACGCACTAAGTTTAGGGCTTTACAACTTAAGTGGTATCAGAGCTTAGGTTATGAATCTTGCTAAATTTAAGTCATGAACTCTTTTGGACATTGGGCAATGATGAGTGGAGTAGCAAATAGTTAAGGCCACTTATCTAGTTATAATTGTTGTTATCTAATAGTTTCCTATAGTTTTTTATTCCTTTTAACCCGTTTTATCTCCTTTCTCACATTCTATGTGTTTAACTTTGTAAACCCCTAGATTTTTATGTAAAGTCTTAAGTTCAGATCCTGGAATCGGAAGTCAACCAGAAACCCTAAAGTCAACAAAACCTATATCAAACCCTAGAATTTAAATCCGGAAATCCCACGCTCTCAAACCCTAAACAGCAGAATCAAGATAATGGTGGATAATAGTTCGTAATAATATGGGAAAACTTAAAAATATCAGATTCACTAATTTTTAGTGTATTTTAGATCCAAACGGGATCAATTTTCGAAAACCGTACTTCGATACATCGAAAAGTGAAAATATTCCGATAACACTATTAGACTTGTAATACTATAAGAAATTCAAATATATCAGTTTTATAATTTTTCAGTACCTAAAAATATCAAACATCGTATTTATACGCGTATTTTCTTATTACCGGTAAATTATTAGTCTTGTTTACTATTCATTGTTCTTTTCTATTATTCATTACTATTCATCTATCTCTACTTTTTCTTACTACATATACACCTATTTTTCTTCTTTTTACCTTCTCCGTACATCTTATATCACATCATATCTTACATATTACTTACTTTTCATTACAAAATACAAATTAAATAGTTTCTCTCCCTTAAACAACCAAAATCGGTGCCCCATCTCTCTCTCTTTCTCTATTTCTTTTTTTTTCAATTTATTTTATTACAATCAATTTCCCTCCATCTTCAACTATAAATACCTCATTTCCCTCCACTTCTTTCACACATCCACTTTTACGTTACAAAACTCTACCAAAATCTCTCCACAATTCCTCTCTACCAAAATCCTCTCTAAATAATTCTTTCCCAACTTTCTTTTCTACACACAAAAACCATCTTCTACATATTACTTCCCATATATTCCCACATCCACCGCTTTCTATTTTCAACAAATATATATCTTTAGGTAAAAGTCTCCCACAACTATTTACTTTCCCATGCCATGTAACTTAGCATGACTATGGTGTTGTTTCTTAAAACTCATGTGAGTTATGGAAGCAACAACATGTTCATATTTTGTTCTTACACATGCCAAGAATTCCGATTATGTTATTTTGTTATTATTATGATTATGTGATATCATTGTAATTATGCTTCTAATCTAACTTCCATATATATATATATATATATATTATTAAGCATATGTATATCTATATTTCTTAGAGCCTAAAATTTTACTAACATGCTTATTATTATTGCTCTTATTATGCCTTTTCTTTTCTTTCTTTTTCTTTTTCTTTGAGACTAGTCTATTCTTAGTCCCGGGATATATTGATAAAGCCAAAGTTCTCAATACTTGACCTTATTATATTGCTTATTTTTGCTTCTTATATCTTTCTCATATTATTATATGATATTCTCATCTTTTTCATACTATATAATCATGTACATGTATTATTATAATGATATTATCTCAACAAAATTAAAGTGGAATTTCTTTAATAAAGGAAAATGGAACCAAATTCTTTTAATATATATAAATTTATCACTAAATCAAGATTTTGTCATCAAACACATAGGAAAATTATTTTTACAATTTCTTTTCAAACTCATCAAGAATTTTCTTGAATGACAATAAAGGTGGTTTTTTCAAAGAAATTAACTAACGAAATAAACATTCTCTTTTATAATAAGTAACATGAAAGTTATTAAAACTTAGTGTTAAAAATTTCTTGATATGCAAATTTTTCATAAGAGCTTAAACTTGAATTTTTCCAACTCCATAATAAAAACCAAAAACTAGATTAGTTTTCAAAGTTAAGATAAAATCAAATCACTAGCTTGTAAAGCCACTTAGAAAAATACAAGTTTGCCAAGTTTCTAAATTGTAAACACATTTTCAAAGAAATAAAAGAATATAAACATGATAAGCTCAAAAACAATAGATATTATCAACAGCTTAAGAAAATGTTGAAAATGTTTCCTTCCAAGTAAAAATTTGTAGAGAACTTAAAAGACCAAGTTTTTAGAAATAAATAGAAAATATAGGAAATAAAAATATAAGAGGAAAAAGAATTATATATCAAAAATATTTAAAAGGAAAAATATATACAACTCAAATTATTATAAGTTATCAACAACTTAATAAAAATCTTGGAAAATTCATTTTTTTCACTAGAAGTAAAATTTATAGAAGACAAAAGCTAAGAGAAAATTAATTTATTTTAAAAAATAAATTAGAAAATAAAATAGGAATATACTCATTTAGAATAACCCAAGAATTTATAAAGTTCTTTCAAAACACTTAGAAAAGAAATTGTTAAAACTCAAGTTTCAACACCATAAGACAACTTGTTTTATGAAAAATAATCGTTGAGATAACACCATTAAAAATTTTGCATGCAATATGAATCTATATATATGTGTGTGTGTGTATTCAAAGGATTTTTCAACCATATAAATATATATATATTTTTTTTTTTTTTGCTAAAGGATTTTTAGATAAAGAAAAGTTTGAAAATTGTGTTTCAAGCGCTGGGATTTTCGTGATGATTCTATGCCAATCTATTTCACAACCCAAAAGACTTTTTATGAAAAAATAACCTCAAAAATAGATAGATCTTTTCGATTAAGTAGAAAACGGTATATAACATACGAAATTCCAAGTTAAAATGAGCAAGTTATGGCCATTTTAAGTTAGAATTTCACCCTATACGATTTTTGACGAACTTAGTGAAATAGAATTAGTAAGTTTAAGTAGAACTTCCAAGAAATATTCATTTGAGATATTTCTCTTGTATAGGTGACGTGGAGACTAGGTTCCCATACCCCGATGATTACTTTAACTAGAAGTTTCCGCGTAAATAACCGAGTGAGTTTGTTTCTTATATTTTTGCCCTTATGTTTTTACTTGTAAAATTAGTGGCATTAGAATTAGGAAAAGATAACATGGAAAGGTGCATGAGCTTTACATGTATGGTTGTAATTATGTTTAAGTATATTGAGGTGGGAATTATTCATAATGAATGTTTAATTTGGAATAGGAACGACTGTCTGCAACTTCTATGATCACCCGTAAAATATTTAATCATACTTTGAGTATTTAATTAAATTGATTCATGCATATCATTGTTCATTACATTTATTACTATACCATTGGTGGGACAAAGGCATAGTAAGAAGGTTCGTAGAGCATGTAAGATCTACAAAACATTGAAAAATCACCCGAATTAAATTGTGGTGCATAAACAACTGAATGAAATTATGTTTTGCAGCTAGGTAGTGGCTTGAATGAAAACTACAAAAGATTGGATTATGTTTTTGTAGCTGGGTAGCGGCTTGAACAAAAATACAAAGGAATTATAATTATGAAAATCAGTCTATTCGGCCTGTAACACCTAACCCCGAATGGAGGGGTAAATCCATTCAACATATAATTCCTAGAAAATCATATGTATTGTTTGCTCACGTATTTTTACATCTCATATGATTGTTTAAATTAACTTGCTGTGAATAATGGTTGTTGGGTGTTTAATTGTAGAAATAATTCTCACTAAGCACGTAGCTTATACCCCTTTGATACCTCTTGCAGTACTCATATCTTTGGTTGGAGCCCAGGGGATACTTCACCCAGGTAATTCCTTTTGGAGCCAAGAGTTTTTGATTAGAAGTCAAGAATTAGAAGTAGATATAGATATCCAAATGGAAACTCAAAAATGTAATTATTTGAAAATAGACTCTGTTAGACTTAGTTGTTTTCAATAGAGGAATGCCCCTTAAGGTTTGTAAGACTCTATATATTTTGGAACCTTGATTATATTATTGTGATTTACCTTCTTAATTGTTGTTATGTATAACTGCTTAAACGGCTTGTTCCAAAGTTTGGTCCACCATGATCGTAAAAGGACGCCTTACACCCAATATTGAGACTTTTGGGATGACTAAGGTTGTCATACTTAAGTCTTAATATTGATTGTGATGGGCTATCACGTTTAGGGTATTATTTAGGGCGTGACAACCTTTGTAGAATGCCATCTAGAAGAAGAGACCTTGATACTGGTTCCTTCGGAACTGGTGATGAAGAAGTTAATGGAGAATAACTACCTTTGAACTAGCTACCTTTGAGCCAGATAACTCAAGATCTACCGACACCACCACCACCACCATCGATAGAACAACAGGTCTATGTTGATGTTGCGTAGCTCATGCAAGCTGTGAATACATTTTTAGGGGTGGTTGCACAATAGCATCAATAAATGCATAAGGATGTGGAAGTAATATAGGCTAATGTCGAAGCATAGAGGTAGGAGACCCACAAACAGAATGGTAATGGTAACAATAGGGCCAGACATATTAATGTCTTAAGGCTGAACAAATTTGTATACTTGGTTTACAAGTTTGAGCCTAAACCTAGGAAACCACTTGATATTCAATTATGGGTAGAAGAGGTAAAGAAGACTTTGGCAACTCTTAATATCCTTAAAAACAAAAAGGTTGAATATGCTTCTTACTTGCTAACTAGGAGAGCAAATAACTAGTTGATGACCACTAAGAGTCACATGACTAAAGTAATCACTTGGGACATGTTCCAATAAGCCTTCTATATAGAGTTTTTCCTTAAATGTTGCAAAAGTACTATGCCTTACATCAAGGTCATGAGATAGTGGAGGAACATGAAGCAAACTTGAATAAGTTAATGAGATTTCTGTCATATCCTCTTAAGGAGAGTCAGGATGCCAAGGTGAGTAGGTTTGTCATAGGGCTAAAGCTTGAGATTTAGCATCAAGCGAACTTAATGGAATTGACCAACTACTTTGATGTGGTCAATAAAGCAAAGACTATTGAACAAAGCCTTAAAAAGATAAAAGGTTAGGAAGCACAAAGGAGTCAAGTCTATTTCAAGAAGTGATCAACCACTAGTATTCTTATCTTAGACAAGGGGAAGAGGCTGACCACACAACAAGTTAGGTCAGTAACTCAAGGTACTAAAAAAGAAGTGTACCGGGTGCTATGGACTACATGATCTAAAGGATTGCAAGTAGCTTGAGAATGCTTGCTTTTCATGCAACAAGATTGGGCAAAACCATTGGTTTTGCACAGAGAACGCTCTTCCACAAGTGTTTAGTTTCAAGTGTAGGTAACGAGGACATAGGGCCATAGACTGCAAAGAGCCTAGTAGATTAGTGGCTCCAGAGTTCAGATAAGTCAATCTCAAGGTAGCGGTCAGAGACAATGATTATCAGCTAAGGTTTATTATGGCCTCTAGCACTGGGATACATCCAACATGGATACTATAGCAAGTATGCTTTTCTATACTCATGTATAGTGCTCATGTGCTTTTCGATACTAGTGCGACCTTTTCATGCATTGTTGAATTGTTTGTGGTTACGTGTGATGCGTATATTAAAATTATGACTGAATGCTTGTCTATAAACATACCTCTAGGGATTGAAACCATGTTAAATAGGATTTGTAGGAATGTGGATGTCAAAATAGAAGGTAGGCATCTACCTTGAAACTTAATAGTGTTAGACATGGTGGACTTTGATGTGATTTTGGGAGTAGATTGATTGGTAAAGTACCATGGTGTGATTGATTACCATAACCTAGTAATAGAGTTTAGTCCGCTAAATGGGGCCTAGTTTGTATATAAACTTGAAGTGTAGAGACCTTCAACTTTACCTACTTATGAGTTATTGGGTAGATTTACCTTATTTATGGTAGCCACGATAACAGAATATAAACCAGAGGCCGACTTTGCATAGGTACTTCCAGCATGTGAATACCCTAGTGTTTTTCTAAAAGATCTACTAGTGTACCACCAAAAATAGAGCTAAAGTTCTATATTGACTTGGTATCAGGTACTACACCTATATCTAAAGCACCATACCACATGACACTAATAGAACTTGCAAAGTTAAAGGTTTGGCTAGAAGATCTTCTTAATAAGAGATTTATTAAACCCAATGTGTCATCTTGAGGAGCTATAGTTTTTTTTTTTTTTTAAGAAAAAGTATGGCAGCATGAGGTTGTATATATTTATATATATATATGTTATAGGGAGCTGAACCATGTGATTATAAAAAATAAATACCCTCTGCCAAAGATAAAATATTTTTTTGACCAGCTAGCAGGAGTACATGTGTTCTCAAAGATTGATCTCAGCTCGGGATATCACCAGCTATGAATCAAAATAGGAGACATACAGAAGACAACCTTCAAGACTAAATACAAGTATTATGAGTTTGTGGTTATGCTGTTTGGTCTCATAAATGCACCATCCGTTTTTATGGACCTTATGAATATGATCTTCAGTAATTATCTAGATTTATTAATAGTGGTCCTTATAGATGATATGCTAGTGTATTCTAAAACCAAGGTAAAGCATCCAAAGTTTAGTTTTGAGCAAATTGCAGGCTGAGAAGTTGTATGAAAAGTTTAAGAAGTGTAAGTTCTGGTTAGAGCATATATCTCTCTTAGGGCATATCATCAATGGAAATAGGATAGCAGTGGATATTGAGAAAGTAAATGCAGTAGTAGAATGACCAACTCCTAAAAGTGTGTCAGAAATTAGGAGTTTTTTTAGGAATAACAGGTTACTACAGAAGGTTTATGGAGGGTTTCTCTAAGATTGCAGGTCCTTTTACCAAGTAAGGGTAAAGTATGAATGGATGAAAATTGTGAGAAAAACTTCCAGCAACTAAAAGAAAAGCTAGTTACTACACCAGTTCTATTTTTACCAGTGAGTGATGAGGAGTATACTATCTATAGTAATGTATCCATACTGGGGTTAGGTTATGTATTAATGCAGGGAAGCAAGGTAATAGCATATGCATCTACGCAGCTGAAGTCCTATGAGAAGAACTACCCTACATAAGACTTGAAACTGCTAGTAATTGTAATACATGCCTTGAAGCTATGAAGACAATACCTGTATGGAGAGAGATGTAAAGTATATACTGACCACAAAATCTAAAAGTATACCTTTACCTAAAGAGAGATGAATATGAGGCAGATAAGATGGTTGGAGCTGATAAAGAATTGTGATGTAGATATTAAGTACCATCCTGAAAAGCAAATGTAGTAGCAAATGCCTTAAGTAAGAAGCAAAATGAGAATCTAGCAGCCTTCATCCCTTCTAAACGCCATCTGATAGATGACATGAGAAAGCTGGAATGAGTAAAAGCAAGACTAGCCAACTTGTAGATTCAACCTTCCATCATAGAAAGAATCAAATCAGCATCTATAGATGATCTAAGTATCCAATAGGTAAGAAGAGAATGGAGGTGGGCAAAGCAACCAAGTTTCATATAGATAACGAATGTGTCATGAGATATAAAGGGAGCTTATGTGTATTGAAGTAGGGAGAGCTTAAGAAGGAGTTGTTGAAAGAGGTACACTATTCTCGTTATTCCATCCACCCTGGAGGCAACAGAATGTATCATGATCTAAAAAAGATGTATTGGTGAAATAAAATGAAAAAAGAGATAGCAAAATATGTGTCGAAGTGTTATACTTGTCAATTGATCAATATTTAGCACAGAAGACTAGTAGGTGAATTAAAACCCTTGTCCATGCCAAAGTGGAAGTGGGAGCACATGACCATGGGTTTTGTTATAACTCTGCCTAGAACCAAGGAATATGGGTAATTGTTGACAAGCTTACCAAGGTAGCCTACTTTATACCTATTAAAACTGGGTATACCATGGAGCAGTTGGCAAAGCTACGCATCAAAGAGATAGTAAGGTTACATCTAATATTAGTGACTATAGTTTCAGATAGAGATATCAGATTTGCTAGGAGATTTTGAAAGAGCTTTCACAAAGTTTAGGCACTAAAGTGGCTTTTAGTACTGTTTATCAGCCTCAAACAGGTGGGCAATATGAATAGACCATCTAGATCTTGGAAGATATGTTAAAGGCATGTGCATTAAATTCTGGGGGTAGCTGGGATAAGTACTTACCTTTGGTGGAGTTTGTGTATAATAACGGTTGCTAGATGTCGCTTAGGATGCCACCTTTATGAGGGTTTTGTATGGTAAAAAGTGTAAGTCACCAATCCATTAGGATGAGGCAAGTGATAGATGGATTATGGGATTAAAACTAGTATAGGATGATGTTGATAAGGTTAAAGCAATCAGGCACAAGTTGTAAACTTCTCAAAGCCACCAAAAGTTATGCACACAAGAGGAGGTCGTTAGAGTTTCAAGTAGGAAAACATGTCTTACTTAAGATCTAACAAGCTAAAGGTGTCAGGTTTAGCTTGAGGGTACGTTAAACCTTGGTTATGTAGGTCCCTTTGAAGTCTTAGAGCAAATAGGTGATGTGGCTTATAGGTTAGTGTTACCACCCAGTTTCGATGTGGAACACAATGTATTTCATGTTTCTATGTTGAGAAAGTATATGGGGGATCTTGAGCAGATAGCAGCCTTAAAACCGTTGAAAGTGTAACCAGATCTCACTATAGTTGAGAGGTTAGTAAGGGTTATTGATACCAAAAAACAAATTATAAGAAGACGTGTGATAAAATATGTGAAAGTACAATGGGGGAATAAAATAGAGTGGGAGATGCTTGGGAACTAGAGAAGAATATGAAGATAAAGTATCTCGAGCTTTTCAATAATCCAGGTAACTGATAAAGACAAATTATATTTGTTGGTCCCAAAAGATTAACCAAGAGGGGAGGTGAATTGGTTTTCCAAAATGAAAATTTAGTCTTTTAAAAAACTTAACTAAATTCACAAACTTAGTTAATCAAAATAAAATGGCTTCTTAAACTTGATGGAAAACAACAAACTTAATAAATAACAATTTAAATTACAATTCGAATACAAACATATTCAAGAATCATGGTTTGATTATGATTAAAACCAAAATAAACTCTCATATATTAGTCTCTGAATTAGTCTCTGTTTGGTTAATTCACTTCCAGTTACACTCTGAAATAGTTTCTGAATTTAGAACGCAACTTAAATAAATAATCAGAAATATACGAAAATTTAAAAGATAGGGTAGAGAAGATTGCAAAGCTATTTATAGAGGTTCCGCCTCGAGCGTCAGTCCTTTCTTCCAGCACCAAGCCAGGGATCCGGTTGTCCTTACCGGTATGTTCCACTATCTAAAAACAAATCAAGTTACAAGTTGTCTTTTGCCAAAGAACTTAGCTGCAATATGCACTTAGCTTGATCCTTCTATCTTCCATAAGCTATAATCAATTCTACTGAGCCTACTTGTAACTATCAATTTCACACAAATTGTATAAAACAAATCCGTAGGAAAAGAATAAAATTCCTAACAAATTTCGATCAAGTAGAAACAGTTGAAATAGATTGAATTTAGCGCAATGAAACCGGAATGAGTATTTGTTCTTCTGTTTTGAAGACTCTTTCTTTTGTGAAAATGATATTCTCGTATTTGATTTGACTTGAATGAATATCTTTTATTCTTATTGTCTCCAACGGCTATAAGAGATGGATAAACTTGTTCCTGATTTTTTGCTTTGACTTTGGATAAGCCTTGCTGGTCTTTTTTCATCTATAGCTTGGATAGACTTCACTGCCATAAATGTCGCTGGTCATCTTCATCTGGTAATGCATTCAAATGTTCAGTTTTGAATTATCTTTGTTGTAGATATCCTTGAAAGATTGATTACTTTGTTTCCGTTAAAATATCCCATGAAAATAACATATTGATATTAATCCATTTGAAATCCGAATTCCCCAGTTCTTGGATAATCTTGTCTTCGACAAATATCTCTCATCAAATGATCTTCTTATATAATGTCACGAGATAATAAATATATCCTAAATCTTGAACTTCCAGACGTGACTATTTATGCATTGTCCAAACTTTAATTCTTCAAGGAATAATCCTTAATTAACTTAAATCCCCTTTGGATAATTGAACCAACTTTGTGGAACATTATTGAATGCATTATCCAAAAACATTCACTTTGATGTTGGGTCTTCAATTTATATTCCTTAGAAAATCATTCGTCCTTCATAATCGTGATTTTTACATATCTCAAAAACTTTGTAAATTGCCTTCTAAAACAGCTTCTGATCGGTATTCAATCCTTCGTGGTCATTATAATTACTTTCTGAAACATTTTCTTATCGATATACAACCTATTGTAAAACACTAATTTTCCTTCCGAAATATTCTTTGAAAATTTATTTGTGTGTGAAAATCATTGTTAGATATTCTTTGAAACACTTTCTGAGTTGTGTCCTATATAAAATTTTACTTGATTATTGCATACTTAATGAATTGTGTTAGTACATACTTAAAACTTTTTGTTATCATCAAAATCATCATTGAGAGAAACCAACAATATTCATCTTTCATGGAATAAATCGTGCTTAATTGTTATGGATTTTATAGAAATCGTGATGAATTTGTACTTAATTAGTCTTAATTGTGTCATTTCAGGTCTTGGAGGAAATATAATGCAAATATAATAAGTTTGGAAAAGTTTCATGCACATTTGGAATCAAGGGACACTGTACACCAGCTAAAGCAAAGCGAACATTGTCGGCCTTCATCGAAGAAATCATCGGCCTTCATTGAAGATCAATACCAATGTTTGATGATATGCAACCTATATCGGTATCTGAAGGAGTGACCATGCACAGTACCCAAAACTTTAAAGCCATCTCTTAAGCCGTCCCCTACATCGCCAGTATAAAACTATCAGAAATTAATTCAAGATCAACGAACATCAACAAATCTTAATTCTACACCGTTGGTGTAGGCACCAGCATAAATGCAGAGCTAGTAGTTTAAACAAAGAAAGCCGACAGTGTTTCTTTATCGGATTCGAATTAACATTGAACATCGGCTATGTACGCCGAGCGTACATTTAAAAACTGCTGGTGTACGTTATAACTACCCAAATTCCAGATTTTGTTCTATAAGATGTTACAACCAAATATGATATTTTTTATTCCTTAGACATTTTAAAAACCTTAGAAAAGAGAGGATTTTATATGAGAATGAGTGGCTAAATCCTGTTTTCTAACCAACGGATGGTTACAAGACTTGGTTCATCAAGGATTATGAGATCTAATTGATTTGTTTTGTCTAATCTTTGTTTTGGATATTTATATATCTTCTATTTGTCTTGTTATAATTATCTTTTTTGATTAATACAAATTAAGGCCTGTTTGTTCAATTAGCAAGGTGATAAACTGCCAATTAGAATATCAAATTCGTAATTATTTGATTATTTTAATGTTTATGACACAATAACATGATTGATTATGAGATAGGTAATCGATTTGCGTTATGAAGATATTTAATATGGTCTAAATAGATCATGCGCATGATTTGTTGGCTAGAATTGGTGATCTCTCTTATTCCTAATGCTATTGATAGATTAAACCCTAAGAGCTTGTTTGGGGTTGTTTAATCGATAAGGGAAATAATCAAAGAGCCTATTTTGATTTTCGATAAAGTAAAGAGAGATAGATTATTAGAGCTTATTAACAGCTATAACAAGTTTATCCAAGATTATTGATCCTAAAAGAATAACCAAGAGGGGGGTGAATTGGTTATAAATAAAAATTTTACTTTTCAAAATTTCAAACAAATTCACATCACTTAGTTACTCAACTTTAATGGCTTTAAAACTTTCTTCAAAAAAATAAACTTATAAGTAAAATCTTTAAACAAAATTCGGATTAATCAAAGTCACTTAAATCCACGAAAGACTAAATAATAAATTCAAAGTTAAATTCCTAAATTTACTTTCTGATCTACTCTCTACTTAATAAAAATATATTCAAATTGCTCTCTAATTTACTTTCTGAGCATATAACACAGCTAAAAAAATAATTAATTATGCATGAAATAAAGAGAGATAAGGGAGTAGAGAGTGCAAAATCGATTTATAGAGGTTCTGCCTTGAGCGTCAGTCCTCTCTTCCAGCTCCAGGCTGGGGACCTGGTTTCCACACTGGTATGTTCCACTATATCTAACAATTAAAAAGTTACAAGTTGTCCTTATCAAAGCACTTGGCTACAATGCAGTCAGCTTGATTCTCCAAACTTTCCTCAAGCTAACAATAAATCTACTGAGCCTACTTGTAACTCTCAATCTCATATAAGGTGAATAAATCTAGATCAGAGGAAATAGATTGTGAATCCACAAAATTTTGAACAAATAAAAATAAAATGACAGTAATTTGCACAAATGAAAAAGGAAATTCGTATTCTCTGTTTTCTCTTTGCTTTTCACATTGTAGTACTACTCTTCTCTGTATTTGGGTGTGTATACTTATTCTTGTTACTTCCAACAGCTAGGACTTGAAGTGGATAAGCCTGGTTCCTGATATTGTACGTGATTTTAGAATAGGATTAGCTTGTTTTGGTCTTCTTCATCTGTAAAATTTGAATGACTTGTTATTTTGCTGTTGCTATCTCGTGTTTTACTCCAATGGATAAGGTTGAGTATCCAACGGCTAATATGATAATCATAATCTTGAATTTTTTAATTTGATTTGAGATGTTATTGACGAATTGTAACTGCTGATACTATTCACCTGAAAGTAGGATCGTATCTTCTATAATTTTTGAATTCCTTGCATGGACAAATATTCATCAGACAAATTCCTTGCATAACTGGATCGTGTCTTCTATATTTCCAAATAAAAAATTGAATAACATGTAGAAAAATCTTTCTTGTAGATCACGTGGTTTTCCTTGCTATGAAAAACATTAATTTCCCAAAAATAAACTTTAGTCCAACAAAAACTTGAATCCCCATGGATATTTGAACCAACTTAGTGGAACAAAATGGAATGTATTACCCAAATACACTCAACTTTGGAGTTGGGTCTTCAAAATAACGAATCCATCAAGAAAAATCATATATATAACTTTTTGTTCGTATTTTGCAGCTTTTACAAGTTTGCAGGTGTAGTCTCTGATGTACCTTATGACTATTTTAAGAATCTTGTAAACCAACGGAATACCTTCTGAATAACCTTCTAACTATTCATTTGTTCTTGAAAAAACTTTCCAAACTTTCTGATGTATGTTCTGAATTGAGTTCCTTTTGAAACACATTTTCATAAACAAACTTTTATTATATTTAAGTGCTGTACACTTTAATAAATTTGTTAGTAATTACTTAGTCATTTTTGTTATCATCAAAATCATTATTTGAGAGAAACCAACATTCTCGCTCCTTTTTGATGATAACATAACCCATATAAACAAACTAATGATTTTTTTTTAACATGTGATTTCAATATTTGAATGTTCATCTCATAATATTCATCTCGTATGTTGTTTACTTTTCTCTCCCTTTTTGTTATTAGCATAAAAGTAGATAAAATAAGAAAAACCAATAACATCAATATGTAAAACAGAAATTTGTGTTCAACATATAGACCATCTATTACAGACCACGAGCAAAAGAAGTCCACAAAATATGCTCATAACAAATATAGAACAACCAGTCCACAAAATCAGACAGTCCATAAAAAAATAAAACTAAAAACATCAATCTTTTTTAGATTCAATGTATTTAACAAATTTTTATGCTGTTATCCTTTCTCTTTGGGGAAAATCGTGCCTAGATAGAGGTGGAACGATGGTTGGTTATTGGAGGAAAGAGAAGACTGAAGTGATAACTTCAACGGCTGAAGGTTGTGGCTCGGATGGAGGAGCAGCAAGTGGCTGATATGGAATAATTGGAAGATCATCAGCAAGTGGGCTTGTATCTGGAACAGCATCCTGCATTGGTGAAGAAGAGGGTTGATTGCTCGAAAGATGAGTAGGAGATTGAGGAACTAGAGCTGAAGTAGTATGATCTTGTCAAAGAACTTGAAGTCCTTAAGAGAATCAAGAATTGATTTTGTGAAAGTCTTCTTGAATTCATTCAATTTTTTATCAATGATCTGAACAACAACAGTTTGAAAAGATGATTGAGAAAATTCTCTTGGTGGTTTGATCTGTGGTGAATCACTCTCTAATCACTTTCTAATTCACTCATAGTTTGCATTCCTTCTCCTTCTTTGATTTCGAATTTTCCACTAGTGCGGATTTGATACTTTTTCTTTGATTTTCCAATCATCTCCTCTTTCCCTAGTAGTATTTTTCAACTTTTTCATGTTGTATCTTGCTGAATTTTGGATTCTTATACCATGATTATTTTCCAATCAAATTGTGTCTTGATGAATTTTGGATTCTTATACTATGCTCCGTCTTTGGAAAACTAAAATTTATCAGAAACTTATATACCTATACGCTTCAAATTTGTTTCCCCAATTCTTTTTTATTCTTATTAGCCTTTTGAAATCCTTGGGTAAACTAATTTTCTTGAATTTGAAGAACTTAAGCAGACTGCCATAGGGTCTGTTTCCTTGTGTTCTCCACATATGCCTTAAAATCATATTAGGCATATTAAGCTTCAATTTCTTCTTAATAGCTAACACGACTAAGGCTTCTTCCATAAAAATAATAGCAGTGATTCCATTTTTCGATAAAATACAATCTACTACCACTTTATGCAAAAAACAAATTAAAAGCTCAAAGTCAGTGGAGAAAATATATTTTTCTACATAATTTCCCACTCCATCATTTAACTCTTTATAAAGATCATTTTTTTTTTGGCATACTCAATAACTTTTCATCATCTTTTCCATCCATCATACCAAAATAGTCTATTAAATCTTTCCTTGTCATCTTGATATTCCTCCCAACAACTTTGGATTTTAAAGAAAAATCCTCTAACTGAACCAGATTATCATAAAAATCTTGAATCAAACATCCATCAATCAAACCAGCTATATTACAAAGATTCTTACACCCTATCCTATTCAGCCAATGTTCGCAATAAAATCCATTTGTTCTAAAAAACTTGAAATCAATGAAGGTGCATTCAAGTACCTTATTTGAAGTACTTTTTTCTCTTTTTGTCGTTGGTTCTTTCTTGGATGACCTTTGATCAAGCTTTCGTTTTTTCTTGGTTTGGAGATCCTCTTTAGTAGTCTTTGAACTACTTTCTGACTCAACGTCTGAGTTGGATTTGGGTTCTTCTGAGTCTCGATTTCCATGTTTCTGGGTAGTTTCTTCCTTTTTGTTCGTCGTTCCATCATCATGCATGAGTTTAGATCGAACTTCCCTTAAGGTTCCTTCTCTTGTAAGGGTTTCATAGACCTCTTCAGAGCTTGTGGGTTCATCTTGTATAGAAATAGGTTCTTTGATTGTTTTGGTTTTGAAACCTTTGGAGGCAATGCATGAGAATTTTCATGGAGCCATGCTTAGACTTTTGATTTAGGAAGAAAAGAAAATGAGGAACGGTTGGATTTTTTAGTAAAGGAGAGAGTACAAATATTTTGTCAAAGGGTTGGTGGTTATGAGTATGAAAACGATTGACCTTAATTTCATTTGCTTGTTTTCCATAAAAATGCTTCTCTTTCTTTTATTATTATTATTATTATTATTTCAAATAATTCAAAATTGATAACACATTCCAATTTCATTTCTCAAAAATTCAAATCTCATTTTGTCCATCGGTTTTGTAAAAATTTCAACACACTGATTTTCAGTAGAAACAAATTCAATATTAGTATTTCCATTATTCACATGATCCCTAATAAAGTGATGTTTACTTTCTATATGTTTAGGTCTTGAATGATGCACATGATTTTTTGTTAAATTGATTGCACTCGTATTATCACATTTAATAGAGATATTTTTATTATTTAACCCATAATCTTGTAATTGTTGTTTTATCCAAACAATTTGTGTACAACAGTTTCCATTTGAAACATATTCAGCTTCTGCTGTTGATAAGGCAACTAAATTTTGTTTCTTTGAAGACCAAGAAATCAGTTTGTTTCCTAAGAATTGACAAGTACCAGAAGTACTTTTTCTATCAATTTTGCATCCTGCATAATTAGCATCTGAGTACCCAATTAATTCAAAATTTTTATTTTTAGGATATCAGATTCCTAATTTTGCAGTGCATGCAATATACTTGAAAATTCTTTTAACAACTTTCAAATGTGTTTCAGTTGGATTACTTTGAAATCTTACACAAATACATACAGAAAACAGAATATCTAGTCTAGATGCAGTCAAGTACAAAATAGAACAAATCAAACTTCTATATAACTTTTTTTTTACTTTCTTACCTTGAGAATCAAGATCTAACTTGATAGAGGAACTCATTAGTATAGCCACTTCTTTTGCATTCTCAAATCCAAACCTTTACAATATTTGTTTGGTATACTTCTTTTGATGAATGAAAATTCAATCTTTTGATTATTTGATTTGTAAGCCCAAAAAAAGTTTAGTTCACCCATCATGGACATCTTAAATTCAGCCTGCATAAGCCTTGCAAATTCTTGACAATATTGTTCATTAGTTAATCCAAATATTATGTCATCAACATATATTTGTATAACAAATATATCATCATTGTAATGCTTTATATATAGAGTTGTGTCAATCGTACCTCTTTGATATCCACTTGAGATGAGATACCCACTAAGTCTCTCATACCAAGCTCTTGGTGCTTGTTTCAGTCCATACAAAGCTTTTCTTAATTTAAAAACATATTCAGGCTTAAATGGATCCTCAAATCCAGGTGGTTGTTCAACATACATTTCCTCTTTAATATAACCATTCAAAAATGCACTTTTTACATCCATTTGAAACAACTTAAAATCTTTAAAACAAGCATAAGCAAGCAAGAGACGTATTGCTTCTAGTCTAGCAATAGGTGCATTTGTTTCATCATAGTCTATTCCTTCTTCTTGTGAATATCCTTTAGCTACAAGTCTTGCTTTATTTATAACAATTTTTCCATTTTTATCTAGTTTATTCTTAAAAACTATTTAGTACCTATGATAGATTTATTTTGAGGTCGAGGAACTAAATTCCAAACATTATTTCTTTGAAATTGATTTAGTTCTTCTTGCATGGCATTGATCCAATTATTATCATTTAATGCTTCTTCTATATTACTAGGTTCTATTTCAGATAACAAAGCAAAGTGATTTTCAAGTTTTTGTAATCTAGATCTAGTTCTTGTTCCAGATTCTATATCACCAATAATTAAGCTAGGGGGATGTGATGATTTATATTTCCATGCTTTTGAACTTTCAGGATTGTCTATTCCTAACTCCAGTTTACCTTTTGCCTTACTTTCTGACTTATCAAATTTTAATTCTTCATCTAGACTACCTTCTGCTGTACTTTCTGACTTAGCAGCTTTTTGCATTTCATCATATTTATTCTTTGATTTTGTTTCAGAATTAAGTTTATTATCTTCATTTATAGGTGCGAAAACATCATCATCATCAAAATCATCTTTTACTTTATCAATAAAACACACATTAATAGATTCTTCTATTATTTTTGTTGTTTTATTAGAAACACGATATGCTTTGCTATTTTGTGAATATCCTAAAAAAATTGCTTCATTAGATCTTTCATCAAATTTTCCAAGATTATTTGCATTCTTTTTCACAAAACATGTACATCCAAAAACATGAAAATATGAAACAGATGGTTTTCTTCCACGAAACAGTTCATATGAAGTTTTTGTAGTGTGTGGTCGAACATATACTCTATTCATTATATAACAAGCAGTTGCAACAACTTCAGCCCAAAAATATTCAGCTATTCCACTTTCATTTAACATAAAACGTGTCATTTCTTGTAATGTCCTATTCTTTCTTTCAACTACTCCGTTTTGTTGAGGTATATATGGTGTTGAAAAATTATGATTTATTCCATGTTCTTCACAAAAGGTTATGAATAAAGCATTATGAAATTCTTTGTCATGATCAGTTCTTAAAGAAATGATAGAAAAACCTTTCTCATTTTGAATTTGTTTAGCAAATTTTTGAAACACTTCAAAAGTACCAGATTTGTGTTTTAAAAAGAACACCCATGTATATCTTGAAAAATCATCTACTATCACAAGTCCATATTTACTTCCTCCTAAACTTAAAGTTCTTGTGGGTCCAAATAAATCAAGATGTAAAAGCTCGAGAGGTCATATTTTTACTTTTATGAGAAATTGAAACCATCTTATTCTTTAAACAAGTTGCACATTTCACATCATGCTTTGTACTAATTTTAGGCAAACCAATAACAAGATTCTTTTTAGAAAGCTTTTCTAGTTGATTGAAGTTTACATGACCAAGTTTTTTATGCCAAATATGTATGTTATCATTCATAGTCAGAAAACAACATTCAGCATTCATATTAGATGGTGTGATAAGATAAATGCTCATTTTTCTAAAACCTTCAAATGAATTTACTCCTTTAAAATCATATCCAAAACATTTATTTTTCTTAAAAGTCATTTGATAACCTTTATCACATAATTAGCTTATGCTCAAAAGATTATGTTTTAGTCCTTTAACAAAAGAAACATTTTCAATCATATATAGTGGATGACCAATAGTACCTGTCCCGATTATTTTACCACGGCTATCATCACCAAACCTCACATATCCTTTTTCTTTCCACATTATGCTAGTGAACAAAGAGGCATCTCCAGCCATATGACCTGAACATTCACTATCCAAGTACCAAGTTCCTTTTATCTGTGCTCTTTGTTCTTACAAATATTCACAAAAAGGTGATCAGACCTTTTTAGGAACCCAAACAAGCTTGGGTCCTTGATAAGTCAAGTTCATCTTATCTTGTTCCTTAACTTGATGTGTACCGAGCTTTTTTTTTTTTTTTTTATAAAAACAATATTTTTCAATATGACCTACTCTATTGCAAAAGAAACACGCATAAGGATGTGTATTATACCTTTGATTTACCTTTTGATGATAGTTTTGTTTTTGATACTCATTATTATAGCTATACCTGTAGTTTATGCTATACCTTCTAATAGGATATTTTTTGTTGAGGATACCTTCTGATGTAGCCTCTGCTGTTAGTGTCCATGCTTGCCTTGACAGTTTGTTTAGCATATTTGTTTATAGATTCACATTCTTTGACAAATACCATCCTTTTTACATTGCTTGATGAATTTCCATTTTCATATCCAAGTCCATACTTGATAAAATAAGGACTTTGACTACTTATAAGCGTATTTAACTTCCTGTCACTCTCATTAAACTTATTAAAAGTATTCTTAATAGATTGAGACAAATCTTCAACTCTTCCTTTTAAATCTTTTATCTCATTTTTTAAAACATCATTCTCTTTTTTTAAAGCATCAGTTTTAACAAACAATTTCTCATTGTCACTTATTAAAATATCATTCTCACCAATAAGTAACTTATTTATTTGACTTAAAGCATCTTTTTCGTTCTTTAAAGTCTTGTTCTCGGCATCAAGTTTAGAGATTTTTGAATATGCCTTTTTAAGAGCTTTTAGCAGTTTTTTCATCTCATAATACATTTCATTTTCACTCATTTTAGCTTTGAAATCAGAATTTACCTCTGATGTGGCCATTAGACACAAGTTGGCTTATTCTTCATCTTCACTTGCACTTTTTGATTCACTTTCTGATGCATCCAAGTCGCTCCAAGTTGCCATCATTGCTAGGATTTTCTTTTCAAACTTCTTCATCTTTTTCTTCAGGACTGGACACTTGTATTTGATGTGACCAGGTTGTTTACATTCATAGCATACAATCTCTTTCCTTTCTTTCTTTTCCTACTTTTCTTTAAAGCTTTTTCCTACATTAAATTTGTTATACTTATTGTAATTTTTGAACTTCTTACCTTTCTTCAAAAGTTTATTCAATCTTCTTGCAAGCATGCCGACATTCTCCTCTTCATCATTATTGTCATCTTCAAAGTCAGATTCCTCAATGGTTACTTTCCTCACTTTGAATGCTATTGCTTTTGAATTGCTGTCAGTTTCCTCAGTTGTATTGAGGTGTGATTCATAAGCTAGCAGCTTCTCCCTCAATTAGCTAAGTGTAAGCTTGTTTAAGTCTTGGGATTCTTCAATTGTTGTTTTTTTAGCATCCCATGACTTTGGCAATATTCGGAGTATCTTCCTAACAAGATCAGAATCATCCATTTTCTTTCCAAGAGAGGTTAGTTCATTAATCACAGCAGTAAAGTGATTAAAAGCATCCTTGATTTTCTCATCAGGTTTTATTTTGAATAATTCATATTGTTGTAATAAAGCATTAATCTTTGTTTCCTTAATGGTATTGGCTCCTTCATATGTATTAGACAAAGTATCCCAAATATCTTTTGTTGTTTCACAAGAGGAAATTAAATAAAATTTAGATGGAGCTATTGTTGTGAGTAAGAGATTCTTAGCCTTATTTTTCTTCTCTATAAGCTTTAGCTTGGTATCAATGAATCCAGCTTCATCAGTCATTGTCACTTGAGTATCTCCAAATGCTATCACCTGCCAAGAACCATAGTCATTAGCTTTTATGTAAGTAGACATGTGCACTTTCCAATACAAATAATTTGTGCCATCAAAATAAGAAGCTCAGCTAATAGCAATGTTGTTTTAAGCCTTTTTTGAAAAGATCACTCAATTGCAATAAATGAGTACTACTCTAATACCAATTATTGGTCCCAAAAGAATAACCAAGACGGGGGGTGAATTGGTTATAAATAAAAATTTTACTTTTCAAAATTTCAAACAAATTCACACCACTTAGTTACTCAATTTTAATGGCTTTAAAACTTTCTTCAAAACAATAAACTTTATAAGTAAAATCTTTAAACAAAATTCAGATTAATCAAAGTCACTTAAATCCACGAAATATTAAACAATAAATTCAAAGTTAAATTCCCAAATTTACTTTCTGATCTACTCTCTGCTTAATAAAATATATTCAGTTAGTCTTTGATTTACTTTCTGAGCATATAACACAGCTAAGAAAAACAATTAATTATGCAAAAAATAAAGAGAGATAAGGGAGTAGAGAGTGCAAAATCGATTTATAAAGGTTCCGCCTTGAGCATCAGTCCTCTCTTCCAGCTCCAAGCTGGGGACTTGGTATTCCACATCGGTATGTTCCACTATATCCAACAATCAACAAGTTACAAGTTGTCCTTGCCAAAACACTTGGCTATAATGCACTCAGCTTGATGCTCCAAGCTTTCCTTAAGTTAACAATCAATCTACTAAGCCTACTTGTAACTCTCAATCTCACACAAGGTGAATAAATCTAGATAAGAGGAAATAGATTGTGGATCCTCAAAACAAATAAAAATAAAATGACAATAATTTGCATAAATGAAAAAGGAAATTCGTATTCTCTGTTTTCTCTTTGCTTTTCACATTATAGTACTACTCTTCTCTGTTTTTGGGCATGTATACTTATCCTTGTTACTTCCAACGGCTAAGACTTAAAGTGGATAAGCTTGGTTCCTGATATTGTGCGTGATTTTAGAATAGGATTAGCTTATTTTAGTCTTCTTCATCTATAAAATTTAAATGAGTTGTTATCTTCTTATTGTTATCTCATGTTTTGCTCCAATGAATAAGGTTGAGTACCCAACAGCTGATATGATAATCATAATCTTGAATTTGATTTGAGACGTTGTTGACGAATTGTAACTTTTGGTACTGTTCACATGAAAATAGAATCGTATCTTCTATAATTTTTGAATTCCTTGCATGGACAAATATTCGTCAGATAAATTCCTTGCATAATTGGATCGTGTCTTCTATATTTCCAAATAAAAAATTGAATAACATGTAGAAAAAATTTTCTTGTAGATCACGTGGTTTTCCTTGCTATAGAAAACATTAATTACCCAAAAATAAACTTTAGTCCAACAAAAACTTGAATACCCATGGATATTTGAACCAACTTAGTGAAACAAAATGGCATGTATTACCCAAATACACTCAACTTTGGAGTTGGGTCTTCAAAATAATGAATCCATCTAGAAAAATCAGATCTAGAACTTTTTGTTCGTATTTTGCAGCTTTTACAAGTTTGCAGGTGTAGTCTCTGATGTACCTTATGACTATTTTAAGAATCTTGTAAACTAATGGAATACCTTCTGAGTAACCTCCTGACTATTCATTTGTTCTTGAAAAAACTTTCCAAACTTTCTAATATATGTTCTGAATTGAGTTCCTTTTGAAACACATTTTCATAAACCAACTTTTATTATATGTAAGTGCTGTGCACTTTAATAAATTTGTTAGTAATTACTTAATCATTTTTGTTATCATCAAAATCACTATTTGAGAGAAACCAACAAAGATAAAGAATGAAAATTTTTGCATCAATGATCAATCCTGTGAACCAAGTTGTGATAATACCTTTGGTTAGGAATTCTTTGATGTTAATTCATATTTTGTAATTTGTTTGCTTGGTTTAGATACAATTAGTTTTCTTATTTTCTTAAAGATTTCAAACCCAACCAACCCGCATCACCACCCAACCACACACCAACCCCCCCCCCCCCCCCCCCCTTTTTCCTATTATGATCTTCATCTAATATAAATAAATTTTACTAATCTCTAGGATATGAACCTACTTACTGTTATATACAAATCTTTAGAGTAAGATTATATATTTGTTGGATTTGACACCCACCCATAACTTTTGAGAATGAAATTTTCTTGAAAGAGGGAATAGAAGTAATATAGAATAAAATAATTTATAAAGAAAGGCAAGGAAATATCATATATTATTTTACGAGAGAGCAAAATAGTATTTTACCATAAAACGTAGTAGTATTTGCTTACACCTAATCTACTGTCCTTTCTTCTCAATAGTTATAGTCACGATCTTTAAGTCCTAAACCACTCCTTTTGATAGAACCTCCATTAAAGGACTATCAGGAGGCTATAAATAAGGTAAGTTGCTCTCTTTTCTTGTCCTTTAGTAGTCTTAAGAGATTTCTTTCATTAACATATGCTTTCGGTGTCAAGATGTTCGTGTTTGGGCGAAAAATCATGAGAAACCCTAATCTCTTGTTGTTTGTGGTGGTTGTTGACTACGAGAGAAGAGGAGAAACTCATTTGATTGTAGGCAATATGTTTATAAAAGTGCTTATACATTGATAAGTTGTATTTTAAAGTTTTTTATCTGGCTTAAAATCAAGGAAGGGATGTTTTTAGAGTTTTTTATTGTTGTATTTTGGAGCGAAGTGGGACACGAATAGGGGTCATAGGCAAGACATAGGATGTGATCTCCTCAGGATTAACAAGTTTTAGCTGACTATAGCTGTGACAAAGGCCATGAGGCTTATCATTTCCCCTATCATAGGCGTGATGAAGTGGGTGATGGCCGTCACTCCCTCCATCATGGGCTTGATCAACAAAGGGATGTTGCAACTTTGTTTTTATCTTCATTTTAACTTTCCTAAACCCTTGGCTTAACATCTAGTGCACCGAAACCTAAGTAAGAAGGTATATCTAGACTTAGAATAGTAATAGTTCTTAATAGCTTAGTAAGCTAGATAACCTTAGAAATATGTTTTCTTTCTAAAATCAAGTAATGAGTTAATATTTGTTATATGTAACCAGGTGGTTTTGGTTTTGTTGAGTTAACTGTTCCGAACATTATACCAAGTATGTCCTTACCTTAGTTAGTGCTTATGAGTGTAAGCTCAGAAACTGCAGATGAACTTAACAACATTTGGCTTTGAATTGCTTGTTGCTTGTGTTTGTTTGGGTCTAATGGGTCGAGAGTACTTGTGTTGTTAGGGTGGCACCCGGATGATATGTGTGTGTCGTTGTCTCGAGTGAAGTTACACATAGAGAAGATTCATTAGTTTAAGAATGGTACGAATACGGTACTCATGGCATTGATGAGTACCCAACACTGATTATATATAAGTATCTATATATGTATCGATGTATCTGCTTATCATGGAGTCATGAGTTACTCCAAGTTTAGGACTAATTACAAATGGTTCTAAATTGTGTTAGTTGCTTGGCTAATCAAAAGATAATAAACTATGACTGTTGCATATATTACTATTGTGCATGTGAATATGTATGTTGCTTGTTCATGTGCATGCGGGTGTGGTTTGGCGTACTGGACCTTAGACTCATTCCCTTTTATCCTTTCCAAGAGTAGATGATAAGCTAGTGGCTTTTTCATTTAACCAGTTATGATATTTACATAAACTATAGGGAAATGTGATAGTGGAGCTGACTTTCTAATTAATCACTAGATGAATAGAAATTGAGATAGCTAGAATTGCAGACTCTTGAAGTTTAAATATTTATTATGGCTCTTTTTCATTATGAGACATTTTCATGTAATGTCTCTAAGTTGGATTTAAGTAGGTCCTTAGTTTATGCCAACTGAGTTTTATGATATTTTCATTAATGACATTAATGGATATGATGAAACCTTAACTAATATGTGACATTGGAGTTATGTTTTGTTTTATTGTGATTTAGTAGGATCAGAGCCTTAGTGTGTCCACCTCTAATGACATATCCATTTCTAGTGACGACACATGATGGATTGATAATGCAATAAGTTTAGGGTGCAACAAAGGGTTTATTAGTTTCATCGGTGCGTAGATGGTATGTAAACATTTTTAAACAAATTATTTGCCAAGAAATCGATATAGATAAAAATGCAAAAAAAAATATTTTTACTCACAAATAAATTCAACATATTAGATGTAGATTATATATATATGCAAATTAGATACAAATATTGATACTGATGAAAAACAGACCATTCAAACAGACCCTAAGTAATGCCATTTCAGTCTTATGTAAGAAAAATGATAATCAAAATTGTTATGTGGGAACTAGAATTCTCGCATTATCGCTTTAAGCTATCAAATTGGCATCAAAAGTAGAGTGGGCTTTACCCATTCCTAGACTATAGGTTTTAGAGATTGAAGTTTAGAAAATAACTAAAAAGTCTTAATGTTAATTTGATATGCACAAATAGAATGGATTGAAATGAATTTCTAGAATGACATATTTATTTCTAAGTTTGAAAATTTCTATGCAATGAAATGTATATATGATGTGTTTGTAAAAAATGCCTCTACATTAAACATTAAATACAAACAACAAATATGTAATAGGATATAGTGTAATTTAACTAAATATAATAAATAATGCGAAATTGATTCAAGATTCTACTTTTCAAAATCTTGATTCTTGTTTAGCACTCCAAAATGGGAAAAGTATGAAATCGGAACTCTATTCCAGGTCCATTCCTCATCAAATGTGCTATAAGATAGCATTTTCTCCCTAAAATATAAGGTAAGGAGAATAATATAATACAATTTTTCTATACCACTTAGATACAAAGTGTGTGCGTAAGACCTTTTAAAGTATATATTCGTACACATAAATATTTCAATTAGATATTTTGTATATTATATGTTAAGCACAAATACTTAATTAGAATAGTAATTTTGATGGTTGTGCTATCAATATTATTGAAACTACCTAAGATAAATACAACTAGATATCTACATGGGTTAGGACTCGAACTAACCTAACCCAACCCAACTTAATAGGTCCATGCCTAGACTTGGCTCATATGCTCCAGGTCTGAACCATAGGTAGACCTGCTTAAGAACCGGTTAGACCTATAGACCCATATGGGTCCATAAAAAAATATTATAATTATATTTAAAATAAAAAAGTAATAAAAAATAAAAAATATTAATGCATTTACAATCCGTTCACTTTGTTCTATGGAATAAAGGATGAATTAAATTTCAATTCAATAAGAATATAATAGGATTGTAATGGCTATTACAATATTTACTTGATGTAAAAAATAAAACAAATAATTATTGGAGTAAAATATAAAATATTAATAATGTCACATATGTGATATTTTTAAAATAATGATATTTATGATAAAGTTAGAAAATAAACCATAGCAATTTATGGGTATGGGGACATAAATTGCCATTCATCATTTTTATTTTACATAAAACTAGAAGAGAATAAATAGTTATTCATATTAAGTAAACCAAATGTTACTGTTTAAACTATTTTCCAGTTGGTGGCAAAAAAAA